>CM035150.1:17574012-18031512 GCA_020205605.1 Panax ginseng
GTAAAGCGTGGCGTGGCAACACCGATTAACAAAAAGTCCATGAATGACTTTTGTCTTGCACAAAAGTCTATAACTGTTTATATAATGTAATGTGATGATTGTTAAACATGTAATATTATTATTATGGTATTATAATGCTATGAATGAGCATAGAATTAATAATTAAAGAGTGTTGTTACTATTCTAATTGATATAATTTGGTTATGTGATTAAAAATCAAACCATACGTGATGTAATAGGTAGAGTGTTAGTAGTGACTAATGATGTCATGATGACAAATGTATATAGGATAAATTTGATTCGGATTATAACGGTTTAGCTTACAAGCAAGGCAAGTTTTCTAATCCTAACTCTTCGTTGTGTAAGTATTGTATCTAGTTATTCATGATGATGCGAGTTTACTTATTCTATATCGATTATATTGAGTAAATTATTCTTGTTTTAACTTGGTTCGTTAAGCAAGATATTGTTTCTAGTTCGATTGCATTAGTGCAAGTTTTCTAACTCTACATTTTCGTTGAGCTAGTTCTATTATTGCATTGTGCAAGTTTTTTTTTACCTAAACTTGTTATGTTAGCATGCAATAGTCTTCATTCTGATGAACAAGTTTTATCGTTCAACTTATTGCTTATTATGCTTGCTTAATATTAAATTCTAAGATGTTATGATTATCTTAATGTTGTTCAAGCAAGGTATGTTGTATTATTCAATACTTATGCTATTAGATTATTCCTAAAGCATGAACTTAGTATACGATGTTGATTCAATTATGGTTTATTCCGTAACACGGAGTTATTACCTTTTCATTCACCTAATCCTTAGTTGATGACCGTTGAATTCTAAATTACCTTGAAATGTATCCAAACCAAACTTACTTTGTTGCAAACTTGTACTCTAAATACTGAAATGAACAACCCTATTATTAGGAGTTTACGCTTAGCGTTGAAATGTTTATGCACAATACATTATACGAAGGGCTGATCCCCCTAAGTACGTGGAGTCCTTATAGTCTTATGACTATTAAAGTTTAAGTTGAAAGAGTACTTATAACTGTGGACATGGTTCGTGGTCATTAGACCCTCAGTTGTATATTTCAGAATGTTAATAGAACATATTGTTCAGTTCTATTGAGCCTATCATTTGGCAATTGATGTAAAGTTTTATTCTTTTTCATTTCAAGTGAGCCTTGTTTGCTCACTCTTGCTTATATAAATATTACATCTAAGGTTGAGAAGGTCGACGTACCTAGCACTTATAAGGGAAAGGGAAAGATGAACAAGTACTAAAGACTTATAATCATTTTTATATTTTATTATCAGACTTTAGTTTGAATGATTGTAATGAAGTTTATTTATTTTCCGCATTTGAATGATTGTATGTAAAGGTTAGATAACCTGGGAGATTTTTATTAATGTAATCCCTTAAGGGAAGGTTTATTATTCAACTTTTATTATGATTGGGTAGTTAGATATAAATGTTTTGAGTAATTGAACACCAAATCTTGAGGTAATGAAGTACCGAGATTTGGGGGTGTCACATTCTTCATATTAATCCACGTTGCGGCGCCACACTTCAGAGGCTACAGATCGGACCCGTACTGCACATGAGTCCTAGCGTTACTGTCGTCATTGCGCAATGAAACTCCAATAGGTCTTGGATTTTCTCGACCTTTGCTCGGTATTGCAATGCCTTTATTGCCTTGGTTGGCGCCGCGGTGCCAACTCTGTGCACCAGAAATTTTAATAGTTTTGTAAACTTTGTGAACTTCCCGGACTCCAAATTTGATCATTTTAAGTCTGAATTGGCTCGTTCAAAAGCCATTAGCTCATGAATCACATACTCTACATGTTCATGAAAGAATTTTATATTTTCAACTTCGTTAACTCGAAATTCACCTATGAGTTCATTTTTAACGAAAACGATAAACGTTCGTGAACGTTCAACGCTCGTTTCTTCGTTCTAAGTCGGAATTCGTTCATTTTGAGTCCGCAACTCTAGAATGCCAAATGAGACTATACTCCATCGAAAACCAACGTTTCCAAGCTCAAAGTCAAAATTTGACTTACATTCCGAGAATTTCACGAATTCGGCGATTATCGTCTAATCGTGTGAATTCCGGCATAACTTCGTTACTTGTGATTTGTAAACTATTTCAAATGGATTCAATCCATCGTACTAACATCTTAACCATACATATATCATTAACTTATATTCATGATAAGTTCTTATATGATCTTCATGAGTTCACAACTTCATTTATTGCTTTGTCTTACAACATGATTTAATTACGGCTTAAGTCTTTTGATTAGCCATTCCTACTTCTCTTTATCATACATGCACCACCATTAATCACTTCTCTATCAAGCTACTATGGAAGATAGGAAGACTACTATTTTAAAGGCTATTACCTTTGATGAACAAAGATTTCTTATCCTTCTTGCTTTTTGAACAAGTGAAAAATGAAATCCAAGGCTCTCTATTTATAGGAAAGCCAAGGTTAGGGCATAAGGTTCATTAATCCAAACTCACCTCCTTAATCACCTCCTTACTATTCATTATGTGATCACCAAGTTTTCTTGGCCTCCACAACTTCTATCTTTTGCTTGCTCACCACACAACTTATCTATTGCTTAGCCCTTAAGCTTACTTGCTCATCACATAGCTTATCTCTTGCATAGCCATCAAGTATAATCACTTTACTTAGCCACCAAGCATAAGCACTTTACTTGTCCATCACTTGACTTATCATTGGCTTAACCATTAAGTTTACTTGGTCCTTACTTTAATTACTTGGTCATCACATTCAACCATGTGATAATGGGTTGCCCCATGGGTCACCCTAACCCATTAGATCTTAATAGTTTGGGCTTAAGGTTTAATTAGCTTACTTATGATTTGGGCTTGCATTAACCCACATTGGGCTTGTTCATTAATTCAAATTAGACATATCCATTCCTATACTTGGACTTTATCATAATTCCAATTAGACAATACAATTTCCTACACTATCCTACAAATCCATTACATTTGGCTTAATGCCTTATAATGTATAATCTACGTATTAATCTCGTATTCCACTCGTATAGTTATTTATATACGACATATCCTCATTCATACATACTCATATAATACCTCGTATTATACTCGTATTCATTACCTCGTGCAATACCTAGGTATTATACGATCATTGCTTTAATTCATTATACGCATTTCATTTCCTTCTCGGAACACTTTCCCTAACTGTTAGGTTTTAAGTCCGCAGGCGAAAAACTGTGTTTGCCATAACTGAAATATTATTGGATAATCCATCTTACCTCGATATTCTATCGTTACGTATTTCTCGGAAGTTCAAAAATAATTCCCGAGCAAAAATCAGTGAATAGTGTTTTTCGGAAAATTTCTCGGAAAGCTTTTATTTTCGTCTTGAAAATTAAAACACTTTAATTCTATCACATAGCCAGAATCCTAACCACATTCGTACATTCTAGGTCATAGAACGACCTTCATATAGCTTACTCACATAAATAATTAATTAAATTTATTTAATCCACATAATCAAATAAAAATTTAATTCTCATAAAAATCCGATTTTCTCAGGTGTTACATTCTTCCCTCCTTATAAGGATTATGTCCCCAGAATCTCGCTATAACATATACACAAATGAGGAAAATTTTCTTCATTTTAATCTTGATTCCCCACGTTGCTTCTTCGGCATTGTGGTTCCTCCACTTCACCTTCACCGAAGGTATTATCTTGTTTCACTTGTCTTCTCCCTTCCTATCAATAATCTGAATTGGAAGTTAAGCATTTACTAACATATTATGTTATCTTCCTTTTATTAGTTCTTCTTTTAACTCGTATTTATTTGGAACTCAAATTCCTCCTTCAAAACGAGATGATACTTGATCTTCTCTTCATCCATCATCCCCTTCTTCATTCGCTTACATTTCTCATTACCTATTTGTACTTACTTAACTCGTTCCATTTCGTAGATTGAGTCTATATTGTGAATAACATTTCTACCACTTCATTCCGTAATTTAACTTCTAACTTTGTTCTCTCCATCTCCGTTATTAACTCATTCTGAGTCGTTAACATTGATAACTTTTCCCTACCCTTCCTACTTAACGCGTCGGTTTCTACATTAACCTTCCCTGATTGATATAAGATATCACATTCGTGATCCTCTATCAATTCTAATCACTTTCTCTATCTCATATTCAACTCCTTCTGTGTGAAGATATATTTCAGACTCTTAGAGTTCGTGTATATCTCACACTTCTCCCCGTATAAATATTATCTTCAAATTTTTAATTCAAAAACTACAGCTACTGATTCTAGATCATAAGTAGGATAGACCTTCTCATAATCCTTTAACTGACGTGACGTATATGCAATGACCATGACATGCTACATGAGCACGCAACCTTGTCATCTATGTGAAGCATCGCTATAAATTACAAAATTCCTCGTATCATCTGGTAAAGATAATACAAGTGCCTCAATTAACCTTCCTTTTAGTTTCTGAAAACTATTTTCTCACTCCTCATTCCCAACATACTCATCATTAACAAATCTATATATCTTTTAAGCTAAAATTCACACTTAGTGAATTCTGTATCCAACTTCTCCCTCCGTAGTGTTTCCTACACTATCTTTAAATGTTCACGTGATCTTCTGACGTCTTAAAATAGACTAGAATATGATCACCAATGATCATTATGACACATTCGTCCAAATATTATTCGAACACTCTGTGATGCTAATGGTACTGCCAACCATAGCACCTCACAAGAGTACCTATCAACTTACCACCGACTTGTTCGGTGCCCCTAACGGAAAGTCTAACTTCAGTACATTAGTCAACCCAAACGACATAACCAGAAGCTCGTAATAATCATAACGAGTTATGAACGTCGTCTTAAGTACCTCCTTCCTTCTTCCTTACTTTCAACCCACAATACCCTGTACACAAATCTATCTTTGAAAAATTCTTTGCCCATTTCAACTGATCAAAAAGATCATCGATCCTGGACAATGGGTATTTATTCTTAACCGCTAACTTACTCCTCTTACAATAGTCGATACACAAACGTAATGACTCATCCTCTTCCTTAACATCCTCCTAACTTGAGTCATGGTTAGACAACAAGAATGTTCTGGTGATTTATTACCGTAAATTACTACCTTGGGTTTTCTTAGAAAACCGAAGATTCATACTTTTATTCTAATAATTTATCAAAGTCCTATGGTTAATTAACCCATTCATACCGAGAATTACTTCAAATTCTCTTAATTTTATCGGTACTTATCTACCGATACTTACTTACCTCTATTATCCATGAAACAATTCCCATGAATATGTTCAACGGAAGTTATTTCCTCATTCTCTACCTTAACGTGTAAAGGTATTTATAATTCCTTTCGGGAATGAACTTAATCACTTATCACATTCTCATGCTATAAAAGAAAAGTAACACTCCAATCAAACAGCACATAAGCATGCATTTTATTGACTAGAATGATACCTCTTGTACACAGTTATAACAAGCCGATTTCCCCTTCAGACAGACTCCTAGATGAGTCTTTCCACATATCTTACATGATTCGATCCTACGCTTAGGATCCCCTTGTCCCACTCCAGTATTCCCGGAGTTAAAATTCTTTCTTTTTGGCATACTGCCACTACCACTGGCACTCTCTGCCTTGGTTCCTCCCTCTCCCTTTCTCTTATTCTTTCTCTCTTTGTGGTATTGGGTTAACGCCTCACTACCACCTTCTGCTATAATCGCTTTCTCCAGAATGATCCCATAGGAAGCACTCTGGAACACATAAATCCTACTATAGTGCCAGGGTTTCAGGCCCTACTCAAACTTACGAGCCTTCCTCTCCTCAGCATCCACTTGATGTGGAGTAAACCATGCCAATTCATTAAATTTGGCAGCATACTGGGGAATCGTCATGTCCCCTTGTTTAAGTTCTAGGAACTTAATCTCCATCCTACCTTGCATGTTTGTAGGGAAATAATTCTCGAAGAAAACCTTATTGAATTGTTCCCACGTTACTGCATCTGTTCTAACCCCACCCTGGTGAGCCTCCCACCAAAAGTTGGCTTCCCCTTTCATCATGTAAGTCGCAAAAGAAGTCTTTTGCGCCTCACCTACGTTTGTAATAACAAACGCCTTTTCTATTTCTTTCACCCTTGTCTAGGCCTCTAATGGGTCCGTCGTTCCTTTGAACTCCAGCGGACCTACGTTTTTAAACTCTTTAAAGGTAGTCGTTCTGGCTACCCTAGGTCCCACGGGTATTCCACCCCCAGTTTGGTTAAATACAGCCGTTAATAAATTAACGAACTCTTGCATAGGGTTATTTTGATCCCCTAGGTTATCATTATGTGATTCCGCTTCCTGATTACGTTGTCTCCTCCGTGGCGGCATTTTCTGATTAAATAAATAAAATTTCATTATTATCCATTTACTTACTTAGTTATTATTCGCCACATAACAACTCTTACCATAATAAAGCATATTAAATAAAAACTTCATTATATTAATATGCTTCTTCATAGTTTGAAACTATTTACAATTTGTTTTCATAGCCAAAAGCTATTACATTTCTATCCCGCAATTGAATTTCACAAAAGTTGGGATTTACAAAAAGACTACCCTTTTATACAAAAGAGGGTTTTACGTCACTACACACATATTTATAACTCTAGACTTCTAATAATGCATAACAGCGTCCTCGTGTTTCTCACTCGTAATCATTGCTACAGTATCCCGACTAACAGTATGTCTAGTCTGTCCCGACTCAATGGAATAACAAGCCACTTTCAGCTTGAAATCCTTATGAGCATTCTCATGGATGTAAGACATATGTGCTATCTTCTGGTCTTTCTCAACCAGTTTCTTACGGAGCTCTACTTCCTCGTTCATATAATCCCTAGCCTTATTTGTCATGAGCACCTTCTCATCATGCTCTAACTCAAAATCTGCTTATGCAGACTCCTTCGCTTCATAAAGATCACTAATCTCTTCATTCTGATTCTACACAACCGTACTCAGTTGCACATTCATGTCAAGCACTGCCAGATACAATGCTTTCATTGCATCTGAAGGTGATGACTCTTGTGTAGGTAACACCATATTAACCGATGTTACCTCTATTTCTTCCTCCTCATCGATCATCATATTAAGGTATGATGATATTTCTATATCTCCCTCGGAGTAGCTCTCCTCAGAAAAGTACTCCTCTGGCTCCGACTCCTCTAGAATCACTAATGGTACCTTCGCCACTGGCATAGGTACAGGCTCTACTCTGTTCAAAATTTCTTCGCTCACCGCGTGTATATCTCTATAAATCAAGCTATCGATCGACATCTACAATAACAAATAACATGTTGATTAGTACATAATACACAATAGTATAAGAACAAATCACATTTAGTTTATTTAGGGTTAATTTCCATCTTTTAAATCTTTCGATACTAAGTTTCCTCAATACCTTATTGACTCATTCAACTCGAGTTTACTTCCTTCGGACTTTTCCTTCCCTAACAAGGTTATTAGCCTAAGGTTATTCCCCCCTAAAGTTTTATAACCTAATGCTTTGATACCAACCTGTGACTCTCACAAATTCGAGTATCTTCCAACCCGACAAATGGTGCTACACGTTACTCACAACTGTACATTCATTCTATTGAAATGACAACAAAATGTGTGTATCAATAACATTCTTATTACATTAATAATAATAAAATCTCGTTCCCAGGTTCTTAACCCATTACAGTCTTTGTTTACCATAATATAATACATACACTTACTAGTCTATTACAAGATAAACTAATCATTCATCTTCGTCTTGCCTTTATCTCTACCAGTTCGCTCGACCTTAGCTGCAATCAAATGATTCAAGCAAGAAGTGAGCATAACTAGCTCAACAAGTCTAACAAATATTATATAGATACCACTTCGAGAATCATATGATTATTCTTCAATAACTGAACAATAGTTATGAAGTACTATGAAACATTGAATAGCACTTCTCATCTCATAAAATAATTCTGAAGTACATATAGTAGTTTGGAAATTCTGAGTAGGTCCATAGACCATGAAAATTCTCTTTAGCTTTTATTCATGAAAAGGACAACCCGGCACTAAGTCCGACATATCTTACGAGCACTTCTATATTATCAGCCTATAGTACTCTATGTTGATCAACACTCATCCGTTAAACGTATGTACGTTTAAGTTTTGGCAACCTCGCGTGCCCATCGAATAATCGATGTAAAATACATTTGTTTATTCATACTCAGGCTTACCTTGAATCTATACCAAACAATTGGTGTAGGATAGCGTTATCAATTCTATATTGAAATACTTGTAAAGAAATTAATCAATCTTTCAAGAATAGTCTAGCCGAGTTAAAACTGGCATCGACCCTTTCGTAAAACAATTCATGAATCTCATAACATGAATCACTGAAAACCTGGCTAACACGAAGGTTAGACAAGCGATAAGAAAACTTGCCTTCAGCGTCTGCTACAAGAAAATTACTTTTCCTTTGAGTCTTTATGGTCTATACAACACATAACCACATAACATACCACATTAGGTCATGAATGAACATACATGGTTCCTAATAAATCTTACCCTTCTTCTCAATCTAATCATGTATTAGATTTGTTATTATTGGTTCCGACTTGTCGTCATTCTTTACATCTTTCTTACCAAATTATTTCTCTTCTATAACTTAACTGAAATTATTTCATTAATACAAACCCGTTTCAAGTTAATCATCCTTCCTCACGGCTTACTAACGTTTTTACATCATTAAACCATTACTCGATCGTCATTGGTGAAGTACCAACGTTGAATACCATTCACGGTTTACTTACTTAACCTTCACGTTCTTCGTTCCCGCTTAATTTATTATCTTTAACCTTTAGTTATCAAACTTAAGGTTTAACAATGTCTTAAACAATGTTACTTCAAGCTTTAGTTCATTACTAACCAATTAATGTTCTTGATTCACTTATAAACTTTCCTTACTATGTAATCTCCCTATAAGGAAATATGCGCCAACTTCTTCTTATTAATCCATGCATAAGCGGTTACACTTCAGAGGCTACAGATGGACTCGTCCACAAGGTCATGCGAGTCCTAACATTACCCGCACATTACAAGCATTTCAAAACTCCGATGGGTCTTGGATTTTCTCGACACTGCTTGGCGTTGCAGTGCCGCCTTTTTGCATTGGGTTGGCGCCGCAGTGCCAAATCTGTGCACCAGAAATTTTAACAGTTTTATAAACTTTGTGAACTTCCTAGACTCCAAATTTGATCATTTTAAGTCCGAATTGGCTCGTTCAAAAGCCATTAGCTCATGAATCACATACTCTACACTTTCATGCAAGAATTTTACATTTTTGACTTCGTTAAATCGAAATTCACCTATGAGTTCATTTTTAACGAAAACGATAAACGTTCGTGAACGTTCAACGCTCGTTTCTTCGTTCTAAGTCGGAATTCGGTCATTTTTGAGTCCGCAACTCTAGAATGCCAAATAAGACTATACTCCATTGAAAACCAACGTTTCCAAGCTCAAATTCAAAATTTAACTTCCATTCTGAGAATTTCATGAATTCGAAGATTATCGTCTAATCGTGTGAATTCCGGCATAACTTCATTACATATGATTTTTAAACCGTTTCAAATGGATTCAATCCATCATACTAACATCTTAACCATACATATATCATTAACTTCTATTCATGATAAGTTCTTACATGATCTTAATGAGTTCACAACTTCATTTATTGCTTATCTTACAACATGACTTAATGACGGCTTAAGTCTTTTGATTAGCCATTCCTACTTCTCCTTATCATACATGCACCACCATTAATCACTTCTCTATCAAGCTATTATGGAAGATAGAAAGACTAATGGTTTAAAGGTTATTACCTTTGATGAACAAAGTTTTCTTATCCTTCTTGCTTCTTGGATTATGAAAGACTAACTCTTACTTTTCTTGCTTTTTCTCTCTACTCAATAAGCTATAAGTTGTTGGTGTTTTTGAACAAGTGACAAATGAAATCCAAGGCTCTCTATTTACAGGAAAGTCAAGGTTAGGGCATAAGGGTCATTAATCCAAACCCACTTCCTTAATCACCTCCTTACTATTCATTATGTGATCACCAAGTTTTCTTGGCCTCCACAACTTCTATCTTTTGCTTGCTCACCACATAACTTATCTATTGCTTATCCCTTAAGCTTACTTGCTCATCACATAGTTTATCTCTTGCTTAGCCATCAAGTATAAGCACTTTACTTAGCCACCAAGCATAAGCACTTTACTTGTCCATCACTTGACTTATCATTGGCTTAACCATTAAGTTTACTTGGTCCTTACTTTAATTACTTGGTCATCACATTCAACCATGTGATTATGGGTTACCCCATGGGTCACCCTAACCCATTAGATCTTAATAGTTTGGGCTTAAGGTTTAATTAGCTTACTTATAATTTGGGCTTGCATTAACCCACATTGGGCTTGTTCATTAATTCAAATTGAACTTATCCATTCCTACACTTGGACTTTATCATAATTCCAATTAGACAATACAATTTCCTACACTATCCTACAAATCCATTACATTTGGCTTAAAGCCTTATAACGTATAATCTACGTATTCCACTCGTATACTTATTTATATACGACATATCCTCATTCATACATACTCGTATAATACCTCGTATTATACTCGTATTCATTACCTCGTACAATACCTACGTATTATATGATCATTGCTTTAATTCATTATACACATTTCATTTCCTTCTCAGAATCACATTCCCTAACCGTTAGGTTTTAAGTCCGCAGGCGAAAAACTGTGTTTGCCATAACTGAAATATTATTGGATAATCCATCTTACCTCGATATTCTATCATTACGTATTTCTCGGATGTTCAAAAATAATTCCCGAGCAGAAGTCAGTGAATAGTGTTTTTTGGAAAATTTCTCGAAAAGCTTTTATTTTCGTCTTCGAAATTTAAACACTTTAGTTCTACCACATAGCCAGAATCCTAACCACATTCACACATTCTAGGTCATAGAACGACCATCACATAGCTTACTCACATAAATAATCAATTAAATTTATTTAATCCACATAATCAAATAAAAATTTAATTCTCATAAAAATTCGATTTTCTCAGGCGTTACATTCTTCCCCCCTTATAAGGATTCTATCCCCAGAATCTCGCTATAACACATACACAAACGAGGAAAATTTTCTTTATTTTAATCTCGAGTCCCCACGTTGCTTCTTCGGCATTGTGGTTCCTCCATTTCACCTTCACCGAAGGTATTATCTTATTTCACTTGTCTTGTCCCTTCCTATCAATAATCTGAATTGGAAGTTGAGCATTTACTAACATATTACATTATCTTCCTTTTATTAGTTCTTCTTTTAACTCAGATTTATTTGGAACTCAAATTCCTCCTTCAAAACGAGATGATACTTGATCTTCTCTTCATCCATCATCCCTTTCTTCATTCGCTTACATGTCTCGTTACCTATTTGTACTTACTTAACTCGTTCCATTTCGTAGATTGAGTCTACATTGTGAATAATATTTCTACCACTTCATTCCGTAATTTAACTTCTAACTCTGTTCTCGCCATCTCCGTTATTAACTCATCCTGAGTCGTTAACATTGATAACTTTTCCCTACCCTTCTTACTTAACGCGTCGGCTTCTAAGTTTACCTTCCCTGATTGATATAAGATATCACAGTCGTGATCCTCTATCAATTCTAATCACTTTCTCTATCTCATATTCAACTCCTTCTGTGTGAAGATATATTTCAGACTCTTAGAGTTCGTGTATATCTCACACTTCTCCCCGTATAAATACTATCTTCAGATTTTTAATTCAAAAACTACAGCTACTGATTCTAGATCAAAAGTAGGATAAACCTTCTCATAATCCTTTAATTGACGTGACACATATGCAATGACCTTGCCATGCTACATGAGCACGCAACCTTGTCATCTATGCAAAGCATCGCTATAAATTACAAAATTCCTCCTATCATCTAGTAAAGATAATACAAGTGCCTCAATTAACCTTCCTTTTAGTTTCTGAAAACTATTTTCTCACTCCTCATTCCCAACATACTCATCATTAACAAACATGTATATCTTTTAAGCTAAAATTCACACTTAGTGAATTCTGTATCCAACTTCGCCCTCCGTAGTGTTTCCCACACTATCTTCAAATGTTCACGTGATCTTCTGACGTCTTAAAATAGACTAGAATATCACCAATGATCATTACGACACATTCGTCCAAATATTATTCGAACACTCTGTGATGCTATTGGTACTGCCAACCATAGCACCTCACAAGAGTACCTATCAACTTACCACTGACTTGTTCGGCGTCCCTTACGGAAAGTCTAACTTCAATACATTAGTCAACCCAAACGACATAACCAGAAGCTCGTAATAACCATAACGAGTTCTGAACGTCGTCTTAGGTACCTCCTTCCTTCTTCCTTACTTTCAACCTACAATACCCCGTACACAAATCTATCTTAGAAAAATTCTTTTCTCATTTCTTTGCCCAAAAGGTAACTGTTTCGTAGGTATAAAACCCACTTATCAATAAGCCTTATCACCGATGTTTATCCCACATTGGATGACCAACTTATTTGTTTCGACTCCAAGTTCTTAGGGTTTAATCCTAAAGCTTGGGATATGGCTCAACCCTAGCCAACTCACCTCACAACCTAGGCTCAACCCTTAGCCAAGCTCTCTAAACTTTAGACTCAACCCTAGGCTTAACACATGGCTCAAACCTATCCAATTTTCAAATTCTTAGTCAAGCCTTAAAATTCTTAGGCTTAGTCCAACTAATTCTTGTTAGACATCTTTCGATCTAGTTAAGATTTCTAGCTTTTTTTAGTTATGTTTTCATAATCCGCTTAATTAGTTGAAAAATCGACTTTCGATTTTCGAAAATCCGATTTCACCTCCGATCCCTCTTTTCCAAAGAAATGTTATGTCGTAATTCAAAAAGTCATAAAAATGACGCTGCATTTTTAGGATAAATACTGTTTTTACGTCTTTTCTCGAAAAATATTTTTTTCCATATTTACCCTTCAAAACACTCAAAAACGCTCACATAACATGTTTTGTGGTCATATTACGACCACAAGTCACATAAAATTTAAATTGTCCATAAAAATTTTATTTTATTAGATAATTTCTTATAAATCCTAATTATAATGATATATATTCGATCATCGTAATCATTACCGTTAATGACTAAATTATGTTTAAAATGTCTAATCAAATTAATTTATCTTTTTTAGATAGTTATATACTTGTATTGATTGATATATATGTTCTTATCATTAATGATACTAAAATTTTTATCATTAATGATACTAAAAAAATTAAAGTTGTAAAACACTATGAAGTATTGAGAAACATATTTCAAAAATATAGATTCACTCTTCTTTTTTTTAATTATAACTTTCATAATTCCAAATGATATGAAAATTTAAATTATTTCCTAATTTTTGTCTTTTTATTTGTGCGGGTGAAATTATCTAAAGAAATATAGAAAATGTTTTTTCCAATTGGGTATCAAATATTGTATATTCATTTAGGTATCTCTCTTATTACTTTCTTGCACACTAGAATAATAGAGTTCATAAAAAAGAATTATATTAGAATAATGGAATTTAATTGAGATTCTCAATATATGGCAAATCGTAGACTTTATTATATTTAATAATGTTGATAAAACTCTTTATTTTCATAATATTTACAAAGCTATTATTAAAAAGGATAATATCCATTTAAATTTAAGTGATCAAATTGTCATCCAAAAATTTAAGAACAAAGAACATTTAACAAAAACTTTTTATTATTTTAATTATCTTTTATATGCACTAAATAATATAGTCAAATCAAGCATTAAATGGAAGAATGCGAAAAATACACATTAAGAACTCTCAAAAGAGATACTCCCTCCGTCCAAATATAAAAGTTTTTATTGATTTTCATGTATATTAAGAAGAAAATAAAATGATAAAATTACTCATAATAATATGTTATTAATTATTTTCAATGTAGGTGAGAAAGTGATTTTTTAGTTATTCAATTCAAAATATTCTCTCTCCATATTTATTAAATATGGAGAGAGAATTAGAATAAGAAAAATGTGAGATATTTAATGCTACGGGCATAATAGGAAAAAATGTATAAAAGTTTGGTTATTAAAGGATAGTGGATATTTAATATGGGACTATCCAAAATAGTAATAAAGACTTTTATCATGGGACGGATAGATCTGAAATATTTACTCTCCTAGCGAATAAATGCATTTAAAATTTCACCAGTTACATCTTTATTATAACACAAAATATGTTCCAATTCAGTTTTCATATTGAGTGTGAAATAGTAAAACTTGGAGTACAATTATCAACAGTAACCTATTTATTCTACCCAATCAATTTAAAATTCATTATTACGAAGGAAACTAATAAATTACAACTATATTTTCACATGAAAATCGTCTCTATAAATTTTATAGGAAAATCGTTGCTATACATTTATAGCGATACTTTTCATGTGAAAATATCAATTTCTTATTACCTCCAAAATCTCCAAATTTAGACAATTAGATATACACAATCTTAAAATGCCCCCACCTACTTTTTCTTCTTTTTTATCACCCCTTTCTATACCTACAAATTGCTTAAATCTATGTGTTTCTATCCATCCCATTCAAATCCTTTTTAGTCATGACACTCAATATCAATGTATTCTCTTTCTTCTCTACTGTGTTATTTTTCTTTGTTATTCATCTATGCGTGCTATCTTTCACAGAATCCAATGATGTCGGTTTTAGCGTAGATCTTATCCACCGTGATTCGTCACTTTCACCGTTTTACAACCCATCAGCCACCCATTTTGATCGCCTGAAAAACGCTGTTTATCGCTCACATTCTCGCGTTCGTCACCTCAAACCCGGGCCAAGCCCATCTTCAGACCCAATCCAAGCCCAAATCAAATCCAGTTTTGGAGAGTATCTAATGAAAGTTTCTATAGGCACACCACCTATAGAAATATTAGGCATTGCGGATACAGGCAGTGACCTTACTTGGATCCAATGTAAGCCTTGTACCAAATGTTTTAAGCAAAACGCCCCTTTCTTCAATCTCAAAGCCTCTTCAACTTATAAGAACTTAAAATGCTATTCCAAACAATGTAAAGCCTTGGAAGTGCACGACTCTTGCAGCAGGAAGCACAACAAATGCCAATACCATATGTCGTATGGCGACCATTCCTATAGTAACGGTCATCTTGCGACGGAAACATTCACATTCGGAGGAAAAACTCCGATTCAAAAGGTTGTTTTCGGATGCGGGCACAACAATGGGGGAATATTTAGTGACACTTCAATGGGAATAATTGGTCTAGGGGGTGGACCCCTTTCGATTATTACTCAATTAAGCAAATCGATTATAGGAAGATTTTCTTACTGTCTCGTACCTATGTATAAAGGTTTGAATGTAACAAGTACAATAAATTTTGGTGCTAATACTTTAGTTTCCGGTTCTGGCGTAGTTTCGACACCATTATTTCTAGGCCATGTGGATACTTTCTATTTTTTGAATTTGGAAAAGGTTATTATTGGGAACAAAACATTTGAATTAAAACCTATGTCCATGACTTATGAAAAAAAGTTGGATCGTGGTAACATAATTATCGACTCAGGGACTACGTTAACATATCTTCCTGAAGGTGAATTTTATGACGGGTTGGAATCCACGTTGAAGGAAATTATTGGTTTAGAATCCACTACTGATCCAAGTGGGGATTTTAAACTTTGCTATAAAAGTAAAACAAATCTTAATGTGCCCTATATCGCGATGCAGTTCACGGAGGCAAAATTAGAATTGCCCCCATCGAACACGTTTATAGAGGTGGATGATGGTTTGGTGTGCTTCACAATGGTTCCAACTTCTTCTTATATGTCTATCTTTGGAAACTTGTTGCAGGAGAATTTTTTGATTTCTTACGATCTCCTCAAAAAGAAAATTTCATTTATGCCTACTGATTGCAGCAAGAAGTAATATATTTATTTCAAAATTGTATGAATTAGTATGTTGAGATTATTCATTTTGATAATGTAATATGTTTTGGGTATGGTGATTACTATCATATCACTCATTAACAAAATTTGTATATGTTTATTTTTAGTGAAATAATTAAATACACAAAGCTTTTATACATTTTCTTTATCTCTCTCCCTTTCATTGTTCCACTCTAAATGTTACTTTAGGTTTATTTTTTCTTAATTTTTTTTTTTTTGGAATAAAAGTTATCCCATTTCTGGCACTGGGAGTTTATCGTAGTAGTAAGAAAATTAGTACAATGGAATTATTAAAAATCCGATTACTTGTAATATCATTTGTTTTAATGAATTATTACTTTTGAGTTTTTTATTTCCTCGAATAATATTCATTAATTAACCTCACAATTAATGATAAAATAATTACCCCTCTAATATGTTGTGTGAATTGTGACTATTGGACTATATAATACTCCAACGGTTATAAAATATAAGATCATTATTGACTTTTACAACTTAAAAGTTAACTTAAGACATTTTAAACTTAATATTGACATGCATTCATTAATTTTTAGCAATATAATGATGAATATTTTAAAATATCTAAAAAGTATTATTCATTGTAATAATTATTGTTTCATAATTTCAATGAATCATAACAACTGTTAATTTTTAAAAAAGTTTGAAATTAATTTTCAAAAGTCAAAAATAATCTTCTCTTTTTTTTAAAGCCTCACTTTTTGAAAAATACAATATAATTTCATAATCAAGTACATAACAACTATTGAAATATCAAGAACCAATCAAACCTTCTTTTTTTTACGGCCTTGCTTTTTGAAAAATACAATATATTTTCATAATCAAGTATATTGTTGGTTGATTTCGCAATCAATGAATTTGTGCAAGTGTACACAGTCAACAAGTAATAAAGTGATAAGATAAAGAATTCTAATCAATAAATTCCAACTACTAGCACTATATCAATTCAATTTTATTTAAACAACCATAAAGTGTGATTTTTTGAAATAGGAAAACTAATTTAACCAATTAAAAATAGATTATTCTAAAATAAATCAAATAAACAAAACTAAGATTTTAACGAAGGAATTCAGGTAAATAAAGATTAAGACTCCAATATCCCCAATTATGAACTATAAACCAATTATTATGCCTACTAAATTGTTAACGGGAATTCCAAGTGTCAAAAGCCATTTTCCAAGTGATCAATTAACTTCTATTTAATCCAATTAATCTTGCTATATTCCTATGCAAAACAATTAAATTAAATTCCTTCTATCCCAATTCTCTATACAATATAATTTCATAATCAAGTACATAACAACTATTGAAATATCAAGAACCAATCAAACCTTCTTTTTTTACAGCCTTACTTTTTGAAAAATACAATATAATTTCATAATCAAGTACGTCATCACTATTACAATAACAATAATCGATTATAAAGTTGTTTTCGGAGGAAAAACTCCGATTAAAAAGGTTATTTTCGGATGTGGATACATGCAATAATTGGGGAATATTTAGTGACACTTCAATGTGGATACACTTCAATAATTAGGGAATATTTCGGTTGACCCCTTTCGATTATTACTCAATTAAGCGAATCGATTAAAGGAATATTTTCTTATTGTCTGGTACTTATTTATAATGATTCATATGTAACAAATACAATAAATTATGGTGTTAATACTTTAGTTTTCGATTCTGGAGTAGTTTCGACACCATTGTTTCTAGGTCATGTGGATACTTTCTTTTTTCTGAATTTGAAAAGGGTTATTATTGGGAACAAAACATTTGAATTAAAACCTATGTCAAAATCTAATGAAAAAAAGTTGGACCGTGGTAACATAATTATCGACTCATGGACTATGTTAACATATCTCCCCAAAGGCGAATTTTACGACAAGTTGGAATCCACATTGAAGGAAATTATTGGTATAGAATCCACTATTGATCCAAATGGGGATTTTAAACTTTGCTATAAAAATAAAGCAAATCTTAATGTGCCTTATATCGCGATGAAGTTCGTGGGGGTAAAATTAGAATTTCCCCTGTCGAACACGTTTTTAAAAGTATTTTGGCGAAACCACAACGCCGAAGAGGCTACGTAGGAGTTAGAAGATAAGATAAGGAGGGATTATCTTCATCTATTCGTGTAACCTTATACTGATTCCGATGACAGAATCTTTATAAGGGGGGATGTAATACTTGTAAATTTTATAAATAATAATAATATTGAAAATAATAAATGTTTGAATATTTATTTCGAGTACATATATATTTATGTGTGTCTTGTAAAGTGATAATTCAATTTAAATTGAATTAAGTATGTGATAATTGAGAAATGTGGTGGAAATGATAATGAAGCTTAATTAAGCTTATGTGGTATGCCTAATCTGACATAACAATGGACTAAACAGTTCATTAATTAAAGTAGTGAGAAAATAAATAATAATGTGATGGACTAATCATTGTTATTATTTTAATTATCTAATTGTTATGTGCAATTTCTTGTGTTTTGTGTGCCTATAAATAATAATAAAATAAAATTGCATAACGTATAAAATATAATATGGGATATCAAGAATAATATTATTATATGAATACTTATTATGTAAGACTATATCAAAATAAGCTTGAGTTATGTAATTCTACTAAGCCTGAATAAATGAGTCTTGTGTGACATAATAATTAATGTTGGACCAACTGAAGGTTAATTAGGATTATGAAAGAGAATTAATTGATATTAATTATCATTATGATATTTGGGTATAATTAGAATAATAAGTTTTATGGGAAAATAATGGGTTGTTAGTATCCAACTAAATTATATTCTAGCCCAATTCAAATATTATTTGAACTAACCCAATCTACATGAATTATATGATTATATTAGTATATGTGCCCATAACTTAACATAAGGTAATAACATTAAGTTAGCAAATTGACCTTGTGAACCCAAAAAGAAAACCACATTAATAATGCTAAGGTCAAAATTGATAATGCAGTATATTAAAGCCCTTGTCCCATATTCTTTGTCCAAAAATTGCCTCAACCGCATTTAAACCAATGGCATATCCTTACATTGCTGAGAAACAAGAAAAGGCTAGAGTGATCATGGTTGAAGGGTTAAACCTGTTACATTCTGGGATTATGCAGAAGTTGAGTCATTACAGGAACTTTCCCGAAGTGGCGCGGTCGCGCTATTTCCACAGTACAAACCAGCGATGTTGTGTTGGTCGATTTCGCAATCAATGAATACGTGCAAGTATACACGATCAACAAGTAATAAAGAGTAAGTAGAGTATTGTTTCCACATAGAATTATCTAATAAAAATTACAAAGCACTAACCCATAACCAACTTAATCTTATTTAAACTAATGATATTAAATTAATGCTAACTACCCCTAGAATGAAACTAGATAACGAAGACTTGAGACTACAATTTCACCTATTGTTTCATTTAAATCAATAAACTTCCCGTTAAGACTAATTACTTATACTAGATTGTTAATCAAGAACATGAAGATAAAGTATGACCATCTCTCGATTCACCATACACATATCAGCTTAAATCCACAGATAATAGAATTAAGAAGAACACCCTAATTAACTAACCCACTATATCTCCATGTGAATTACAATTAAAGAGGGTTTAAGCACGAGTTCTCAATTGATTACATGTGGTGCATATGTATATCTCTATCCTAGGCATGAATCATGAATTCCAACGCCATGTAGAAGTCACATACACATGCTATTATGATCAGATCTAAACCCATAATCCGTCTCTCAATTTCATATGGATTATCACGGTAATTGTTAGATAGGAAATTAAGCAATTAATCACAAACCATAATAGACAATCCAATAATAATTAATTAAACTAACAAGGAAGCATATAAAAATAAACTACACAACAAGATCCATTATAATCTCAAGATGGAATTTAATTCAGGATTAAAGTGAAATCCATAATCCATAATTGAATAAATATTGAAAGATACAAAGAGAGAGGAAGAGAATTTAGGGTTTGAGGTAAGCAAATTTGAATTCCCTTGCTTCAATTTTGGACTTCCAATGATTTTCAAGACTTCAATCTCAACTTTCTAATATAATCTAGGGTTTTCTAATCTACTATAATAAAATCTAAGATAGAAGAAATGTACAAGATGGATCTATCCCAAAGACGGATTTTATTTATTGAATGGTTTAGCTCCCTTTTATCAGTTGCAAATATGCCTAAATACATCCTAATTCTCTACCCCATGCTCAAGTTATAATCTAATTGGTCATTTAAGTGAAAGTCAAAGTTGGTCAGACAGGGAACGGTGCGATCGTGCTGCCCACAAGGTCAAATTGGGCATGACCATGCTATATGACAATTGCGGATATGGGGATCATGGCTGACCACGCAATCATCATGAGACACTCAAAATTTTCTGCACACATGTCACTGACATTGCAGGAGGGCAGATTCGTCTTTCAGAGATAACCCTGGAAGATAATGCAGTTTAAATACCAGAAATTCTACCGGAGATGACAGTTCTGTCTCGGAGATAACCCCGAGATGCTCAGTTCCAGTCCTGGAAATAACACCGGGAATAGTATTGCTAACCTTAGAGATAACCCCAATGAGTGCAGTTGCAGTTCCGGAGATAACCCCGGAAATGCTTGTTTCAAATGCGTGCAATCAGCTTCAACCTTGACACTCACACCGAGGCACTCAGTACAAGACCCGGAGATAACACCAGGAAGACAGACACACCTCAGAAATAAACCTGAGGACCTTCAGTACTTGCAGCAGTCCAATCTCAGAGATAACTCTGAGCAACGTCTGCTTTTTCATCCCAAACCAGAGATAACTGTGACGCCCCCAAAATTAGGTATACACCACCCATCTTGAGTCGCCAGATACACGGTATAGAATTCAAATACAACTTAATAATACAACTGTCGTGTACAATAAGACAAAACATAAACTGTGAGTTTGAATACAAATATTGTCTACTAGAGAGTATACAAACTCAAAAGGAGTCCTCATTACAATTATTATCACACTATTTCACAGAATAGTGAGGACTACTAATGCACCATCTAGGACCATCACTCTGTTCCCAGGCTCGTCCCGACTATATTCTCATTTTACGAAGAACGGTGAAAGAAAGGGTGAGCTCAACTAGCCTAGTAAGAAATATTATGACTAAGATAATGCGAATAAATTATCATTAGCCTTAAGCAGTGTTAAAGCGATACAATATAACAAACATCAAGTTTAACTGCAGTGGAATAAGCAATCCATTAAAAGAGTCAAGTAGATAATAAAATCTACTATCTTTTATGATTTAAAATATTTTTCATCACTTTTATCGTTGGGACTCAGCTTAATAAATAATCCACATCGTCGAATCACCCTTTCTGACCGAGGATATTCTTTAGTATCATGACCACGAATTATCCATGCACTACGGCTAAAGATAATCATGTTTTCATCAACGGTCCTGATCATGCCATAAAACAATTCATCTTTGCACTACGGCCAAAGAGAATCCATAGCCATAATCATACCAAAAACTGTCCATCAATGCACTACGGGCCAATGAGGACTTTTTCCACATTATTTGTAACATTACGGTTATGATTATACCGAATAATCCCTGGTCATAATCATACCAAGTCCATCTATGCACTACAGGCCACATATGACTTTCAACATAATATAAACATGAGGATGATGACAATGATATAAGAATTCAATAAAACAAGTTCAAGACTTAATTTATCCGAACCCGATAACGTTCAAATTGTCAACATAATCTTGCTTTGTAGAGTAAAATTCAAGAATGCTCAAAAGAATATTTCCATGAAAAGATACTGGATGAAGCGCAAATATCAAGGATATTCCACTAATTTCATGGAGTATAGAAGTCAAAACTTTAACCAACTGAGTATAATAAAGAATGGAATAACAAAAGAAATCACCATGCATACGGTACTTCGCATAGACAGGTTATTCCAATAGAATAATAATAACGGAACCAGATCAGGCAAAATTCGCACCGACAGGATGTTCCAACAGAATAATAAAGAATGGAATAACAACAGAAATCACCATGAATGCGGTATCAGACAGACAAAGTTATTCAACGAGAATACTAAATAAGGGAACTAGGTCAGGCGTAATACGCACCGACATGATATTCCAATAGAATAATAAATAACGGAACCAGGTCCGGCGTAAAACGCACAGACAGGATATTCCAACAGAATAATAAAGAATGGAATTAGAATAATTTCACCATGTATGTAGTACTTTGCATAGACAGGTTATTCCAACATAATAATAAAGAATGGAATAACAGAAGAATTTCACCAAGTATAGGGTATCCCGCGTATACAGGTTATTCCAACAGAATAATAAAGAATGGAATAACAGAAGTTCTCTTCTTGAATAAGAAAGAAAGAATAACCCTTACGAGTACAACAAATAATATTCCCTACCTTAAGAAGAAGAGTACTGGATATATGAGTAGTGAAGTAGTAGAATACTTTTCTTCTTTCTCTCTATAGTTTATCTGTGAGACCCCCGATTTTATGAATAAAGATTTTATTTTCTCGAAATATTTTTTTGAATATTATGGTGTGGATTTGATATAATGTTATAGTTGTGGGTAGTATTTATAAATTTTACAAAGTATGCAAGTTGTCATATTATATTCGATTGGTCAGGGAATATTTGTTTTATCAGGGAATATTCGTGCAACGGCACAATCATTGATGGACCCCGCAACGGAAATATTCTCGGAATGATAAAATGACAAAAATACTTTATGAAAATAACGGCGGAAGTTTTACCGTTAACTGTTGAAACACCCGGTGTTAAAAAAATACGATGTCTGGCGTGGTTGGATAGTAGCACTACGGTATTGATTATTGATGCTTACGTGATAAGTCACTTTCTTTTGTTGGTATTATTAATGTAATAATACGGAAAATCTTTTATATAAAGCGAGAGAAAATTTTTATAAAGTTATTCTATAAATAGAATATATTATATTTTATTATGCATAGTATCAGATAATAGTGCAGACAAGATTTGCATAGTAAAATCTTTTATAAAGTTATTCGTTTTATTAGATTATAAATAGAATATATTATATTTTATTTAAAAGATTTTGCTTTAAATATGGACCGTCAGATTAAAGTAAATCAATCTGGACCGTTCATGAGTTAGTTACTATGCAGTCCATTTTTCTATAAATAGAAGCTCATTCTTTCATTATTTTCTTACGAATTCACTGAAACTCTAGAGAGATAAACTATAGAGAGAAAGAAGAAAGTATTCTGCTACTTCACTACTTATATATCCAGTACTCTTCTTCTTAAGGTAGGAAATATTATTTGTTGTACTCGTAAGGGGTACTCTTTCTTTCTTATTTATTAAGAGAACTTCTATTATTCCATTCTTTATTATTATGTTGGAATAACCTGTCTATGCAAAGTACTGCATACATGGTGAAATTCTTCTAATATTCCATTCTTTATTATTCTATTGGAATATCCTCACATGCATGCGTTTTCTTGGGACCGGTTCCGTTATTTATTATTATTGGAATATATCGTCTGCACGCGCTTTTCTGATGGGTTTTAATTTCGTTATTATTGATACATTGAATAACTTCGTCTCATCTAATACCGCATGCATGGTGATTTCTTTTATTATTTCATTCTTTATTATACTCGGTTGGTTAAAGTTTTGACTTCTATACTCCATGAAATTAGTGGAATATCCTTGATATTTGCGCTTCATCCGAAGAGCTTTTCATGGAAATATTCTTCCGAGCATTCTTGAATTTTCATCGCATAAAGCAAAGATCATATTGACAATTTGGACGTTATTAGTTCCTCGGATAAATTAATTCTTGAACTTATTTTATTGAATTATTATGTCATTGTCATCATCCTCATGTTTATATTATGTTGAAAGTCATCGTATTCAGTAGTGCATAGATGGACTTGGTATGATTATGACCAGGATTATTCGGTATAATCATAACCGCAATGTTACAAATGATGTGGAAAAAGTCCCTCATTGGCCCGTGGTGCATTGATGGACGATTTGTGGTATGATTATGGCTAAGGATTCTCTTTTCGTCGAAGTGCAAAGATGAATTATTTTATGGCATGATCGGGGACCATTGATGAAAATATGATTATTCTCGCCCATAGTGCATGGATAATTGTGGTCGTGATACTAAAGAATATCTCGGGTCGTAGTCAGGGTGATTCGATGATGTGGATTATTTATTGTCGAGTCACAAATGATAAAAGTGATGAAAAACATTTTAAATCATAAAAGTTAGTAGATTTTATTCTCTACTTGACTCTTTTAATGGATTGCTTGTTCCGCTGCAGTTAAACTTGATGTTTGTTATATTGTATCAGTTTAACACTATTTAAGGCTAATGATAATTTTTTCTGCATTATCTTAGTCATAATATTTCTTACTGGGCTAGTTGAGCTCCCCCTTTCTTTCACTGTTCTCTTCAGGAAATGAGAACGTAGCGGGGACTAGTCGGAAAACAGAATGATGGTCCTAGATGGTGCATTAGTAATCCTCACTATTCTGTGAAATAGTGTGATAATAAATGTAATGAGGACTCCATTGAGTTTGTATACTCTCTAGAGGACAATATTTGTATTAAAACTCCCAGCCTATGTTTTGTCGTATTTTACACGACTGTTGTATAATTAAGTTGTATTTGAATTTTGTACCATGTATCTAGCGACTCAAGATGGGTGATGTATACCTAATTTTGGGGGTGTCACAGTTGGTATCAAAGCTTAGGGATATGATCCCTGGCTAGGATGTGAGAATAGAACTAGGAGGGGAGAGATGGGGAATTCCTTCGCTAGTATGACCTACCTAAGTTTATTTGATATTTAATTGGTCGGTCATAGTATATGGATAATATGTTACATGTTAATTAACCCTTGTTTTGTGGCAGTATTTAAAAATGACATCCGAGAATGTTGAGAATAACAATGGAGCACATGAGACCATGGAGACACCTCTAATCACTAACCAAGATAATGTGATTAGAGATATCCATGTGGTGATTGAGGAATTAAAATTTGCACTCAAGCTAGTCGCAAAGGTAGCAACTGAGAGTGAGGAAGAAGAGGAACCTGAGGAGGATTTATTAGAAGAACTTATTGATCAAATGTAGAATTGCAAAATCATATTCATGAGTTAGAAGAGCAGGTTGAAGAACGGAAGGCGGTCGTGGAGCAAAGGAATGTAACAATTCAAAATTGTATTACCCGATGTGCGATAGATGAACATGAGTGCTCTTTGGTAGAGTATATGAGATTAAAGCTGGAATCTGAGAATTCAAATGTCAAGGAGCAGCTGAAAGAAGAAACAACTGAACGAGTGAGAATGAAAGATGCATGGGTAAAAGCCACATGACGCGTTGATATTGTGGAAAGAGAAGTCTGATCCAAGAAAGCTAAAATAGATGATATTCATTTCTCTTTTTCGACAGCAATTGGGAGAACCCAGCATCGAGTTTTGAATTATCCTATACATTGCGTTCAACCCCAATTCGATATGGATCGAAGGCTAATGATTTAGATCATGGAGCAAGAGTACGACGAAGCAGTTGAGGGTGGAATATGCCCTATAGCGAAAGTCAATTCCAGTGGTAATGACGACACCAAAGACTGTCCCCAACAAGTCAAATTCGGTAGTTTAAGGGAGAGCGTTTTTCGTGACAAGGAATCGAACGAAGTTATCGCGGGTTAGTTAATTATAAATTCTTGCGAAGTCTATGCCTTATTAGATACCAGTTCTACCCACTCTTTTATTTCACCTAGTTGTGTTCAATGTTTGAATTTAACTCCGGAGAAGTTAGACTTTGACTTATTGCTTGAAATTTCGTTAGTAGAAACCTTCGTTACATCCACTATTTATAAATCTTGTTTAATTCAAATTGACACTTTCACGTTACCTGTCAATCTTATCTCTTTGAAAATACTTACCTTTGATGCAATTTTAGGAATCGATTGGTTAACTACTCATCATGCTTTTCGTAAGGTTGTTAGCTTTCATATTCCTAGCCAACTTGTTATGCGAATTCAAGCAACCAAACCACTAAAGTCAATCATTGTCATATCAAGCCATAAGTAAAGAGCCCCGGTCCTTTCGTTGTTGACTTCTTTGAGTGGAATGCACCGAAGCCAGACTTTATGTAGGCGACGTCGTGAATGACGATGGCAAGTTGATAGGTATCAATGTGACGTACTATCTAAGTCTTTGATGAGGGTCACAGCTTTGAATGATATTTCTTTTGTTAATAAATTTCCTAACGTATTCTTGAAATCTTCTTAACCTACCCCTAGAGCGTGAAATCGAATTTTGTATTGACCCCAGTACAAAACCCATTTCTAAAACCCTCCAATATTTCTTCAACTAAAACAAACGTATAACGTGCCAAAGACATTGACTCGAGTTGTTGAGGATTACGATCGTACCATTCAATACCATTGTGGGAAAGCGAATGTGGTAGTTGATGTGTTGAGTAGAAGATCGGATGTGTTTACGAGTGCGATGTTGTTAACACAAAGACTCATTTCGTATAACTTACAAGTGATGAAGATAGAGTTAAAGACTCTAGGGACCCACGTGAAGATAACGAATATACGAGTAGAATCGACTTTAATCGATTAAGTTAAAGTCGCTCAAGCTATACACCCGGAGCTGATGAATGTGAAGAAGAAGGTTCAAGAGGGCGTTATTCTAGAAGCAAGAATCGACGAAGAGAGGAAATCTCAACCCTTGATTTAATTGGCCCATTTGAAATTCTCGATGAAGTATGAACTGTGGCCTATAGACTCGTTTTACCGCCAAGTATGTTGCGTGTTTATAACGTTTTTAACATATCGATGTTACGTAAATATGTGGACGACCCGAACCACATTATTAAATTAGAACTAAACGATATAGCAGAAGTTTTAACGTATGAGGAGATACGTGTTAAAATCTTGGATAAGAAGGATCGTATTCAATACTCAAATGTTATACCTCAGGAGTTAGAATTTGAAATGAAGTTGAGGTATCCTCACCTCTTCGGCATACCAGGTACGTACGTAAATTTCGAGGGCGAAATTTCATAAGGAGGGGAGATTGTGAGACCCCAGATTTTATGAATAAAGATTTTATTTTCTTAAAATATTTTTTTGAATATTATGGTGTGGATTTCATATAATTTTATAGTTGTGGGTAGTATTTATAAATTTTGCAAAGTATGCAAGTTGTCATACTATATTCGATTGGTCGGGGAATATTTGTTTTATCAGGAAATATTCGTGCAACGGCACAATCATTGATGGACCCCGCAATGGAATTATTGTCGGAATGAGAAAATGACAAAAATACTTTATGAAAATAACGACGAAAGTTTTACCGTTAACTGTTGAAACACCCGGTGTTAAAAAAATACGAGATGTCTGGCGTGTGGTTGCATAGTAGCACACGGTATTGATTATTGATGCTTACGTGATAAGTCACTCAGTTTTGTTGGTATTATTAATGTAATAATACAGAAAATCTTTTACAATGACTGTGGGATATATGAGTATATGAGGAGGAAGAGTATTTTTGTTGCAAAAGTTTTTTAAAACATGTTAAACATGTTTGTGGGCCCATTTCTTGACTGAAATTTGATTATAGCCTATAAAATCGTCCGTTTATGGATTTCGGTCAATTTCTGTTTGGAATTTGGAAAAACTTTCTTCTGCAAAGTTGTAGAGAATTGAATTTCCTATAAAAATTCGCGAGAATTGAATTTTCTGACAAAAGGGCTATTTATTATGAATTATTGAAGTTCCAAAATAATTAATTTTTGGAAGTTTTAATTGTTTTAATTAACAAAAACGTTTTTTGTGTTTGGTTAGCCTCATTAAACACATGCAAGTTGCTGAATTCAGATGGTTCTAGGTGCGTAGACAAATTTGTATATATATATTATTATTATATTAAATTTTTTACTTTGGTGTTCTAAGCATTTTCCTATAAATAGGGTGCTTAGGTTAGAATTCAAAATCATACCAGAAACTGAAGTTTTCTCTCTCTATATTATCGAGCGTATTCTTATGAGTATTTTGAGTATACTTTGAGTCTTGTTGCTGCTATGATGTGCAAGTTCAAGTCATAGCTTATATCAGGGTGTTTCAACTAGAAATCTTTGTCTTTGTGAGGTAAGAGATATTATTTTTTTCGTAATGATATTATTTCTTCAATATCATTATGTTTGAAATATTGATCCAAGTTTTTATCAAATTTGGAACTTTTGGTGTTTGAGTTACTATTCACGTATACGATAATTATTCACGATTATCGTATATTATTCACGAATCATCGACACTATTCATTGAAAATGAAAATTTTCCTTTTCGTCTAAAATATCTATTGTGGATACTAGCTTTGATTGTATCCATGTTTTGATCATTCTTGAATTTTACACCACTATGATTATTTTTGAGATATTTTTGGACATGGATAAAACAAAGTACTAATCCTTAATCCTTAATCCTTATCATTTTGTTTCATTTGGATTCATTTCTTTAAAAATATTTTTCATCATCCTCGGTCTTAAATGATGATATTATTGAATATCTTTGGCCCGTAGTGCAAAGATGAATGATTTCGATGAATATCTTTGGCCCGTAGTGCAAAAGATGAGCAGTGTTTAGATGAACATGATTAATCGATGAATATCTTTGGCTTCAGTAGTGCAAAGATGAATATTTGATTTCAGATATATATTGATTGATGTTACAGGGATAAAAGATAGACAATGAACTTTTAAATTCATACATAGAAGATAGTAGTTTGCATTCTCTACTTAACTCTTCTAATGAATTATTATTTCCTCTACGAATATTGATTTAAAACTTGTTGTCTATTGTATTCTATTAGATTTTTTCCTGTTGAGGACTAACGATAATTTGTTGTATATTAACTTAGTCATAATATTCTTTACTGGGCTAGTTGAGCTCACCATTTTTTATTATACTCAGTTGGTTAAAGTTTTAACTTCTATACTCCATGAAATTAGTGGAATATTCTTGATATTTGCGCTTCATCCAGTATCTTTTCATGGAAATATTCTTCTGAGCATTCTTGAATTTTACTCTACAAAGCAGTATCATGTTGACAATTTGGACGTTATTAGTTTCTGGATAAATTAATTCTTGAACTTGTTTTATTGAATTATTATGTCATTGTCATCATCCTCATGTTTATATTATGTTGAAAGTCATATGTGGCCTGTAGTGCATAGATGGACTTGGTATGATTATGACCAGGGATTATTCGGTATAATCATGACCGTAATGTTACAAATGATGTGGAAAAAGCCCTCATTGGCCCGTGGTGCATTGATTGACAGTTTTTATGATTATGGCTATGTATTCTCTTTGGTCGTAGTGCAAAGATGAATTGTTTTATGGCATGATCAGGACCGTTGATGAAAACATGATTATTCTTGGGCCGTAGTGCATGGATAATTGTGATCGTGATACTAAAGAATATCCTTGGCCGTAGTGCAGGGGTGATTTGACGATGTGGATTATTTATTAAGCTGAGTCCCAGCGATAAAAGTGATGAAAAATATTTTAAATCATAAAAGATAGTAGATTTTATTCTCTACTTGACTCTTTTAATGGATTGCTTGTTCCCGCATGATTAAACTTGATGTTTGTTATATTGTATCAGTTTATCACTGTTTAAGGCTAATGATAATTTATTCTCGCATTATCTTAGTCATAATATTTCTTCATTGGGCTAGTTGAGCACACCCTTTCTTTCAATTTTTCTCGTGAAATGAAAACGTAGCGAGGGACTAATTGGGAACAGAGTGATGGTCCTAGATGGTGCATTAGTAGTCCTCACTATTTTGTGAAATAGTGTGATAATAAATGTAATGAGGACTCCATTGAGTTTGTATACTCTCTAGAGGACAGTATTTGTATTAAAACTCACAGCCTATGTTTTGTCGTATTTTACACGACTGTTGTATAATTAAGTTGTATTTGAATTCTGTACCATGTATCTGGCGACTCAAGATGGGTGATGTATACCTAATTTTGGGGGCGTCACATTATCTCTCTAGAGTTTCAGTGAATTCTGAAAAAATAATGAATGAATGAACTTCTATTTATAGAAGAATGGACTGCATAGTAACTAATTCATGAACGATCCAGATTGATTTACTTTAATCTGACAGTCCATATTTAAAGAAAAATCTTTTAAATAAAATATAATATATTCTATTTATAATCTAATAAAACGAATAACTTTATAAAAGATTTTACTATGCAAACATTATGCAGGCACTATGCAAACACTATGCATAATAAAATATAATATATTCTAATTATTGTCTAATAAAACAAATAACTTTATAATAGTATTTTGTTTTATATAAAAATATTTTACTATGCAAAATACTATGCAAACACTATGCAACACTATGCATAATAAAATATAAAATATAATATATTCTATTTATAGAATAACTTTATAAAAGTATTCTATTTTATATAAAAAGATTTTATTATGCAAAACACTATGCAGACACTATGCATAATAGAATATAATATATTCTATTTATAGAATAAATTTATAAAAGTATTCTATTTTATTACATTAATAATACCAATAAAACAAAACTGAGTGACTTATCACATAAGCATCAATAATCAATACCGTGTGCTACTATGCAACCACATGTATTACTGTACTTTTACTACCGAGTAGTTCAACATTATTAATGGTAAAACTTCCGCCGTTATTTTTAATAAAATATTTTTGTCGTTTTCTCATTCCGACAATAATTCCGTTGCGGGGTCCACCAATGATTGTGCCGTTGCACTAATATTCCCCGACAAAAAGAATATTTCCCGACCAATCGAATATTATACAACAACTTGCATACTTTTCAAAATTTATAAATACTACCCACAACTATAACATTATATCAAATCTACACCATAATATTTAAAAAATTATTTCGAGAAAATTAAATATTTATTCATAAAATCTGGGGTCTCACAATCTCCCCTCCTTATGGAATTTCGCCCTCGAAATTTACGTACGTACTTGGTATGTTGAATAGGTGAGAATACCTCGACTTCATTTCAAATTCTAACTCTTGAGGTATAACTTTTGTGTGTTGAATACGATTCTTCTTATCCAAGATTTTAACACGTATCTCCTCAAACGTTAAATCATCCGTTATCTCGTCCGGTTCTAAATTAATAATGTGTTTCGGGTCGTCCACATATTTACGTAACATCGATACGAAAAAAACGTTATGAACACGCAACATACTTGGCGGTAAAACGAGTCTATAGGCCACAATTCCTACTCGATCGAGGATTTCAAATGGGCCAATTAAATCATGGGTTGAGATTTCCTCTCTTCGTCGATTCTTGCTTCTAAATAACGCCCTCTTGAACCTTCTTCTTCACATTCATCAGCTCCGGGTGTGTAGCTTAAGCGACTTTAACTTTATCGATTAAAGTCAATTCTACTCGTATATTCGTTATCTTCACGTGGGTCCCTAGAGTCTTTAACTCTATCTTCATCACTTGTAAGTTATATGAAATGAGTCTTTGTGTTAACAACATCGCACATGTAAACGCATCTGATCTTTTACTCAACACGTCAGCTACCACACTCGCTTTCCCACAATGGTATTGAATGGTACGATCGTAATCTTCAATAGCTCGAGTCAACGTCTTTGGCACGTTATACGTTCGTTTTAGTTGAAGAAATATTTGAGGGTTTTAGAAATGGGTTTTGTATTGGGGCAAATACAAAATTCGATTTCACGCTCTAGGGGTAGGCTAACAAGACTTCAAGAATACGTCAGGAAATTTATGAACAATAGAAATATCATTCAAAACTGTGACTCTCATCCAAGACTTGGATAGCACTTCACATTGATACCTATCAACTTGTCATCGTCATTCACAACGTCCCCTACGGGAAGTTCGGCTTCGGTGTATTCCACGCAAGGAAGACACCAGCGAAAGGCTCAGGGCTCTTTACTTATGGCTTGCTATGACAATGATTGACTTTAGTGGTTTAGTTGCTTGAATTCGCATACCAGGTTGGTTAAGAATATGAACGCTAACAACCTTACGAAAAGCATGATGAGTAGTTAACCAATCGATTCCTAAAATCGCATCAAAGGCAAGTATTTTCAAAGAGATAAGATTGACAGGTAACGTGAAAGTGTCAATTTGAATTAAACAAGATTTATAAATAGTGGATATAACAAAGGTTTCTACTAACGAAGTTTCAACCAATAAGTCAAAGTCTAACTTCTCCGGAGTTAAATTTAAACGTTGAGCGCAAACAAGAGAGATAAAAGAATAGGTAGAACCGGTATCGAATAAGGTATAGACTTCGCAAGAATTTATAATTAACTAACCCGTGATAACTTCGTTCGATTCGTCGTCACGAAAAATGTTCTCCCTTAAACTACCGAATTTGACTTGTTCCGGACAGTCTTTGGTGTCGTCATTACCACTGGAATTCACTTTCGCTATAGGGCATATTCCACCCTCAACTGCTTCGTCGTACTCCTGCTCCATGATCTGAATCATTAGCCTTCGATCCATATCGAATTGGGGTTGACCGCAATATATAGGGTAATTCAAAACTCGATGCTGGGTTCTCCCAATTGTTGTCGAAAAAGAGAAATACATATCATCTATTTTAGCTTTCTTGGATCGGACTTCTCTTTCCACAATATCAACGCGTCGTGTGGCTTTTACCCATGCATCTTTCATTCTCACTGCTCGATTGTTTCTTCTTTCATTTGCTTCCTTGACATTTGAATTCTCGATTCCAACTTTAATATCGTATACTCGCCAAAGAGCGCCTCTGCTCATTTATCGCACATCGGGTAATACAATTTTGAATTGTTACATTCCTTTGCTCCACTTACCGCCTCGTTCTTCACTGCTTCTTCTAACTCATGAATACGATTTTGCAATTCTACATTTTGATCAATAAGTTCTTCTAATAAATCCTCCTCGTGTTCCTCTTCTTCCTCACTCTCGGTTGCTACCTTTATGACTAGCTTGAGTGCAACTTTTAATTCCTCAATCACCACATGGATATCTCTAATCACATTATCTTGGTTGGTGATTAGAGGTGTCTCCACGGTCTCATGTGCTCCATTGTTATTCTCAACATTCTCGGATGTCATTTTTAAATACTGCCACAAAACAAGGGTTAATTAACATCTAACATATTATCCCTATATTCTGACCGACCAATTAAATACCAAATAAACTTAGGTAGGTCATACTAGTGAAGGAATTCCCCGTCTCTCCCCACGTAGTTCTTGTCTCACATCTCAGCCAGGGATCATATCCCTAAGCTTTGATACCAACTGTGACGCCCCCAAAATTAGGTATACATCACCCATCTTGAGTCGCCAGATACATGGTACAGAATTCAAATACAACTTAATAATACAACTGTCGTGTACAATACGACAAAACATAAACTGTGAGTTTGAATACAAATATTGTCTACTAGAGAGTATACAAACTCAATGGAGTCCTCATTATAATTATTTTCACACTATTTTACAGAATAGTGAGGACTACTAATGCACCATCTAGGACCATCACTCCGTTCCCCGACTCGTCTCCAAATTTATATTCTCATTTCAAGAGAGAACGGTGAAAGAAAGGGTGAGCTCAACTAGCCAAAGAAGAAGTATTATGACTAAGATAATGCGAAAAAAATTATCATTAGCCTTAAACAATTGTTAAACCGATACAATATAACAAACATCAAGTTTAATCGCAAATGAACAAGCAATCCATTAAAAGAGTCAAGTAGAGAATAAAATCTACTATCTTTTATGATTTAAAAGGTTTTTCATCACTTTTATCATTTGGGACTCGATTTTAATAAATAATCCACATCATCGAATCACCCCTGCACTACGGCCAAAGATATTCTTTAGTATCACGACCACGAATTATCCATGCACTACCGCTAAAGATAATCATGTTTTCATCAACGGTCCTGATCATGCCATAAAACAATTCATCTTTGCACTACGACCAAAGAGAATCCATAGCCATAATCATACCAAAAACTGTCCATCAATGCACTACGGGCCAATAAGGACTTTTTCCACATCATTTGTAACATTACGGTTATGATTATACCGAATAATCCTCGGTCATAATCATACCAAGTCCATCTATGCACCATGTGCCATGATGACTTTCAACATAATATAAATATGAGGATGATGACAATGATATAAGAATTCAATAAAACAAGTTCAAGAATTAATTTTCCAGGAACTGATAACGTTCAAATTGTCAACATGATACTGCTTTGTAGAGTAAAATTCATGAATGCTTAGAAGAATATTTCCATGAAAAGATACTGGATAAAGCGCAAATATAAGGATATTCCACTAATTTCATGGAGTATAGAAGTCAAAACTTTAACCAACTGAGTATAATAAAGAATGGAATAACAAAAAAATCACCATGCATGCGGATTGCCAGATGACAAAAGTTATTCCAACAGAATAATAATAATAACGGAACTGTGTCAAAGTAAATTTGACCGGATGTGATGTTCCAATGTATAATAAAGAATGGAATAACAATGCGAAATCACCATGAATGCGGTACTTGCGCATGTAAAAGTTATTCCAATGTAATACTAAATAACGAAACCAGTGTCGCATAATACGCACCGAGCGTGATATTCCAATGAATAATAAATAATGGAACCAGTCCGCCAGTAAAAACGCATGCATGTGATATTCCAATAGAATAATAAAGAATTGAATATTAGAAGAATTTCACCATGTATGCAAGAATTTGCATAGATGCATTATTCCAACATAATAATAAAGAATGGAATAATGTAAGAATTTCACCAAGTATAGGGTATCCCGTGATACAAAAGTTATTCCAACAGTAATAATAAAGAATGGAATAATGTAAGTTCTCTTCTTCTTGAATAAAAAGAAAGAATACCCCTTACGAGTACAACAAATAATATTCCCTACCTTAAGAAGAAGAGAAATCTTTGGATATATGAGTAGTGAAGTAGTAGAATACTTTTCTTCTTTCTCTCTATAGTTTTCTCTCTCTAGAGTTTGTTGAATTCCTAAGAAATAATGAATGAATGAGCTTCTATTTATAGAAGAATGGACAAGATAGTAACTAATTCATGAACGGTCCGTATTGATTTACTTTAATCGACGGTCCATATTTAAAGCAAAATCTTTTAAATAAAATATAATATATTCTATTTATAATCTAATAAAACGAATAACTTTATAAAAGATTTTACTATACAAACACTATGCAGGCACTATGCAAACACTATGCATAATAAAATATAATATATAATTATTGTCTAATAAAACAAATAACTTTATAAAAGTATTTTGTTTTATATAAAAAGATTTTACTATGCAAAATACTATGCAAATACTACGCAACACTATGCATAATAAAATATAATATATTCTATTTATAGAATAACTTTATAAAAGTATTCATTTTATATAAAAAGATTTTACTATGCAAAACACTATGCATAATAGAATATAATATATTCTATTTATAGAATAACTTTATAAAAGTATTCGCTTTTATTACATTAATAATACCTAATAAAACAAAACTGAGTGACTTATCACATAAGCATGAATAATCAATAAAAGTGCTACTATGCAACCACACACGACATCGCATCTTTTACTACCGAAAGTAGTTCAACATTATTAACTGTGAAAACTTCCCGCCGTTATTTTTAATAAAATATTTTTGTCGTTTTTCTCATTAAAATAATAATTCCAATTCATGTGGGTCCACCAATGATTGTCTTAGTTGAACTAATATTTCCCGACAAAAAGAATATTCCCCGACCAATCGAATATTATACAACAACTTGCATACTTTTTAAAATTTATAAATACTACCCACAACTATAACATTATATCAAATCCACACCATAATATTTAAAAAATTATTTCAAGAAAATTAAATATTTATTCATAAAATCTGGGGTCTCACAATAACCCCGGTGAGGGGTAAAATCATCATTTTGCCACCTCGACCCCACATCGCGTCGTCTCAACATCTCATACATACATTTCCACACACCAATGTCCCACAAGAACCAAGGAGGTCCAATCCCGAGTGACTACTACACAATGCAGCACACCGGATAGAATTTGAAGCTTAAAGACCGAGGGCATGGTCCCAACTTCCTGACTTCGTACAACCTCTAATCCCATGTCATGGCGTAGCTCTCGACAACGGCGGTTCGAAATAAGTCTTATACACCTCAATCGGATGTCCGGATTGCAATTCTGAAAGTTCGAGCGGACATCACAAAGGCACACGTGCACGCATTTCTTGAGATTTGGGACTCATGAGCCGGGGCATTTCAGGCGACCCAGTAGTACACTGCTGGCTCCCCATCTATAAATAGAGGGATTGGGGTGGCCATTTTGTTAAAAAAAAAGGCGAGAAAGCCTTGTCCAATTTGCTCTGTGCACATCCTAAATTGAATGCTTTCTCATTTTAAACACTTGTGAGCTCATATATAGCTACTATTTTTACCGATGGGAGCCGAGTGTTCATCCACTTAAAGTTATAGAAGTCTTCTTTGGCAGTCCACTGTAAGCCTTCTTACACACTTTAACGCCTTTCTCTTCATCTTTGCACACACCATTCTTCACGTTGAGAGTCGTGAAGAATCTCATCGGTTCTAGCCCAGGCCTTCAGCTCACATGAGGATCGGTAAAACACTCCCGAACACCTCCAAAATTCGGATAAGTTGGTACATTCATTGAAAACCATACCGACTGGCGACTCTGTTTAATTCGGCTCAATCATTAAAATTAATTTTTTTAAATAATCGACATTTATTGTCGGTGTTTTTCCTAAAAGTCGTTCTTTAAGCGAAATAAATAAATCAAATCAATTTAAGAAGGTAGAAACAAAGAATTAGGAAATCGAATTTATCTGGCGTGGACAACTATACTTGTAATAAAGTACATATAATTTGTTACTAATCACATGCTTCGTGATTTTAAAATTTTAAATAAATATGTTTAATTATTAATTTTAAATATGATGAATTTATTATGAAAATCAAAAGTTGTCAAACAAAATGAGACGGAGGGAGTATTTAATTTTGGCAGTTGTACTTCATTAAATAGGGTAAAAGTTCACAACGTGAATTCTTAAGAATATATTTGTCAAAAATAAAATAATTACCATGTTTCCATATTTTTCTTTCACCGTTTAATTATGTCAACTTTCTTATCATACACTATATATACAAAATATATGCATACATATAGCAATCCCAATAATTAACGTCTCATATAAGCCTACAAGTCGTCGATTAATTTTCTCGTGACCATAAAATAAACATGCAAGTTGCTCTCTCTCCCGCACATGCTTCTCTTATTTCCAATTTAGATTAAAATTTACATTTTAGGGTCTACTTCTCGTTCTTTAATTATCATTATTCTTACAACTAGCAATACTAAATTAAAAAAAACATAATTAATTACGACATACTACTACACTAGTATTAATTAATTAATAAGTAGAAGTTATGTTTGACTTTTAATTAATTTGGAGTTCATATAATTAGGGGTTAACTGGGTACGTTTGAGTATTTGGAAAGATACATAGATATATTGGCAAGGATAATGAGAAAAGGTATGTAGAATTGTAGATACATTACCTAATTGTGACCACGTTCCTTTTCTTTTTATTCCATCTCTTCATTCTTTCCCAATTTTTCTTACATCTCTAACCCAAATTCTTCTCTCTCCTTGATTTTTGTTGACTAGTGTAGATCTGAAATGTGATGTGGAATTGGGTTGAATTTTTTTTAGGATGCTGGATTTATTGTTGATGTTTGACATATTTGTTGGTTAAATTAGATATATCATTTGAAGATGAATAGTTTGGGAATTTTGAAAATTTTGGATTTTAATGAATAAATAACGATGAATGGTTTAAAGCTTTTTAAATTTCTAGATTTCACTAGAAGATGAAATAAATAAAAATTTAATTATCTACTTATTTATAAAGCAGTTATACAAAACTTATTAGTATTAAATTAATATTTAAATCATTTTATACGGTTAAATATATAAAAATATTGTCAAGCCATACTTATATTCCTTCTACATGAACATATAAATATCAGTAAAATAAAGAAACAATTAGCCGAGGCCGATTCGCATGCTGCCGACTAAAAATTCGATTCGAGCTCGATTTCAAATATAAATGAGTCAAATATGAGCACGTTTTAAAGTTCGATAAATTACTCGAACCTCCTCAAATTATAATTTTCTATTAATACTCGGATCATATTCGTTAGAAAAGTTCAACTGATCGGGCTCGATTCGGAATCGTGCTCGACTCGGTATTTAAATGAGCTTCAATCAAACCTTATTTTATACTCAATAAATTTTATGAACCAAATCTGAGCAATTCAATACTCGGATCGACTCGATTCGTTTACACTTTTATAAACATGTGGTAATTTTGACAACTTTTTTAGTCCAAAATTACAAAGGGTTAGTTATAAGTAGTTTGGATAGCGGGATGAGAGTTTTTGAACCGAGGGTACTAAGTGCAAAAGAGTACATACTTCGGGGTCCAATACGCAGTTAATCCTATAATTAGAGAACAAGAGCTAGTTTATACTTGTTCATATACGTATACCATAAAAAAGATCCATCATATCAATCAAATACACCAATGAATTCTGGAGAGGTCGCCGGCATGGAGGCCGGAAAAGTTCCGTTAGAGTTGGCCAACCGCGGCAACCACCACCGCCACCACATCCAGCAACTCTTTCATCAAGTCCCAAGGATTATGTTGTTATTTGCAACGGCTGTTCTTGCATGTCTTGTTCTTTATGACTCTGCCTACCCTTTTCAACTCTTCCCTAGTGCCTTCAATCAATCTTTAGTTAAAGGAAACATATCTTCTTACGTAAGTTATACTAATCCTTTTTATTTCTTCTTCTTCTTCTAATTTATTTATTTTTAATACTCCCTCCGTTTCAAAATGATTTCTTGTTTAAATTGATTATTCTGAAAATTAGTGATTAAGCGTTTGTAGATATAAATGTGAAATGTTAAAAGTTGGGTTTTGTATAAATTATACATATTTTTTTATGAGTATAATTCTTCCACCTGAATTTTATCAAAAATAATGAAAAAATAATTTACTAGCTTGTACTAGATCGATTTGATTGAAAAAGTAAAATTAAACAATTATTTTGGAATGGGTAAGTAACTCATAAGAAGATCATATATTCTCAAAATTATGAATTTATTATAATCATAGTGTTAGATGCATGTATATTCCACGTCTTAAATTTCTATTTCTCTCTAAATCCTTATTTCAATTATTTCAAATTATAAGATAATAATTAATTTATAAAAGTTTGTTTAAAATATGTTCAAAGATTCATTAAAGAAATAATATATGTAGAATTAGTAGAATATTTTAGATATATTCATAATTATATTAACTACAATAATATAAATTTATGTCAACTTTAAATCTAAAAGTATCTCAAGCGAACACTAAAAAGACAATATTATCTTTATACCTTATAACAAAATTTCTTAAAATGTCACCTTTTTAGTATTTGAAAAAAAGCATGCTACATAATAATGACAATTAGTTTCAATATTCTTCAAAGTTATTATACGTAAATTAATTACAATATCTATAAAAAAATTCTAACTATATATGACGTGTCAAATAATAAATACAAACGTATTTAAATATATAAAATAAGAGTGAATTAAATAAAACTCATACTAATTTATTATATCTTATCACTTAACATCTCCTTCGTTATAAAATTTGTTGATTAGAAATCTACCACTAGACAAGATTAGAAAGAAAATGACAGTTACAGTTGGCTTTGTTTAAGTAGCCAATAGGAGAAATTATCTAGTCAATAACCACGAAGATTCCAGTACATCTCACATCATGTATTATAAATTACAAAATAATACTAAAAAATATAAACCTCATATCACATGTTCTGGTCACATTGCCCGCTTGCTTAACTTTTGATCAAAACTTAATGTATGTTAACAATTTATCTTTTAATATATTTTAATATATTTTAACGTAGTCTTCTAAATGATTTATATTTAATTTTATATCTTAATAATTTAGAGATAATTAGAGAAAATTTTTTATCTCAATTTTTTATTCTTATAATTTTTTATTCATATTACTGTGACTGGCTTTCTCATATTTGAGATATACTTATTAGGTTAATCATAAATACAAATTAAACTTCCAAAAAATTGTTAATGTATTTGAATGCATGTTCCCTTAAATTATTAAAAACAAGGAATAAATTTTAACAATTTCAAACTTTATGATAAAACCAAGTTAGGACATACTTATTCCAGCTAATAATATTACCTAAACTTTGCCATCACAATTCTAAAAGAATTTGCTCCACCATATTCTTTTCCTTGGTCCTCCAAAGAAGAGTAAAATGTATGATACTTGTGGTAATATTTTTATCTCAATATATATATATATTTGGAGTTAATTATTAAAAAAGAGAAGTGTAGTATTTATTTATTGATCTTACATGGGGTCCAATACTCCACTCATGTATGATAGATGACTCATGTCATATTATTTATTTCATATGCTATCTCACCCATATGCAGTATTGCTTACTTCGAGTATATGTAAAATAGGGAAGTGATGTTTTCACAAAATTTCTTTCATATGAATATGAGGTCTATCTATTATTTATGTAAATTTTTTTTTTTTTTTTTATTTGTAAAAATATCAATTTTATATATAATTATATAAAATATAAAAGAGGTACAATAATCTCTATATATATAAAATATAAAATATATCAATTCTCAATATAATTGTATAAAATATATTTGTACAACTGTGTGACACAATATTGTAAAACCCAAAAACTCGGGCAAGTGGCGAATTATTGGTTACTAGGGATTGTCACGTTAGTGTGTGTGCGCGCGCATATATATATTCCGAAATTATTTATGTGAAGTATGATTATGTGCGAGACTAAGTTCTATCTAGATGATCTTGACCATGTGCTTAATTTATATTAATCTCTTAGTCAACAGAAGGACGCCCAATTGCTAACTTTAATAAGAATAAGATTGGTGGTGTTGTGGTTTATATATTGGGAGTTATAGTATTTAGGATTGGGATGACGAGCTTTTTGGGATTTGGTATTAAGAGGAGGTGAATTGTGGGGGCTTGACTAGACTTGATAAAATATAATTATCGGTTGATTTTGTTTTATAAAATATAATTATGATTTTATTTAAGAATTAAAATTATATTAATAATTTTTAATATGAATTGTGTGTGAAATCATATAATTATGATTCAAATATAGATCGTCTCATATTTTAAATTTCAAACTTACCTTTATTTTTGGGATGTGGGATGTGGGATGTGGGATGGGGAATGGGGGTAGGGAGTGGGGTATATACATAATTACTGAATATTATTTTTTTTGGGTAGGGGTGGAGGTGAATGGGGGTGTATACATAATCACTAAATATTATTTTTTTGAATATGGGCTGAAAAGAACTTTTGATTTTAATTTGGAATGAAATATGAGTCGAAAAATGGTTAATCAGTTTGGACCTATATTTTTTTTTAAAAATATGGTTCCAAACCTTACTCAACTTAAATAAATAAAAATAGTTAACCAACTCATTTGATTCCAGTTAATATAGGTTGACTCAATAATTAACCAACTATATTGTCAGGTCTAAGGGTGGGCTATAGAGAAAGAAAATGAATAGAAAGAGCTGGCAATGATATGAGAGGAGGTGATCAGTGGCGGAACCAGAACATGTTTATAGGGGGGGTCAAAATACATCAGTAAAAAAATTAATACCACCACTTGCTTCAGAACTTGGAAATTGATTATTAGAAAAATCAATAGTTCTTTGTCGCTTAATCAAGTATTTATCCATAATCTAGTATAAATAAAAACATCAATTGCTAATCAACAATTTCATCAATTTAAACATTTCATAATAATTTCATCATTCATCAATTCAATTATTCTAACATTTTAATTTTCATCATAATTTCATCAATTAACCTAATTTTAGCAAGTCAAGAATCAAGTGATGGAAGACAAATTACAATTTCAGCATAGGCACAAAAATACACATCAAAACATAAGAAGGGACATAATCATAATCCTCCCCTGTCCCAAAATCAAGGTCCATTTTGACAGAATGTTTTCTCACTGTTCCTTCCTAACCTCATCCTCTATTTTTATATTCATTGGCTCTCCATATGGACCATATTTTCTCTTTCCTCCTCCATTTTTGGCTTTCTTTTTTGTGTTACCTTGAATTATCTGTACCAATTTTTATATTTTGCAAATATTTTAGGTTACTATCAATTCAACCATAAACAAAAAGGCTAAAATATTCACATGTTATTATTAACTTATAAATAAATAAATAAACAAAAGGAATACATACATATAACCGAAATAACATAGTTTTCTTTTCTCTTTTTTATTGTCAATTAATTTTATTTTTTGTTAAATCTTTTTTTCTAAAACAATTCCCAAAGCTGATTACTAAACCTTGTGATGTACTAATGTCCCATGGACATGGAGAATATAACATTGAAACTGATGAATTAAGAACAAATAAAGAAGTACAGTGGAAGATTACCCAGTGGAAGATAATGGCGGTCATGCGACTGGCGGAGGCGCGGAGCAAGGAAGCAGCGGCGCCACGTCGGTGATCCTGTAATGGAATGAAGCCTGGAGGATGACTAGATGAGGCGGAGAGCGGCAGAAGAAGAAGAACCGAAATGGCAAAGAGGAAGAGGCGCAAAAGCCAGAACGGAAGAAGGAAAAGAAAATCCCTAAATCCTAATGCCTGATAAGATTTGAGAATATATATATTTTTTAATGAAATGACGTCGTTTCATGTAGTTAAAAAAACATAACTCAGGTCATGAAGGAGAAGATCGAAGATCGAGTCGGCAATCACCGCCCCTCCGAATCATTTGAAGGGTTGAAGGCCATAGGGGAGTCGTTGCCGCTACCAGGGTTAGATCCCCCCTAGTTCTGCCTTTGGAGGTGATTACCTGGTCAATAGACTTGGTCGAGGGAGAGAAATGAGTAGTTATTGTGTCATGTAGAGATGCCATTGTAGATTCAACAAATTGAACGTGGCGAGAAATATAGAGCCTTTTAGACATGGGATCATAACACTTGTAAGCAGCTTGAGACGTGGAATAACCTAAAAAATACAAGGTTTGGACCGAGGACGAAGTTTGGATGGAACATACGGACGTAGCCACGGATAACACAAACACCTAAAAAATTCAAGAAATCATAGTTAGGTGGTCTATTGATAACGCCAAAATTCGTTCACACGCCTCAATAATCAAAATCGCGTCGAATCCTGCACAAAAACGAAATCACATGCAAAACTTGACAGCTTATGTCGGCAGAGGATAGTTCCGGTGTGAGAATAAGTACATGCTGAATAAGGTTTAATAATGGAGATTTTATGCTTTAGTGTTGTAAATAATATTGTGTGTACTTGAGAATTAGGATATAACCTTGTATTTACAGTGATCACACCTCCTTCCCCGTTTAGAAATATGATTCCTCTCTAGGTATGATTCCTTAATGGGATCGAACTGAATCTCCTTAAAGAAAGGAAATCGGATTATATCCTGACACTTTCCTTAGGATTTGGAAATTAAATATAATTAGGAATCTTTGATTTCTAAAAATATTCAACTGCCAAAACAGATTCCTACATAGGGTTAAATACCTCCACGTGAAATTTGGCCCACCATAAAATTTGGGCCTTAATATTCACACTCTAATATTGTCCCCCAGTCTTCTTTTAAATGATACATTTAATGAAAGAGTTCCTCATTAAAAGCCCAATAATTAATCATAAAGAACACATAACCCAACTCCTTTGAAAACTGCCCAAAACACCAAATCTGTCTCTATTATTATACTCACGTTCATAATCACGACATGCCATTTAATAGTCATACTCCGAGAAGCGCGCGAAGTTGAAAAGACATTTCATTTAAAAAACCCCTTCCCCCCTAACCAGACGAATACACCTTCTCAATTTCAAATTCTCATAGCCCCTCTCCTCTCTATTGCAATTTTTTTTAGCAAAACTCATTTCTTCAATCTTCAATGGCTTCTTCAAGCACTCCAAATCATCCAGCCCAACCAGCAACGATCCCATCAACGCCATCCCCATTTCTTCCATTCCTGCTCTACCAGTAAACGCTATCACTACTAACACCAACAACACCACAACCACCACCACCATTGTTACCACCAGCTCTGCCCCCTAAACTCCAACCCTATCTAAGGCATAGTTGGAATTTCAAAAAATGATCAGAGAGTGCTCAAATGAAACACAATTTCCCCATGACAACACTAAATCCACCATCACCGAAGATGACCTCACCACAATTCGGGAACACTATCACATCCCGAAAACCCACCAGCTCAAAGCCCCTTCTGAATTTGACAGGATGTACCACTTTACTGATGGCTAGACCACAATAACTCTTACCCTGCTGGAGAAAGGGGTTTGACTACCCCTCCACGCCTTCATCATAACCTTATTAGGGTTTATTGGCATCAACTTTGCCCAGCTGGTGCCACACTCCTACATTCACATCGTCGCGTTCATCACTGTTTGCCATGAGCTCGCTGTTCCCCCAACACTTGACTTCTTATTCTCCTTGTTTTCTCTAGGCCAATCCTGAGAACCAGGGTTTTGTGCCCTAAGCAAACAACAACTGAAACCAAATCATCGTATAGAAAAGCGATCCCTAATTAGCACCCCTTCGAGCAATAAGGGGTGACACACACACTGATTCTTCGTCTGAGGGCCCGATACTCACCAAATCTCGGACTTGGCCAACTATAGAAGGCCAAACGTCACCATTGGAGAAATTCCCCCAAACAGAGTTTGTTGAAATAGTGAAACTAATCGAAAAATTACCAATGAGAGAATGGGATTTTAACCTCATGACCAAGCAATCCTGGTTATACGAGCATAAACATATGTCCCAAAATCCTTCTTTCCTTTCTTATATTCTTTTATCTTTTAACTCATCATTTCCGATTCTGACCCATTCTTCGTGTACAATAAACCTCATCAAGCCGACATCCTCCGAAAGGGTCAACCCCAAAAACATCAACCCCGAAGCCACTAGTCAATCCTTCGTTGTTCCTCTTATCACCGAGACCACACCATTAGTGACCGTAACCGAAGGTCCATCTACCACCGAACCGAACCAGTCTGTAAATATGCCTCAACCGACCACAATCCCCATTCCATCCTTAAAAAAAAGTCCCTTGGACATGCATGCCTAATTCCAAAAGGACCAAAATCCTACGAATTAAAAAAAGGTGCACCATTACTACCACCAAAACAAATACCTCTGAAGCACCTAAAACTGCTTTGTTTAAATCCCAGATCACCTCAACTGAAAACATCCCAACCACCAAAGCCATTCCAACAGACACCACTGAACCAAACCCAAACAAAAACCAAAAACGAAAAGAACTTGAAGATCCTTCCTCTGAACCACCAGCCAAAAAAGAAAACATCGAAATATCTCCCAAACAATCTCCTTAACACAACCCCACCTTCTCCACCAGAACAACCTAGACTGAGCAAAGTTCGAGAGGCAGGAGCCTCGATGATGCTATGGCCTAAATATCCAGGATACTTCCCACACGAGCTATATGAACACTTTGTTCTCCCCGTCGAAGAACCCCGGTTCGAGAATGTAAGTATCGAAGAGCTTGTGTTTGCCAACTTCATGCACTTAACATATCTGAACTCTTTGTCTTGCCAAAGTTTCGAGAATGTAAGTATCAAAGAGCTTGTGTTTGCCAACTTCATGTACTTAACATATCTGAACTCTTTGTCTTGCCAAAGTTTTTTTCCCTTTATTAACCCACTATACTCTATTTTCAGTCTGTTGCGGTCTCTGCCCAGATTATACGCCAGCCAACGGTCAGAGGTCGATCGAAGAGAGAAAGACCTTGAAGACTAAAATGAACGTCCCATGTTCAATCTCCAGGCGACCAAGGAAGGCCTCGAAGGAGAGCAAAATTCGCACAAGAATAGTGAATTCTATTGCGAGAATCTGGAGGCTGATGTTGCAAAGCTAAAGAAAAAGGTTGTCGAAGTAGAAACCCGCCAAAAGAGTCTCATCGAGGGCCATGAGGTATTGAAAAAGGAAAATTTTGAGCTAATGAAGGGGAACTCGACACTCAAGTCAAGAAAGGAGAACACATGTTTCTTACATGTGTTTCCTAGGAGAAAGAATTCAAGGAATACAAGGCTTTGGGGCCTCCTTTAACCAAAGCAATCAGACAACAGATCAGCTAGGAGTACCGAGAATATCCAGAGTTATCAGTAGAAGTAATGCAAATGTACGCTGGGAGATATGAAACCACGCAAAGCAAAGATAAGGAAAAGATCATTGTTGCCAAGTTAGATGTCTCCGTCTTGGACACTTCAGATGATGAAGCTGACGACACTCCTGACCCTCCTCAGCAATAGTCACTTCTTTTTGCAATCTGGACTCATAATGTAATTATCCTTTGTAAAAATATTTTGCAAATCAATGAAAATAATTTGTTTTAGAAAACTGAACGTCTATTTCATGAATGTAATTAAACAATAAAAATGCTTGTTCAAAGAACTGAACACTTATGCAATTAAAGAAGATATTTGCTTAGATAAACTAAATACTCATTTAAACATAAGTAAGTAATGAAGAAGGTACGTGTTCGGTAGAACTGAATACCCACTTAAAGATAAGTAATTGATGAAGATATTCGTTTGGAAGAACTGAATACCCACTTAAACATAAGTAATTGATGACATTACTCGTTTAAAAAATTGAATACTCATTTTATTGATAACTTTGAAAACTTACAAAGAGTCATATAGATGAACTACTTAAACATGCACTACTGATAATATTTTCTAAGTCTGCTTGTATGCCAAGTGTTCTTGACTTATGTCCCATTCATTTCTTAAAGTTGGTAGGTACCTAGCTTTGAGACTTCTATGAACTCATAGGGCCCCTCCCAGTTAGGCATCAACTTTCTAAGATTATGGGGCATAGAAGCCTCTACTTCTCGAAGAACCAAGTCTTCAAATTGAAACGTCCTCAATTTTACTCCTTCATTATAATACCTGGCCACTCTCCATTGGTAGAATGCTAGCCTTACGAGGGCCGATTTTCTAACCTCCTCCAACAAATCCAAATTTAGGCGTACGCCTTCATCGTTATATAACTCCTTAAATTTACTGACCCGAAGAGAAGGAGACCCAATTTCAACAGGAATTAGAGCATCGGTTCCATAGGCTAGTCTGAACGGTGAATCACCTGTCGTTGTCCTTGGAGTAGTCTGAGAGGCCCACAATAAACTAAGTATTTATTTGAGCCATCTTTGCTTCGCCTCGCCAAGCCTTTGTTTAATTCCATTTCATATAGTCCTATTGGTTACTTCTTCCTGACTATTCGATTGAGGATGAGCCACTGAAGTCCTTCAATGTTGGATACCCAGATCTTTCAAGAATTGTTCGAACATGGAGCCTACAAATCGTTTTCCACTGTCCGAGACCAGTACTATAGGAATTCCAAAACAGAAAACTACGAACTCTTTCAAAAACTTCAAATAATCCTGCTCGGTAATTTGCCAAAGTGGTTTAGCCTCCACTCACTTAGTCATATAGTCGATGGCCACTATGACAAAGCTAACATAACTCTCCGCTTTTGGCAAAGGACCCATAATACCAATTCCCAACACAACAAATGGGATCAGGGATGGAATATAATATTATTCTTTAGGTGGCTGATGAGGAATATAATTGTTTAGCTGACATTTGCGAAACTTCTTCACATAGTCCTTTGCATCATGAAAAATTATCGACCAATAGTATCTCTACCGAAACACCTTATACGGCAATGCCTTAGCACCCATATGGTCGCCAAAAATCCCTTCGTGAACCTCCCGAAGAACATGTTTAGCTTTGGATGGTACACGACACCTCAATAAAGGAGAAGAATGATCCGTTCGATACAAATCCCCATCAATGAGCACAAAAATTAAACTCCTATATTTGATTTTCTTTGCCATCATTCAATCCGAAGGTAGGACACCATCTTCCAGATACTCTAGATAAGGCGTAAGCCAAAAATTGAACACTTGGTGAATTTAAGACCTCCAGATAGACTGACCCACTTTAGCTAACCTCTCTAGAGCATCACATATCATGTTGTTTGATCTATCAATTCCCTGAAAGGCAAAAAACTGAAGTAATGGAGTCGATCTTTTACTTCAGCCAGATATTTAACAATTCTTGCCCTTTCGGGCCTCAAAATGCCCCGAAATTTTCTTGACGACTAACTGGGAGTCACTGATAATGATCAACCTCTGTACTTCTAGACACTTTTCCAATCGAAGACCAGCCAAAATTGTTACATACTCTGCTTCATTATTGGTCTCTTTAAACCCGAAGCGGATTGCCTACTATAATTTAAATCCTTTCGTGCTTGTCAAAATAACCCCTGCTCCACTAACATCCAAGGTTGAAGAACCATCTGCATAGAGTGTCTAAGAAGTCTGAACCAGCTGAACTACTGATACAGACCCTACTAATCCTTCTACCTGATCAACGATGTCAGACTCAGAAAATGAACACTCCAACACGAATCCGGCCAAGGCTTGGCCTTTTATTATTGTCCGAGGATGATACTCCAAGATGAATTATGTCAATTCCATTGCCCATGCTGCTAGCCGACCCGAAACAGCTGGCTTGTTCAAAATTTTCTTTAAGGGCTGATCAGTGTATACCATAATCATCGACCTTGGAAATAGTGTCGAAGTTTTTGACTAGCCGTTATTAAGGGATAGGCAAATTTCTCAAGGTTTGGATATCTGGTTTCTACATCATGTAGATCATGATTCACATAGTACACCATATGCTTCTTCCCTCATATCTCCCTAACCAATACTACACCAACCACTAACAAACTAACAACCAAATATAAATACAAAGGTTCCAAAGGAATCTGCTTCACCAATAAAGGAGTCAGACACAAGTACCTTTTAATTCTCTAAAAAACATCTTCACATTTTGAATTCCACTGGAAGGTTTCTAGTTCTTCGGACATTTTAATGCGTCAAAGAAAGGCAAACAACTTTTTACTGATTTAGACATGAATCTCCTAAATGTTGTTATCCGACCCGTCAAAAGTTGAACATCCTTGTAGGAATGAGGAGACTTCATATCCAGGATGAACTTGACTTCTCTGAGTTTGCCTCGATTCCCCTTTTATTAATCAAATAACCTAAAAATTTATCGGTCCTAGACCGATGGTGCACTTCATCGAATTTAACCTAAGGCTTTAATGTCTAACATTCTGAAAGCAATTCTCTAAGTCGTTTAAATGCCCCCGTACCGATATACTCTTGACGATCATATCATCCATATATACCTTCATGCTTCGATCCAACTGCCTCCGAAACATATAGTTCATCATCCTCTGGTAAGTAGCACCGGCGTTCAGCAATCCGAATGTCATCTTCTTGTAAGCATAAATTGACCGATGAGTGATGAAGGTCATCTTCAGGATATCCTCCTTATGAATCAAAATATGATGATACCCCAAAAAGGCATCCATAAAACTGAGTAAGGCATACCCCAAAGAGGCGTCGATGAGCTGATCGATTTGTGGAAGAGGGTAAAAGTCCTTCCGATAAGCTTTGTTTAAGTCCGTGTAGTCGATGCAAATCCACCATTTTCGGTTATGCTTTTATACCAACGTCACATTCGCCAACCACTCCGGATAATCAATCTCGAAGATGAAGTTCGCAGCCAAAAACTTTGTTATCTCATCATCAATGATCTTCTGCCTCTCCGGGGAGAAGATCCTTCTTTTTTGACGGATTGATTTTTTTGGCAGGGTCCACATATAACCTATGCACAACAACCTTCTTGTCGACCCAATCATGTTGCTATGAACCCATGCAAAATGTGTGCATAACCGTTAAACAATTCTACCAAACTCATTCGAAAGGGTTCTTGCAGCCCCGATCCGATCTTGACTATCTTATCTTTTTTTCCCCGATATCAACTCAATATCTTTTGTTTCTTTGGATGGCATGGAGAGAGGTTCTGTGCTGCCTTCGGTAAACAGCTTGATTTCTATCGCTATTATCTGAGTTTATTTACTGACCCCAACCCCTGAAGATATCAATGCATTTCGATAACACCTCCTAGCCAAATCGAGGTCTTTAACAACCTTTCACACTCTATTCGGTGTTGGAAACTTGATTTTAAAGTGTGGAATCGAAGTCACTACTTGCAGCGCTGTTATGGTCGGCCTCACAAGAATGGCGTTTTATGATGAATCCACATGTAACACAAAGAATCTACACATTATCTCAACCTACTAGGGGGCTGTCCCGATGACGACTGACAGCTCGATCGTCCCTGCAACCTGAACCGAATTGTTGCTGAAGCCATATAGAGGGGTCTCTAGCCTGATCTCAATCTTCCTACCTTCTAAGTCCATCCTTTTGTATGTATGAACATATAATATATCCACTGACAAGCCGTTGTTGACATCATTTAGCTCTATCGATTCTGAAGGGTAGTCTTCATCCGTAAAGATATGGCAGTTCCCGAGTATTATCTTTCTCGTCTGACAAGCTGATCAGACACTGAGAGTACTGCATCCAAAAATCCTCGTCTCTTCTTCCCCATAACTTTTCCAACCGACCCGCCCATGATCACATCCACCACCCGACGTGTCTCTAGGTTTAACCCTGTTGTTGGGGTTGGGTGGTCGGGTTCTATACTAGGGCAGTTTTCACCTGTCGAGCTCCTGAAGCATCCTGTCCTACAATGTATTGAACTAATTCTTCGCTTTGGACATTCATCTCGATCAAATCCTTCAGACTCCAACACGATTAGGTCGAATGCCCATTCGACCCATGATAATCATAGTATTTATTTAGATTCCCTCTATTTAAATTTGTGTTATTTTTGGTCGGTTCGAAGTACGACTTATCCTTTATCTATTCCAGAATGGTAGTCCGATTAGTGTTGAGAGGAATGTAAATCTTGTTGACTCTTTGATTCGAGAAAGGTAGACGGCCTCCCCCATTATTGTTGTAGTTCTTCTACTGTCCCTCCATTCGGTTATTTTCCTTGTTCTTGGAATAGTTATTCTTGTCCTTATCCTTCGGCTTTTCTGTTGTACTTGGCTTTAGGTTGTTCATCGCTTCTTCCATAATTATAAAGCGTTCGGTCCTATCAAACGCTTCGGCTAGATCCTTTAGATGGTTGAACGTCAAATATTTTACCAGTTTCTTTGATTTCACGACGTCTAAACCATTTCGAAATAGTCCAAGGGCCTAAAAATCATTCAAATCTGTAACTTGTCCTACAGCCTCCCTAAAACTCTTAAAATACTGGCCTAAAGTCTCATTCGAGTATTGCCTGATCTGGGCTAACAACCCAGTTGATTTTCCTCTCCTCTTGTTGCCACCGAATATGACGTGGAACTTATCACAAAGTTCTTTCCACGATGAGATTGAGTTCGGAGCTAATGTTATCATCCATTACCGAGCATCCTTCTTCAGAGTTGTCATGAACACCTGGCACTAAGCAGCATCGAAGTAGTTGTAATAGCTCATCAACCAATCATAAGCCTGACTGTGCTTATAGGGATCTCCCGACCCGTTATAACTCTCAATGTGTGGGGCCTTCTTATTTGGATCAGCCCATTCCCTATCTATCTTCGGAAAGAACGACGAAGATGATTTGACTAAAGTACCCTTATCTAGAGTGGAGTTTATCAGCCTCAGTTCCAACTCCGCTAGTCTTCGAGCTAACACTTTGGTTTCGCTCCTTCGTGGGAATGACTTTTGCCTGTGCTGATTTTTTTTGTCTGGAAATGCCTTTTGCCTTCTCCGTTATGTTCTTCCTCTACCTTCTGAACTTTCTTCCTAGGAGAGACTTCGATGCATGCTCCTCTCTTATGAATGACCTCGGGGCCTGTTCTTCTCCTGGGAGTGGCTTCGTTGCCTGCTCTTTTCTCGAGATCAACTTCAATGCTTACTCCTGATTCGCTGAGAATCGTCCGGATGATGTGTCTTGAACTGATTCCCTAGCGAACGTTCTCACCTTTGGCTACGGCTGGAAACACCATCCTCACCATCCAACAAAGCTAGCTGAGCGTCCCACTCTTTCTGTTTAACAAGTAAGGCATTTGCGACATCTTTGGCCTCTTGAACCTTTTTTGCTAGAATGGTCTGCCTTTCATCCTGATCGTCTTGCCCAATATTCTGATCTCCTTGTGATTATGTTCGGGACGGGTTGTCCTTGACACGTTCATTGGGTATTGTTTCCTTGCTTGCCATGGAGAACAATCGGTGCCTAACATCACCGCCATAAGAGTCCTTTTTACCCACTGACATGACTACAGGGCCCCAGCCTGTCCCGGAAGTCTTTGAACGGGCACAACCTGTCTTTGACCGAACCCTTTGGCTAAGTAGATAGGCCAGCCGTTGGCTTCCCATGTCCAGAAATTATCTTAATTGTCCCCATGACACCAACAAAAACTCTTTTGTGATTGAAAATGACGTAACACTAATTCCCTCTTTCTAGACCAATGTTAACTCCAAGATTTGCCCAAGCAACTCAACCACTAAAAACGTGTCAAATCTTGCATAAAAATGAAATCACACGCGGAGCTTGACGGCTTATGCCGCTTGGGGATAGCTCCGAGGTGAGAATAAGTACAACCTAAATAGGTTTAACAATGGAGGCTTTATGTTATAGTGTTGTACATAATATTATATGTAGTTGAGAATTACGGTATAACATTGTTTTTATAGTGATCACACCTTCTTTCCCGTATAGAAATAGGATTCCTCATTAGGTATGATTCATTAATAGGATCGAACTGAATCTCCTTAAAGAAAGGAAGAAAGATTATATCCTGACACTTTTTTTAGAAGTTGAAAATTAAATACAATTAAGATTTTTTTGATTCCTTAAAATTTTCAACTAGAAAAAATACGTAGGGTTAAATACTTCCACATGGACTTTGACTCACCATACAAATCGAACCTTAATATTCATGCCACGGATAGCACAAACACCAAAAAAATTTCAACAAATCATAGTTAGGTGGTCTATGAAACAAAATATAGAAAGGTGATTGTCTCTATTGATGAGGTACACGGCCGATAGACAAGCATGAGACCAATATCACAATGATAAGGATGCATGGTGGACAAGGGAGAGTTGTTTCTTTGATGTGTCTATGTCGTGTTTTAGGTGTACTATTGGGCTCCGGGGTGTGTGAAGGAGTGGTTAAATGAGAAATGTCAGTCGAACAAAAAATAGGTTGGAGAAATTCACATTCACCACCATTACCTGAGTTGATGAAAATTAAAGGAAGTAATTTCACACAACTATATGCGATCGATTATATAATATAGCGACAAATAGAATATCGTTTCATGTCCATAAAGAATAATCTAATAAGAAATATTCAACTATCAATTTTATTTAAAAGAATAACTTCAAGTGTTCAACTAATAAATTAAATTTAACTAATGTAATAAAACTAAAGAAAATATTTATTGGAATTAATGATCAAGATTACAATTTCCCCCCAATGAAGTACCCAAATTCCTTTACTCTCTATTCAATTAGTCAATTATAACAAATTGCTAACTAATAATTCACAATTAATTACCTAGCTTTTTCCAAGATTAGATAATCGTACCAACTTTTAATTAATTCACTATATTCTTATGTGAACAATTAATAATAAATTCATAATTACCAATTCTTTCTACAAGTTCATGCGACATGTAGGTATATTCCAATCCCACATACAAATTGGCTATTTACTCCTAAGAAGAATAAGTCCAACACATATATATTATTTCCATCCAAATCTATAATATAATCTCAATATAATCTAGATTATTAAATCAATTGTTGGCCAAACAATCACTACGTTAAACACAAAAATATGATAAACAACTTTGCATACAACCAATCATAATCAAATAGAGAATGCATTAATTAAAGACAACCATCAAGTTCCATTGTAATTTTGAACAAAAATTTAGTTCATAGTAAAAAAAGAAAACATCATCATCATATATCCCATAAACATAATTAAAGTACAAAAATCTAAGAAAGAGTAGAAGAAAGAATATGTAAATTATAACTCTCAATCAAATACTCCAACCATCTATCCTTGTGGTTCTCCTTTTTCTTCCTAGATTAGACCTCTGCTGATGATAATAGCCTCCTTCTCCTCTCAACCCGTGATGAATATTGATAGATTATTGGAAATAGTCCTCCTCTTTTCAGCATTCTCTAGACCTTTTAACTACTTAGGCCTCTATGATACATGTTTTATTGGAATTGTGAACTTAATCAGCACATAATTAAAAACCTTTCTAGCCCACAAGCCCCACGCTTTCGAGAACCAGCCGCGGCGCTCTAGAATAAACAAGGGCAGCGTTGCGGCGCTAAACATTCTGCAAATTTCAGTACTTTTTGTTCCTTTACGCGCCCATTTGATCCTCCAATCCAATGTCATGCCCAACAACTTGTCCCAAGCCAACACTTGACACTCATAGCTTCATAAAAAGGCTGAATATACACCGTTTATTGCTTTATACTCCATCATGGGTCAAATTTCTCTTTCCTGCACAAAAACATTAAAATGCATCAAAATAAACTAAAAATACTTAAGAACTAAATAATCAAATCAAAAATACATGATTCACAGATATAAAATCTTCTCATCAAGAATAACCAAGGTATTTAGTAAAATAATCAACAAAGATAATGTAATATTAAAAGTTGTCAACTGATGTTTTAGTCGGACCCCAGACATCAATATAAACAAGTTGAAGTGATCGAGAGCTGGACATGGAACTAACACTAGAAGGTAGCTTGTGTCTTTTTTTACTTAGACAAGAATCACGATAAATTTATCATCAAACTTAGTTATGATAGATTTATTATGGCCCTGAAAAACTAATCTAAGAACACGAATGAAGGGACGCCTAAGACTTTGATGCCACAGTCAAACTTGAGAGCGAATGGTGAGATGAATTTCTGGTGAGGAATGAACATGGCCGAACACAATAGACATCATTTTGATTCTCCTCGTGAAAAAGAGTAGCCCCCGTGCAACGATTGTTCACCACAAAATGCAAGGGAAAATATTCAATGGAAACATTATTAGATTTGCAAAACTTGGCTACAGAAATTAAATTACGATTTATACTAGGAGCACATAAATATCATGAATTGAAAGGTGTTATGCAACGTGGTTAATGTGGTGTTACAAGAGTGTGTGTGTGTGTGTGTGTGTGTGATAGGCAAACCTGTACCATCGCCTAGTTGAATTTCATCGGGACCACCAGAAGAAGAGATGTTAGTAAGACTTATTGCATCAAATGTTACATGATGAGATTCTTCAGAATCAAATAACCATGGTTGGCGAGAAGGAGAATGGCTATGATTTTTTGTAAAATTTTCAGTAGGTTAAACATCATTGTCACGGAAGAACCTTGCTAGTTGTAAACATTCTTTGGTGCTAGATCTATTGCAAAAGTGGCAATACGAATTTGACTAAGGTTGATTGGGAGCTGTCGTTTACACTACTATATTAACCTCACTTTCACTTTACAAATTTAAACAATTAGCACAGTAGTAAGCAAGGATCGATCCCACAGAGAGTGATTTATTTTATATTTATCCTATGATTTCTAATGAAAAGGGGATTTTGAATTAATTAATTAAATTAATAAGAATAAACTAATAAGAATAAACAATGAATAAAAAGCGTCAGTTCTTCAGTTCAGTATCACCTTTTTACAATAATAGATTAATCAAGTGTAACATTATTTACCCTTCAATGAAACTAATAGCCCTAGGTAACAACAAGCTCTGCTACCCGAAACTCCCCTTAGATTGTCACTCAATGAAACAAGCTATTCACAAGATTCTAACAATTATATAACCTAGAATAAGCTCTCTAGATTTAATATAATAGCAGCATTAAGAACTAGGGAATTAGACTATTCCAAGCAACAAACACATAAGCTCGGATTGTTTAACTTGTCTTCTGATAATCATAGCAATACTCAAAAGCTTGTCCACAATCAGATATTACTAATTACTACTTGTGATTAGAAACAATATCAATTACACGTAATATTATTCCTTAATCTAGCATATGATATTTGTTAACCAACTCAATCCTGCATAAATCAAATCAGTTAAGCCAAATAGCATTCAGAAATTAAATCAGATTATCAAGAATGAATTTCATGTGAGAAGAAATAAATAATGAATACTCAATTAACCATTAATTATAAATAAGGTTCAACATCCCTTAGAACTGAATAAAAAGAACTTAGCTCATGTCTTCAATCCACCAATATTGTAGATGAGAGAATGTAGTAGATGATTGAATGAATAAAACCCTGACTAGCATCCTCTATTTATAGTGCTAGACAAATTCCTAAATCCTGTAGGAAGTAGAAATCCAAATCCTAAAAGGAATTACAAATCATAACTAGTTTTCATAAAGAAATAGAATCTACTTTGGAAATAAATCTTAGTCTAAAGGAAATCCTAAAGGTAATAGAAATATCAATCCAATTCCATGTAGAAGTCTGTCAAAATTTGCATTTAGAAACTTTCCAAAAATCCAAGATTTTCCAATTTTCCCGCTCAAATTCGCTGGGGCGAATTTTCCTGCTGCGACGTCCTTTGAAAAAACAAGCATAACTTTTGATCTGGGAGGAGTTACGGGGCCTTCTACCTATCAAAACGAAGATATCGACGAGATATACAACTTTCATTCTTTACGAATTGACAGAGTTTGGCTGCATCAAGGTCTAAATTGGGCTTCAAGTGACTGCTGTGCAAATTTCAACTTCCAAACTTTGAGGTTCAACTTCCGTCTCGTAAAAAGATCATAACGTTTTCATATGAACTCCGATTGGGACGATTCAAGATGTTCCGAAAAGCTAAGGAAGAGCTCTACAATAAAATCCAAGTCCCAAACCAAGACCATGCATGCAACTTAATGCTAAAAACCCTGCAATTTTCCTTTTTTCCTCATTTCAGCTCCAATTCCTCTTGAAATCATTAAACACCATAATAAGCTCATATACACATGAAACATGCAATAAAACTAAATATAATGGAATCAAAATAAATGAATAATATGCACTTATCATTGATGCAGGCATGGAGTGGAGGATGGTTTAGACTGCCATTGGGAGCGGATTTGGGGTGAAGGGTGATAGTATTTTGATGAGTGATTGGCAGGTGAAGCTTGACGGAAATGATTGTTGCCATTTGAGTGTGAGGTTTTGGGTGAATATTTTTTAGTGTAATTAGTAGTGGGAATAATGGTGGATGTAGTATGTAACACCCCAGTTCCACATCGAAAGATAGGGGTGCTCATCGGTAAAAAAAAATAACCCCATTCTAGATCAAAATGACCAAAAACAAGGCAAAACCTAGCATCGAATTATCGGCTTTAAGATGCGTTTGATACAAAATCCATTATCGATTTTTTTCGGTTCGATTTTCGGTTATACCGCATGCATGGTGATATATATAATTATTAATAAATAATAATAATTAAATAATTTTTTTTAATATATTAACACATTTTTTAAAAAATTAAGAAAAAGAAATCATATACAATTACATATCAATTGTTGTTATAGACTTGTAGACTGTAATTGGCTGCTTGTTATATCAATTGAAATTGTTGTTGATTTTTGAATAGAAGTCTATTGTCTACTGTTTATTGTTATATCAATTGAAATCATATACATCTTGTAGTTGGCTTCGCTTGTTGTTGTTTACGTAGGACCACACGTATCTTACGTGGAAGTGCATGGTTGACTCAGAATAAATTAAAATTTAAATGAGAGAGAGGAGGGGTGTGGGGTCAAGAGTGTGACAGTGACGTTTTAATACAAAAGGCTATTGTCTAATTGTTTATTGTTGGCTAAGGCTTGTCTACTGTCTATTGTTTACTGTTGGCTTGTTGTTGGTTTAATAGCTTGGCTCGTTTTAATACATTTCGATTTTTTTTCGGTATTTCGGTTCGTACCGAATTCAAAAAGTCTAGTACCGCTACCGAAACCGAAAAATAAAAAAAAACCGAAAAAATGGTACCAAAAAAACTAGTACCGAAAAAATACGGTACATCATGATTTTGCATTCTATTGGGTTCGTAAAAATGAAAAAAAACCGAAATTTTTGATCACCCCTATCGAAAGATAGAGAAAATATTTGCCTGCATATAAGGAAATAAGAAGTGACTACCAATAGTACCTTCAAGTCATGATCTTTTGGAAGCTTGTGGTGGGCTAAGATGACCCAAAAAGATACTATTGGGCCAGTGATTTGAGGCTTTATTTTGATGGATTTGATTCGATTCGGACTTAGGATTTGACCCAAGATTTGTTCCAGACTCGGGATTTGACTCGGGTTGTTTCATATTGTATCAAAACCGACTCTCGAAAGCTCCGGTCGGGTCATCCGATCGGGTTGCCAGAGGTGGGGACACGAAGGCTGGTGGTATTATCCCACAATGGAGAGATGGAGGTTCGGAGGTGCGGACACGAAGCCAGCCGGTATTATACCACAATGGCTAGAGAGGCAAAGATCTTTGGGTTGTGTGTGTGATCGGATCTTTGGGCCATGTGTGTGATCGGTTCTGACGGGGACGTTAGAAATTTAAGTGGGGGAGTTTGTAACACCCCAGTCCAACATCGAAAGAGAGGGGAAAAATTTGTCTGCATGTAAAGAAATAAGTTACTACCAATAGTACCTTCAAGTCATGACCTTTTGGGAGCTTGTGGTGGGCTAAGATGACCCAAGAAGATACTCTTGGGCCAGTGGTTTGAGGCCTTATTTTGATGGATTTGATTCGATTTGGACTTGGGATTTGACCCAAGATTTGTCTCGGACTCGGGATTTGACTCGGGTTGTTTCATAGTAGCCTCAAGTTTTTCTGCTTTTCTAATTTGGATTTCATAGTTAGATAATTTGTTATGTAGTTGATCGAGGGAGATTGAAGACTCTCTCGTATGAATTGCAACAATTGCCTATTTGAAAGAAGAATTTAACCTAGTCCACTACAAGAAACTGGGTCATAGGCGACAGGGGTACTGGCGACAGCGATTGTCCCATCGAGAATTCCCTCATTAGCGATGGCCTACCCGTCGTCAATGAGTCCCGTCGATAATAGCCTTTCCCGATCTTAAATTTGGTGGGCTTTTTTTCACGGGAGAGGGAAAGTCATAGGCGACGACTTAAATTTATAAAGGCGACGGGACTGCCGTCGTAAATAACTCACTAATGATGGTATCATTATCGACGACCTTGCCGTCGAGAATGAGTCTTTTTAAAAGCCCTACCCACGACGAGAACGCCTATTTTCTTTTCCTCCTCCTCTCTCTCTCTCGCCATCGATATCGCCATTTCTCTACTTTCTATCTTGATATCGCCATCAAATCGCTCCTCCCCCTCCTCCCATATCGCTGGTACCGGCGAGCCTCCCACTCCTGCCATACTCCGGCCACCACATACGACGCTCCACCGTACCTCTCCTTCTTTCTTCTTTACTCGTGGTTTCGCTCAACTTGCAATAGGTATGATTTTATTTTTTCTATTATATGTTCTGAGCTAAGTACTTGAATTCACACAACTACTTTACTTTGATTTGTAAGAGTGTAACAGTTTCTTCCTTTAGTATGCAAGTGATGTTGAATACTTGAATTACAGTAGTTGTCTAGAAAAATTTATTTTCTTTGTGATTCTTTGTTGTTTATATTTGTAAATGAACAGGGAACTTTTAAAATTATAAAAAAAAATCAAAATATATATTATCATTGCGGACGGGGGTAATCGCGACGGCTATGCCGTCGCCAATGACATATAGCGACAGTCATGAGTTAAAGGCATTACCGACGGAAAGTCATTATCGACGGCCGTGCCGTCGGGTATGAGGTTTTCTCCTAAAAACTTTATGGAGTCTTTGCCGACGGACTTACCTTCACTATAGCCGTCGTCATTGACATTTGGCCGTCGCCAATGACAATGATGATGATCTTACCGGTGGCAACGGAAGTTGTGGGTGACGACATTGTGGGGCAGAAAGAGTACCGACGATGCATTTGCATTCGTCGCTTAATGACCTCAATGCCGATTTTGCATTACTATAGTCATAGGCGATGGTAGTGGCCGTCGGCAATGACTGTTTTTTTTTGTAGTGGTCAGATTTGTAGAACAACAACATCATCATCAATGGGACTGTCGACAAGGGCTAAATCATTAACAAATTCTGGATATATTGAAGGTACTCACTGATACTTCGATTTCCTTGGGATTGTTGATCATCTTCTCCTTGAGTGACATAAAATGAGCTTTAGATTTGTTAGCAAAGATGGTAAGCAGTTGATCCCATGCCTCCTTAAACAAAGCAACACTAGAAATGTGAGGTGAATTGTATTAATACAACTTCTCAACATGGCGGTGAGGATTAACTGATCTCGTCTCACGCATTGACTGAAGGATGGATTTTTGGTCTTGTTTAATAGTGTGTGCCTAAGTACAAATTAGAATTTACATGTGACCTAAAAGAATTGAATGAAAGATAGAAAAGTTATAAATAAATGAACAAGATTAAAATAAATGAAGAAAAATAATAAATGAACAAAGGGGGAGACCCAGAGGTTGGCCCCCTAGGTGGCCCACCTTAGGACAAAAGTTAACAACATTTTTCGCATTTGAACTTGATTTGAAATACCGAAACTAAACAAGGAAATCGAATAGACGAGGAACAAAGAAGCTAAGGGCCCCCCTAGGAGGCCAAAAGCACCCTAGGGTTCATCCACCCTAGCGGTTGGCCTCCTAGGGGGCGCACAGCTTCATTTTTCTAAAAATCGTACTGAAATTTTTTGAAGTAGTTCAATGTTAGAATAACGAGCCCAAACCATCGAAAAAAGCTAGGAAACTTGTGATGCTCTAGAAGTGGTTGTCTTTAAAACCTCCATGACAAGAGAAACTTCTCACATGGTCAATAATCAGGAGAAAAAATTAAAGTTGATCGAGAAAAGCCAAGACGAACGAAGAGAACCGAAGGAGGCACAAACCTAGGGTTCGGCCCCCTAGGACATGGCCTCCTCTGTTCCGTGTCGAGCTCTTTTGAGGTTTTCGACGATGAGATTTTCAAATAAAGAAAGAAGAGTAGAAAGACATGGATTGAGCAACAAGAACCTTGTAAGACGAGAACTGAGAGGGGCCTCCATTACTCCTGAGGCAGAAGTCTTGTGGAGGCAACTCATTTTCATAATTGATTGAAGGATTAGATTGGTGGCAAGAAGAAGATGACGATTTGTGCATTACTCGAGTAACTAAAGGTATTTCTAGAATTTCCCCTAATGACATGTTTCAAGCACATAATCACTTTTCAGGAAACTCTATAAATACTCATTCCATTCCTAAAGAAGGGACTTTGGATTCTCTCTAGACCATAGACACCTGAGAATGCTCTTTAACCCTAAGAGTTCTGTCACGTGTTACTAGAGTAATTATTCATCTGTTCTTCACCTCTTTTCAATTCATCAATCAATTTTGTATTCTTCATATATTTCTCTCATCATCAGCCAACACAAAACTCTAACCCTAATAAGTTTTGATTTCTTGCACACATTTCGTTAGCGACTCTGCTGAGGAGGAATAGGATTCATAAAGGGTGTGCCGATAACTCGAAGCGGAAGAACAACGGGTAGAGTTTCTCCGATTACAAGGTTTTAATCAATAATAGGAATGGATTAGAAAGAGTACTATAAATAAGGCTATGGGGGAGTCTTATTTTTCACATGAGAGTAGCTTGGTAGCAAAAAGGTACCAAAAGAATAAATTGAGAGGATAATAGTTTGTTGCTAATGGGAATCTGCCGTCTTATTTGTACTCTCAATTTATTTTGTAACCTTTTTAGGGCATAAAACTTGGAAGGATTATTGTAAGCCCATTATTTTGATATAGTGGAGATTCAGAGTTTGACCTGTTGTTTTTCCCTTTAAGGGTTTTCCACATTAAATATTATATCTTGCTTGTAAATGTTTTTTTTATTCTCATTATTGGGTTTGTTGATTTCTTATTTAATTTCACAAAGAGGGAAAAGTAACTCATGGGATTGAGATTATTTTAGTTGCGATTTTCACAATACTGGTATCAATTCTTGGTTATTTTTGTGATTTTCTTGTGCGAATTAAATTTAGGATTGTACAACAGGTTGCATGATTATACTCACTACTACAAATTATGCAATTTGGAAGCCAATAACGGACGATTTGCTTTACTGTAAGGATTCATACGAGCAACTTGAGAAAGGAGTCAAGCCCACAAATAAGAGTGACGCATAGTGGAACAAGATGAACAGGAAGACTATTTGTTTAATTAGATCATGGATTGATCAAAGTGTGTTTCATCATAAAGCTTATGCTCTCTTGCAGAAATTGGAGTTCATGTATGAAAGGAAGACGAAGCAAAATAAAGCTTTTTTGATTAGGAAGCTTGTGAATTCTAAGTTCAAGGATGAAAACTTCGTTGCAGAACACTTGAGTGATTTTGAGAGTTTTATAAATTAGTTGAGTACGATGAAGATGGTCATTGATGATGAGATGAAGGTTTTGTTATTGTTCAGTTTTTTGCCTGATAGCTAGGAGATGAGTGTTGTATCGTTGAGTAACTCCGCTCTTAATGGCAAGCTGACCATAGATATAACCAAGGATAATTTGTTTAATAAGGAACAGAGGGGAAGAGATACCATGGTGATTAGTGTTGAGTCACAAGTTTTTGTCGCATAGAGTAAAGACAGAAATAAAGTGAGAAACTCTATTGAAGATGATAAATCCAAGGGAAGGTCAAGAAATAGAAAAGAAGTGATTTTTTTCACTGCTAGAAATCAGGTCATATAAGGCAAGAATGAAAATTTTTAAAGGACCAGTCTAAGGAAAAAGATGAGGATAAAGATTCGATTGTGTATCTATCCGATGTTGATGTAGCCATTGTTTGTGATGATAAACCAAGTGCCATGTTAATGATTGGATTATTGATTCAAGTGCTTCGTTCCATGCTACTTTGCGTGGTGAAATCTTCACATCATACACTAGTGGTGATTTTAGCTATGTATGGATGGGAAACGGAAGTGCATCTAAGGTTATAAGAATTGAAGATATTTGTTTAAAGATTAACAATGGTTGCAGGTTGATGTTGAGAGAAGTCAGACATGTTCTGGATATCCGTCTTAATTTGATCTATAATGGTAAGCTTGATGAGAATGGTTATAAAAGTTACTTTAGTGAAAGTCAGTGGAAGCTCACTAAAGGGTCTCTAGTGGTGACTAGAGGTAAGAAGGTAGACACTCTTTACATGATGCAAGCACATGTGAGAGGTGTTGAAGATGAGGGAGTTAGGTGGAAAAGGATGTGGTACAAAGCCATGCGAGATTAGAGAAAATCCTTGCATGAGAACCACGAGAAAAATCTCTTCGCTTTAAATGGGTACCGAAAGTGAAGAAGGAAAATGATAGCTCACAACAAGGGTACAAAGCGATTGTGAATGAATTTGACAGTAAAAATCTGTCAAGACGTTTGGATTCATCCCAATGAAAAGAACCATGCCGATGAGACAAAGCCGGACATGAAGAAAGTTGAAATTTCCAAGAAACTTGAATTGACCAAGATTTTATTGGAATTAACTCCGAGTGAGGAGTTGTGGTTAGTGATCCCTCCTCTCATAAGTTGGAGGGGGAGATTGTTGGGTGTGGGTCCTAACCCATTGACACAGAATGGAATACGCAAAGAGTTTACTAGTGTAAGCTCTTAGAACATAAACTGGAATCCACTAGGAAAACAATACAATATCAATCATAAAAGGTAAATTATTATTGAATGAATCTCCTTCTACCCACAAGTCGGGTTATATAGCTTAACAAAACTTTCTCTCCAAGTCTTATCTTTCTGCCCGAGTTACCCAAGTTGCCCAAGTCATAATAGAATTCCTAGAGATATGGAAACAAATCTTCTTAAAGATACGGAAATAAAATCCTAACAACTTATTATAAAAGATTTACCACCTAATAAAATACTATTACTATAAAAGAACTAAATAATAATACTAAAGAAACAATCTAGTCTTCCCGAAGCCATGACACCATTTCTGAAGAAGTTCCGTTCTCTCGAAGCCATGATGCCATTTTTGAACCCGGAGACCTCTTTTGAAGCCATTCGAACCCAACTCTTCGGGAACAGCTTCACTTCTTTGGGAATTATGGTTGTTTCCTAATACCAGTTCTCCTTTCCCCGTTTCTTATCTAACTCTTCCTCAAACTCCAAAGCCAATTGTCCTACATCAGTCCTTCCCTCCTACGAAGAACTCGACCTCGAGTTATATTCTGAATAAAGTGGAACATCTTCATAGAACTCATAAAGATCGGATACATTAAAAGAATGAGAGATGTTCATTTCGGTAGGCAAGTCTGTCACGTAGGCATTATCATTGATCTTCTTGATTACCTTGTACGGACCATACTTTCATGGCTTCAACTTATTATATGAACCGACTGGAAACCTTTTCTTTCACAAAAATACCATAACCTGATCACCCTCTTCAAATAAATTTGAACGCCTCTTGGCATCAGCTATGGCTTTATACTTCATATTCTTCTCCTCCAACCTAGCTTTCACTTTGGTCTGAACATATCAAACTTGCCCAACAAGGAGCAACCTTAGGAAGACATTCCAGATTTAACGCATGTTTAGGAGATTTTCGATACACTATATTGACCCGTAGTAGTGTGAATATCATTATTATATGCGAACTCAGCTTGTGCCAATGTCACATCCCACTTCTTTGTCTTATCACCACAAATACTCCGAATCAAATTGCCAAGCGTTCGGTTCAGATTTTTAGTATGTCCATCAGTCTGTGGATGTGCAGTGCTACTGAACTTCAAAGTGGTATCCATCTATCACCATAGTGTGATCCAAAAATGGTTAACAAAATTCGAATGTCTATCAGAAGTGATAGACTGAGGAACTCCATATAAATAAACCACTTCTCGAAAGAACAACTAAAACACGTGGGATGCATCAGAGGTCTTCCGACAAGGAATGAAATGTCCCATCTTAGAGAACCGATCAACCACAAAAACACAGAATCCACTCCCTGTTGAGTCCAAGGGAGACCCAGAACAAAATCCATTAATACTCCCATATAGCATTTGGTACTGGTAGAGGCATGTAAAGACATATATTCTGAGTTTGACCCTTTGCAGTCTGACATACATAGAACTTGTAAACCAAGTTTCCTATATTGCGCTTCAGCTAAGGCTAATAATACCGTTCGGCTACTCCAGTGATGGTCTTGTCACGTCCCAAATGACCACTCAAACCTCCTCTATGTAGTTCCCAAATCAGTTTTTCTCTCAATGAACCCCGAGGTATACATAACTGATTTCCATGAAACAGATAGTCATCAACCACATGAAACTCTCCCTTCGTTTATTTTTGAACAAATTTCTCCCATACTTCGGCAAAGTCTTCATCATCTTAATACAACTCTTTCAAAAATTCAAACCCAATGATCTCTTGCTGCATAGTGACTAATAGACTCACATGTCGACTCAACGCGTCTGCTACCTTATTTACAACATCTGATTTGTGCCTTCGAACAAAAGGAAATTTCTACAAAAAGGTTACCCATCGAGCGTGCATATTACTCAATTTTTTTTGATTGTTTAGATACTTTAACACTTGATGATCATTATATAGTATAAATTCACACTGAATCAAATAGTGCTCCCAATGTTTTAATTCCCGAATAATAACATAAAACTCTTGGTCATATGTACTCCACTTTCGCCTCGCATCACTGAGTTTTTCATTAAAAAATTCCACTAGCCTCTTCTCTTGTGACAAAATGGCCCCCCACTCCAATACCACTAGCATCACACTCCACCTCGAATAGCTTTTCGAAACTAGGTAGAGCAAGAACAAGAGTAGTACACAACTTCTCCTTGATAACTGCAAAAGATGTATCAGCTGCTTCTCCCCAATGAAATTTAACCTTCTTTAAACAGTCGGTAATGGGTGCCATAATGCTACTAAAATCTTTAATAAATCGGTGATAAAATGTTTCCAACCCATGAAAACTTCTCACATCTCCTACGTTTTTAGGAGTAGGCCAATCACGTATAGCCCTCACCTTCTCTTCGTCAACCATGATACCCTCTGAACTAATTACATACCCAAAGAATAACAGACATTCGGCTAGCCAACTATACTTTTTAAAGCTAATGAAGAGTTTATTATCGGCCAAAACCTCCAATGTGGCCCTAAGGTGTTCCATATGATCTTCCTCGTTCTGGCTATAAATCAGTATATCATCAAAATAAATGACAACATATTTCCCGATGAAAGGTCATAATACTTGATTCATAAGTCGCATAAAAGTACTAGGCACAAGACAATCTGAATGGCATAACTACCCACTCGTAGAGTCCATCCTTTGTTTTGAACGCTATTTTCCATTCATCACCAGGCTTGATCCGAATTTGATGATATCTGTTCCGAAGATCTATCTTCGAGAATAACTTGGAACCCTCCAACATATCTAACATGTCATCCAACCTCGAAATCAAAAAACTGTACCTGATAATTATCTTTTTGATTTCTTGGCTATCAACGCACATTCTCCAGCTGCCATCTTTCTTCAGGACTAGTAATGCAGGAACTGCACATGGACTCATACTTTCTCGAATAAATCCCTTCTTCAGTAACTCCTCCACCTTTTCCTATAAGATCTGATTTTCTTTGGGACTCATTCGATTATGTGGCAAATTAGGTAAGCTTGCCCCCGGAATTAGATTGATGATGTGTTAAATTTCCCTCAGTGGTGGAAGTTCATTTGGTAAATCATCAGATAAAAACTCACAAAATTCACCAAAAAGGGACTGTACCTTATCGGGTAACACAAATTTGGGCTCTTTTTTCCCTTCTACCACTAAAGCTCGCACCACCACAACATGTACCTCTTGTGCCTCTTTAATTTATAACTCCAAATCAGTTGCTGACATAATTACCTATAGTAAAGGTTGCTCTTCTTTCTGGTTCTTAGTTACACCACCACCCGAATTTTGTTTTGGAACCATCGCAATCTTTCTGCCACCCCAATTGAAAAAAAATACATTGTCGCGCCCTCTGTAAGTGACATCCACATCAAACTGCCATGGTCGTCCCAATAACAAGTGAATAACATCCATGTCAACTACGTCGCACACCACTTCGTCTCGGTAGTGCTGTCTGATCGAGATAGGGACTTTGCACACTTCAGTCACGTACACCTTTCCTTTCTAAATCCACCCAATTACATAGGGTTTTGGGTGTTTCTCTACCCGCACTTTCAGGTGTTCTACCAACTTCTTTGACACAAAATTTTCGCAGCTCCCACTGTCTACAATTAGGTCGCACACCTCCCCTTGAACACTGTAGCATGCCTTAAAAATATTATATCTTTGTGAGGAGTCTTCTATCTTTGTTGAGCATATGACTCGCTGAATTACACAGTTTACATGCTCTCCATGTTCCTCGGCTATTTCTGCACCATCCCAAAATTCACCTATATCAATTTCTTCTTCACTGTACTGGTCATCCTCTTCGTCCTCACCAACTTCCACGAAGTTCACCGGTTTCTTCGTTGGACATTCATTTGAACGATGACCTGGTTGTCCACACCGATAGCACTTAAAACCACCTGATTTAGCATACGGGTTCGGTGCTCATGGGGCTTCCTTCGTAGCCGATGTCGTAGAAGTATTAGTAGGTTCCGAACCCTTTTGTGACTGAACGACATTAGTTGTAGACCGATTCTTCCCATTATTCACCAGAAATCTGTTTCTATTGGCGACTGCATTAGACGTCTCCGCCATGTCCTTCTTGTGATAAGAAAATCGATTGGATGTCTTCTCCATTAATTCTTCTTTCAAAGCCATATTATGTGCTTCATCCACTGTCTAAATGACTTGTAGTCCAAATTTGTCTCGGATAGAAGGCTTCAATCCCTCCAAGTACCTAGAGACTTGATGTGCCTCGGTCTCATTCAAGTTATTACGCACTGATAGCCTAGACCACTCCTTTGTATATTCAGCCACAATCCTATTACCCTGTGCACAATTCTGATAACTTCGGAAAATAAATTGTTCATAATCTGGGGATGAAAATATATTCATCATAAGTTGCTTCATTCGCCTCCAAGATCGGATAGCAGTTTTTCCCTGTCGTCGTCGATCCAAGTGTAACTTCTCCCACCAAATAGTAGTCCCGCTTCTCAACTTGTATGCTACTAGGTTAACTTGTCAATCTGCTAGAACCTCCATCAACTCGAAAAATCTCTCGACCTCAGAAAGCCAATCCAGAAACTCTTCAATCTATAACTTATACCATGGAACAATGGTATATCCGTGTGTATTCGATAATCAGATTGATTTTGGTTTTGATTTTGTTGTTGATGAATGTGACGCCCCCAAAATAGGTATATATCACCCATCTTGAGTCGCCAAATACATGGTACAAAATTCAAATATAACTTAATTATACAACAGTCGTGTAAAATACGACTAAACATATACTGTGAGTTTTAATACAAATATTGTCATCTAGATAATATACAAACTCAATGGGGTCCTCATTACATTTATTATTACACTATTTCATAGAATAGTGAGGACTACTAATGTTATCATCCGGATGATCTACTCCGCTTCCCCGACTAGTCCTCGCTACGTTCTCATTTCTGAAAGAGAACAATGAAAGCAAAATGGTGAGCTCAACTAGCCCAAAGAAGAAATATTATGACTAAGATAATGCAGAATAAATTATCATTAGCCTTCAACAGTGTTAAACTGATAAAATATAACAAACATCAAGTTTAACTGTAGCGGAACAAGCAATCCATTAGAAGAGTCAAGTAGAGAATAAAATCTACTATCTTCTATGATTTAAAAGGTTTTTCATGACTTTTATCGTTGAGACTCAGCTTAATAAATAATCCACATCATCCCTGCACTACGACCAAGTATATTCATTAGTATCACAACCACAAATTATCCATGCACCACAGCCAAGGATATTCGTATATTCATCAATGGTCATGATCATGCCAACAATTGTCCATCAATGCACTACGGGTCAATGAGGACTTTTACCACATCATTTGTAACATTACTACCATGATTACAAGAATAATCTCGGTCATAATCATACCAAGTCCATCTATGCACTACAGGCCACAGATGACTTTCAACAAAATATAAACATGAGGATGATGACAATGATATAAGAATTCAATAAAACAAGTTCAAGAAGTAATTTATCCAGGAACTAATAACGTCCAAATTGTCAACATGATACTTCTTTGTAGAGTAAAATTCAAGAATGCTGAGAAGAATATTTTCATGAAAAGATACTGGATGAAATGCAAATATCAAGGATATTCCACTAATTTCATGGAGTATAGAAGTTAAAACTTTAACCAACTGAGTATAATAAAGAATTGAATAACAAAAGAAATCACCAGGCATGCGATAGACCGCCTACAGATAGGTTATTCCAACGAAATAATAAATAATGGAACCAGTCATGCGTAAAAAGCATGCATGAGGATATTCCAATGTAATGATAAATAATGGAACCGGTCAAAGTAATAATACGCGACCACATAATATTCCAATGTAATAATAAACAACGGAATCGGTCATGCGTAAATGCATGTATAGGCAGGATGTTCCAAATGAATAATAAAAATGGAATAATAGAAGAATTTCACCATGATGCAAGATTACTTTGCATAGGCAAAGTTATTCCAACATAATAATAAAGAATGGAATAATGGAAGAATCTCACCAAGTATAGGTAGTGGCAAAGTATATACAAAGTTATTCCAATGAGAATAATAAAGAATGGAATAACAAAAGTTCTCTTCATGAATAAAAAAGAAATAATACCACTTACGAGTACAACAAATAATATCCCTTACTTTTGAAAGAAAAGTATTCCGACTGGTAGGGTGAGGATATACTCGAAGAAAACTTGCACTACGCTCAAAGCTTTCTTAAACTCTAAAGAAATACGCTCAAGATTATAGAAGAAGAACTCTCTCTATAGTTTCTCTCTCTAGAGTTTTAGTGAATTCGTAAGAAATAATGAATGAATGAGCTTCTATTTATAGAAGAATGGACTGCATAGTAACTAATTCATGAACGGTCCAGATTGATTTACTTTTAATCGGACGGTCCATATTTAAAGCAAAATCTTTTAAATAAAATATAATATATTCTATTTACAATCTAATAAAATGAATAACTTTATAAAAGTATTCTATTTTATATAAAAAGATTTTACTATGCAAAATATTATACATGCACTATGCAACACCATGCAGGCACTATGCAACACTATGCATAACAAAATATAATATATTCTAATTATAGTCTAAAAATATGAATAACTTTATAAAAGTATTCTGTTTTATATAAAAAGTTTTTATGTTTTATTACATTAATAATACTAATAAAACAAAACTGAGTGACTTATCACGTAAGCATAAATAATCAATGCCATGTGCTACTATGCAACCACACATATTACTGTATTTTTACTACCGAGTAGTTCAACAGTATTAACGGTAAAACTTCCGCCGTTATTTTCATAAAATATTTTTGTCGTTTTCTCAATCCGACAATAATTCCGTTGTGGGGTCCACCAATGATTGTACCGTCATACGGATATTCCCCGATAAAAAGAATATTCCCCGACAAATCGAATATTATACAACAACTTGCATACTTTTCAAAATTTATAAATACTACCCACAACTATAACACTATCTCAAATCCACACCATAATATTCAAAAAAATATTTCGAGAAAATTAAATCTTTATTCATAAAATCTGGGGTCTCACAATGAAGGTTTCTTTGATATCCTATAACCTCCGCATCAGAATCTTCATCACTAAGGTCTTCAAACTGTTCGCGTCTTGCTGCTTCATGGGGACGTTCACCTCCAATACGGCCAAAGGAAAATCCCTCGCCTCCATCTCTATTATTGATAGGATCGTTGGGTCTGGGTTGTCGCAACATCAATTATTATAACATGGTTTCCACCTTTGCCATCTACTGACGTTGCTCATCAATCGCCGCCCATAATTCGGCATCCCTTCGACCAGCGTCATCAAGGTTATCTCTCCCATCTTCATTGTTGGCCATTGACAAGGCAAAATCCTTGGATTTGATACCAATTGACACATAACGGAATACGCAAAAAGTTTACCAGCATAAACTCTTAGAACATAAACTGGAATCCACCAGGAAAATAATACAATATCAATTGTAAAAGGTAAATTATTAATGAATGAATCTCCTTCAACCCACAAGACAGGTTGTATAGCTTAACAAAACTTTCTCTCCAAGTCTTATCTTTCTGCCCGACTTACCCAAGTTGCCCAAGTCAGAATTCCTAGAGATATGGAAACAAATCTTCCTAAAGATACGAAAATAAAATCCTAACAACTTATTATAAATGATTTACCACCTAATAAAATACTATTACTATAAAAGAACTAAATAATAATAATAATAAAGAAACAATCTAGTCTTCCCCAAGCCATGACGCCATTTTTGAAGAAGTTTCGATCTCCCGAAGCCATTCGAACCCAGCTCTTCTAGAACAACTTCAGTTCTTTGGGAATTATGGTCGTTTTCTCGGACCAGTTCTCCTTCCCTGTTTCTTATCTAACTCTTCCTCAAACTTCAAAGACAGCTGTCCAACATCACCCATGAAAGGAATTCAAGTTGAAAAAGGATTTACTTGTTAGATTGATTGATGACTATGACAAGGAGACGTGATCCCTAAATTGAGTAGGAGAATAAATTGTTTCTAAACCATAATAGGAATGGATTATGAAGAATACTATAAATAAGGCTATGAGAGAGTCTTATTTTTCACATGAGAGTAGTTTGGTAGCAAGAATGTATCAAATGAATAAATTGAGAGGATTACAGTTTGTTGCTCGTGGGTATCCGCCACTATCTCCGTTCTATTGAAAGTTTGAAGACTTTATTGCTTGGGATATTTTTGGGTGGTGAAGTTAATTAGGTTTCTCAACCTAATTAAAGGTAAATTTTTACTCTCAATTTATTTTATTTTATCACAGTTCTACATTAGTCACAATTTAACTTACTTCCTCCATCATTAAAAGGGCGTCCAAATGTAAAATTGTTTTGACTTCAAAAAAATAGCCATAAGTACATAAAATAAAAGTCAAATATATTATTTAGTAGAGTCCACTGATATCTAAAAAAATAAAGACTCATCACTTTACGTAAATATTAATATTCTCTCTGTCCTCTAAATGATGTCCAAAAATATATTTGGCATACAAATTAAGAAAAGCAAGTAGAAAAAGTTTCAAGTTTCTCATTAATAGCCCCACAAAATTACATATAAATCATTTCTCTTTATGCTTATTAATCTTACTTTGTTTTTACATTTTAAAGGTTAGTAGCATAGATCTTAACTTGAAGACAGTACTGGAAAAGGCATCAATGGCAAACAGAACTGTGATCCTAACCACTTTAAATGAAGCCTGGGCAGCACCCAACTCTGTATTTGATCTTTTTCTTGAGAGCTTCCAAATTGGAAATCAAACTCTTAAGCTTTTGGATCATGTTGTGGTTATAGGATTGGATGAAAAGGCGTATGCTCGTTGCTTGAAAATACATCCGCATTGTTATGCTCTCACTAGCGATGGAACTAATTTTTCCGGTGAGGCGGGTTTTATGACGCCAGATTATTTGAAAATGATGTGGATGAGGATTGATTTTCTTGGAACTGTTCTTAATTTGGGATACAACTTCATTTTTACGGTACGTTTCTTTCTCCTTGTTAATATACTCCCGTCCACAAGTTATAACTGTGTTTTTAAGTTTTATTAGAGAATATAACTATAATTTTCGGCAGCAAAATGTTATCTGTTGTTATCCACTCAAATGGGTTTTGAATATATAGATTAGATAACTATGGTAGTTGTGATAATATTTACACTTATCTCTTTATCTTCTTATCTTGTATAACAAATGCATGTATATAGCAACGGTGCATGTAGTGTATCCTGTTGTGAAACAAAATAGAGAAAACATTTTAAATCTTGTCATCCTTTTATTTTAACTGTAAACACCAATAAATGATTATTATATTATTGTATATAAAATAATAGTACATCATCTTAATATATATATACATGAGTTTGGAGAGTTCTCAAATAATACAAATACTTGAATAATTATCTCATAATTCAAAATCTACTCTATCCTAATCCTAATGTAACAATAAGATACAATTACAATTATCTAGAATTAACTAATTATAGTTATATTCTCTAATACGCTCCCTCAAGCGAAACAAAGTTAATTGGAGTTTGAGCTTGAACTTGGGAATTAAAATAGTCATGCAACTGTAAAACCAATGAAATAATAACGCCTCGAAGAATGGAGAACACGAATAATTTTCATGAGAGGTAAAAAAGAAACATATTATGCATGATAAGTACTGCAGATAACTAAGAAGACTGGAACGTGTTTGGTTGTTTGCACATTTTCAACAAATAGGAACTTTCTTGTACTTCTTGTATTAGACTTCCATGAACACACTTAGAACACTTTAATCCATCAAGATTTGAAATGTGAGATGTAAATATCAAGAGAAAACATTCGCTCATGTGTTAAATGAGGTGAAGATCATGGAAAAAAACTAAAAATAAATCATTGAATATGTTCGAGTGAGAATGAGAATAGCCATCACTTGCAGAGAAAAATGAGGATAATAACTCAGACTTGGGACTAGTACAATTTGCGGGAACTGCTAATATAAAATTATCGGCCAACAATGAAGAAGAACCAATCGGACTTGTCGGATCCTCAAGATGTACAACCACGAAAAAATGAATATCATTAGGCTTAACAATAATAGGCTCAATTTTAGAAGTGTCAAGAGAAGGTGAACTGTTGTAACAATTTTTCATGTCCAAATAGAAGAATTGACAAATCATTAAATGAAGGGTGCATCAAATGATAATAAACATGAACTCTATTGTAAAGAGTATCATCAAGGCCTTTAACTAAAAAATTGGTAAGCTCTGACTCACTCAAAGAACCTCCCGCGCTTTCAAATGCATAAAGAAGCGATGTCGCTTCGGCAAGATAACTTTTGACAGACTGAGTGGGTAACTTTTGTAAATAAAATATTTGATCAAGGAGATCATTCATAAACCATGATGTCGCATCATCTAGGAATTTGCAGTCATCTAGGAATTTGCAATCATCTTTTTCATGGACCAAGAGTCGTCAAAATTTTAAAATGGACCGTATATTTGATCGGCCATGGAGGCGGATCCAATTTTGGGATCGGAAGTATATGATCGGAGATAGGGTTCCTGGAATGATTTTGGGTTAAGTCACCTTTCCAAATCATAGGAAGAAGAATGAAAATTAGAAGCCAAGGCTAGGAAGCCATTGATAGAAGAAAAATTTGAAGATCAAAAAAAGATATAAAGTGTTTATGTCTCGATCAGAAGAGTGATCAGCATGTTGTCTGAAGTGGGAGATAAATTAGCAGGATTGGCGCTGAGATTGTCTGGATTAATAGTTAAAAGATGTGATAACAAAAAATATGCAGCGGAAGATAAAACAAAATGGATCATAAACCATTAGGCATTGTAGCTCTGATACCATGTAAACACCAATAAATGATTATTATATTATTGTATATAAAATAATAGTATATCATCTTAATATATATACATGAGTTTGAAGAGTTCTCAAATAATACAATACTTGAATAATAATCTCATAATTCAAAATGTACTCTATCCTAATCCTAATGTGACAATGAGATAAAATTACAAATTTCTAGAATTAACTAATTATAGTTATATTCTCTAATAAGTTTTGGCCTCTAACTAAATTTTTCGCATATTTGACTTCAAATTATATAAATATTATCTACCTCATTATTTAATTATATTTTTGGTATTTTATTATAATAATATATTAACTATAGTCATAAGTGATTAATATTGTGTACTATAATTCTTACACAAAAAAAATTATTTCTTTCTAAAATATATTATTTAACTAATAAGAATTTAATAATAATAATTCATCTATTCATATAATATAAATAATAGTATTTGATGATTCATTTATTTATATATTCATCTACTTATGTAATAGTAAATTATATTTAAATTCAAATAGTTATACTTATATAATTTAATAATAACAAGTTATTAGCATAATTAAATATAATTGATAAAAAAAAACTTTGAAAAAAATTAGGTAAATGCATATATGATTTACCAAGACTACTTACAAATGGTAAGTGGGCATCATTCGTATATGTTATCTTGTTGTTGGTTGATTTCACAATCAATGAATACACGCAAGTATATGTGGTCAACAGGTAATACATTGATAAGAAAAGTATTGTTCCCACGAGAAAATATGTTAATATTTATCATTTATCAATTCCAATTCAATAAATCCTACTTTAAACTATGAAATAATATTTGTGATTTGAAAATTTAAATTAGCATAATTAATAACTAAAATTAGAATTTCACAAGAGTAACTGCAGATTTAACAGGTTAAGATTACAACTTCACTTGGTATTTTATTTAAATCAATTTACTTCCCATTTAAATCAATTAATTAATATGAATCATTATTTAAGAATGCTTATTAGTAATCACGCACTTCTTTCGAAAGATACGTGAATAAATCCTCTTAAATCCGCTCTTTAAGAAGCAGAATTACAAGGAACTCCCTAGTTAATTAACTCACTATATTCCTATATGAGTAAAGTTAATTAGGGTTTTACGCACAAATTCTTTCAATGGATACATAAGACACATAGGTATATTCATATCCTACATGCTAATCATATTAACCTTATTTAGATTATATGAACATATGTTATTATATCCAAATTTAAATCTATACTCCGTCTTCCAATTTTATATAGATTATCACAGTAATTGCTGGCCAAAAAATTAATTAATAAACGCAAGATATAATAAATAATTCAATAAAAACTAACTTTCATTTAATGGGAAGGTTTAATTTAAACTACATACAAGTTTCATTGCAATCTTGATTAAATTTTAGTTCATGATAATAATATGGAAAAACATCATCCAGATTAATAATCCAAACATCCTAAATAATTTAAAAGGATAAAAACTAGATAAGAAAAGAAGAAACTCAGAATTTGCTCCTAGACTCTCTTTAATCTTCAGCGCTTGCAATCCTCCTTCGTATTTTCCTTCGTTGTTCTCTCTACAATTCTCTTGAAAAATTGAACAATAATTTGATTGATATGTCTTTTCTGAAGTTTTCTCCTATTTGTATTTGGTTCGAACCATCATTCAGATTCCTTTTTGGCTTAAAATTCTTCCCAGAAACATAATTTCCAAGTTTGGACGTGCCCGAGCGCCTAGGCCCTTGAATTTGTATTGATCCAAGCGCATAGTCCTTTGAAATCAGAATGTGCTAGCAAGGTTGGGCGCCTAGGCCCTTGACTGAGACCCCATATTTATAAAAATGTCATTCTGATCATTTTTTTAATTAATTTTAATTCTTTTCTCCTCCAAAATAACCCATTTGCCCCTCGACCTCCATCCTGCAAGAAATAAACACCTAAAACAAATAAAAAGATTCTAAAACACTCAAAGATAACAATAATTAAGTTTAATAATACCGAATTCATAGGTATGAAACCCACTCATCAAATACCCCAAAACTTAACCAATTGTTTGTCCCCAAGCAATGCAAATGAACATGTAACCTAACTATATACCTATGAATCAAGTAATCAAATAACATATCATGTAATAACAGGCCTCAAAGATAACATATAATACTCAAACAGAATATCCAACCAATGCAAAGTTTCCAACCCTAACCAATTAATCAAACTATACCTATCATCACCCATGTTGTGTGTGTGTAAAAATAGACAATTTTGATAAATCACAACTCAGTTCACCCACATAATTAACTTCTTAGAAACAATTTTTAATTTTACTTAACTCTATCAGTACATACATCCAATCAAACTATCGCAAGCAAATTCTAAACAAAGGGGTAATAACGAGGTTTATTAAAAAAATCCTTTATTAGTTCACCAACGTGTGAAATGTCTAGTTTTATTAGATTTTTCAAAGCTACCCATGTATCATGCTTTCAACCAATGACTCCCAAGCCAGTTGACTTTAGGACACTAGGTGTTGAGATATCCTTACGGATCTAATAACTCGAGTAGCAAAGGCCACAAAACTAAACTAATCAAGTGATTTTTTTTATATTTATTATTATTATCTATTTTTTTTTATCTAACTTGTGCAATGCTCAACTCTCTTAGGCTTTTTAAGTTACTCATGTAGCAAACTTTTAACTAACGACTCCCAAACCAGTTGGCTTTAGGGCACTGGGTGTAGAAACACTCATAAGGGCGTACTTATTCAAGTAACAGATGCCACAAAATTAAACTAAGTCAGCTTTTAATATTTTTTTCTTCTTTTTTCTAAATAATAGACACCTCAAAGTACCCCCAAACTTAGTTTATTGCTTATTTTAGTCTTCTTAGATGTTTCATTGATTTTATTAGGTTTTATCCCTGACTTTCTTACCATAAGTAAATTATGTAAAGATTTGAATTTTGATTGAGTAAATAGTAAATAAAATGTGTTCCTTGCTAACATGAGTTTCAGATAAGCATAATTAATTTCACAATTAAAGTCTTCACTTAGCATCAATTTTCAATTCTATTCAAGTTAAAACTATCAATCCAGTCTTTTCATTGGCCAAAATTTAGATACTATATCATTTACCACTTGATTCATGCTACTAAATGTCAAAGACAACCTAAAATGCACTTCTATCATGCAACATGCCCTAAAATATTTAAATAAACATGCAACTAGAAGAATGCACCCCCAAACTTAACATATGCAATGTCCTCATTGTATAAAGATTACATGTTTTGAGCTAATGACTTCTCTGATCGAGGCTTTATTCCTCGTCATTTATTCATCCTCATCAAGGTATAAGTCATGCTTCTTCTTTTTTCCTTTAATAGGGGTGTACTTATACTGGCTCTAAGAGGGAGTTGGGCGTAATTACGGAGTCAGTTGCCACTCGTTGCCAATCCTGAAACCAATTGAAGATCATATTAAAGAACATAAGGGATTTAACTACTAAAATTAGTTCTTTAAAATCCTAAGATATAAAAAATAAAAGTTTGATAAATAAATAAACTAATTGTAACTCAAAAAACTAAAAAAAAAATTCCTGGATTGCCTCGCAGTTAGCGCTTAGTTTAACGTCCTCAGCTCGACTGCTTCAATTTTCTCTATCCAATTCCCCTTCAAAAATTAAGGAACCCTCCATCCATTTTTGGAAATGTAACTTTTGAGAGTTTTGCTTCAGGGTCATTGTTTCAAATTCACCTAGCTTGTTCTTTATAGGTAGACTCTCTTCTAAAACCTTCAAATAACTAGGCATTTTCCCAATTGTATCTGTGAACGAATTTTTGCGTTGAAGCTTTTCCAGAACAAATGGTTCTAAATCTCTCTTCCCTTTCTTTTCACACCATGACACCAATTTTAAGCTAGCTTCCATGTCACATATAGTTTTCTCGAAAAAATAACTTCCAATTGGGCACGAGATTGTAAATCTAGTCGGATCTTTAAACTTTGGTAGAGACGATACATAGGGCACTATCAAAATTGGCTCATCTATGTAGGAACTCAAGACTAGATCTTTGACGACCTTCTTTTCCTGCTCTCCACTGGTCTCCTCCTTTTCCACATCCTTTTCTTTTGGCTCATCCTGTTCCAGATTCAGCGCGGGCAATCCATCAAACTTGGGAACCATGTTGCTTGACACTTCACCTTGTGGGCGATTGATAATGGCGTTGAAAAGTTGTCCCACCTGGTTCTCAAGATTTTGAATCGACATCTCCTGACTATTCGTCTGCTCCTCAATCAAAATAATGAACTTAGAAATAAGTCTCTCCAAGTTTGACATCCTTTCTTCTTCATGATTAGGAGTTTAAACTTGTAATTCAAGAGTGTAAGACTGGCTTGGAGTAAAGGGTTGGGCTAGATTGTCATCGCTCCATGAAAAATTTAGCGGATTCCCCCACTCATGGTGATAATTATTGGAATATTCATAATTGTTGGGGTAATTGTCGAAGTTGCCACTATACTATACTGACTCAAAACTGATGGCGCATTGATGACTCAGATGGTTTCTAGCACAATACTCATATATCACCACTACACTTTGAATAGGTTGTGCTGCTAGAGTGTCAACCTTCCTCGAAAGTGTCTCAAATTGTGTTGACAATTTATCGATTCCATAATTCCCTGCCGCTCTTGGCTGGGTCATTCTTGTATCAGGCCATTGATAGTCATAGTTGTCCATGGTGCCTGAAAAGGAATTAAACTAGTGAGAGAAATAAAATAATAATAAAATATTTAAATTAAGATTAATTTAATTGAAATTAATAATAACAAACTAATAAAATAAATTCCTAACAACGACGCCAAAAACTTGTTGGTTGATTTCATAATCAATGAATACAGGCAAGTATACGTGGTCAATAAGTAATACAATGATAAGAAAAGTATCGTTCCCACGAGGAAATATGTTAATATTTATCAATTATCAATTCCAGTTCAATTAATCCTACTTTAAATTATGAAATAATATTTGTGATTTGAAAATTTAAATTAGCACAATTAATAACTAAAATCAGAATTTCACAAGAGTAACTGCAGATTTAACAGGTTAAGATTACAACTTCCCTTGGTATTTCATTTAAATCAATTTACTTCCTATTTAAATCAATTAATTAATATGAATCATTATCCAAGAATGCTTATTAGTACTCACACACTTCTTCTGAAAGACACGTGGACAAATCCTCCTAAATCCGATTTCCAAGACGCAGAATTACAAGGAACTCTCTAGTTAATCAACTCACTATATTCCTATGTGAATCAAGTTAATTAAGGTTTTACGCACAAATTCATTCAATGGATACAAAAGACACATGTATATTCCTATCATACATGCTAATCATATTAACCCTATTCAGATTATATGAACAGATGTTATTATATCCAGATCTAAATTTATACTCCATCTTCCAATTTTATAAAGATTATCACAGTTATTGTTGGCCAAATAATTAATTAATAAACGCAAGATATAATAAATAATTCAATAAAAACTAACTTTCATTTAATGAGAAGGTTTAATTTAAACTACAGACCAAGTTTTGTTGCAATCTTATTTAAAATTTAGTTCATGATAATAATAAGAAAAAACATCATCCAAATTAATAATCCAAACATCCCAGATAATTACAAAGGATAAAAATTAGAAAAGAAAAGAAGAAACTCTGAATTTGCTTCTAGACACTCTCTTTGATCTTTAGCCCTTACAATCCTTCTTCGTTTTTTCTTTCGTTGTTCTCTCTCTGCAATTCTCTTGAAAAATTGATTGATATTTTGATTGATATGTCTTTTCTGAAGTCTTCTCCTATTAGTATTGGTCCAAGCCCTCATTCAGATTTCTTTTTGGCTTAGAATTCTTCCCAGAAACGTAATTTCCAAGTCTGGACGTGCCTGAGCGCCTAAGCCCTTGAATTTGTACTGATCCAAGCGCCTAGGCCCTTCAAATCAGAATGTGCTAGCAAGGTTGGGCGCCTAAGCCTTTGACTGAGACCCCATATTTACAAAAAATGTCATTATGATCATTTTAAATTAATTTTAATTCTTTTCTCCTCCAAAATGACCCATTTCCCCATCCACCTCCATCCTGCAAGAAATAAACACAAAAAACAAATAAAAAGATACTCAAACACTTAAAGATAAAAATAATTAAATTTAATAATACCGAATTCGTAGGTATGAAACTCACTCATCACTTGTATGTTGTCATGAAATAGAGTTTAGTGAGCTCTCTATCTCGTTGTTGTTTAAATTATATTTAGAGTGTATCAAGCGAAAAAATACCCTTAAAAGTTTTAAGCTTTCCTTATTTTTTTAGCAAACACGAAAAGAATGATTTTTGCTTTTGTTGAGCATATTATACTCCATCCGTTCCAAAATATAAGATCATTATTGACTTTTTTAAATTAATTTAAAATATTTTCAAACTCAAAATTGACATGAATACCTTTAACTTTAGTAGATATTACGATGAAATATACAAACTATGTAAATTTTATAGTTTCATAACTTTAGTAAATAGTATGATATGAAATGTGCAAACTATCTAAAATATTTTAAATTACTTTCAAAAGTCAATAAATTTTTTAATATAATTTGCTAGCTATAGCAGCCGCGTCTAAAGAGATAACTCAAGTGGTCGTTACTCGTTAGTTAGTGAGCCCAGTGAAAAAGTATATTTTGACTTTCAAGTTATATATTATGAGTTTAATAATTCATAAAAACAATGATCTTTTTTGGAGGCACTCAAATATATTTTATTACCAATATACATATTCGTAATTTTCTGACTTCAAAACGCGCACTTAGTCGTCGTCTTTTCTTATCTCTTCAGGATACCGATATAATGTGGTTCAGGGATCCATTTCCACAGTTTTATCCAGATGCTGATTTCCAAATTGCATGTGATTTTTTTAGAGGCAAACCATCAGATATAAATAACTTGCCAAATGGAGGTTTCACCTATGTAAAATCAAACACAAAAACCTCACATTTTTACAAGTTTTGGTACAACTCAAGACTCACTTATCCAGGTTTGCACGATCAAGACGTTCTCAATAAAATAAAGCATGATCCCTACATTACCAATATTGGACTCAACATCAAGTTTTTGGATACTGCTTATTTTGGTGGATTTTGTGAGCCTAGCAAAGATATAAATAAAGTTTGTACAATGCATGCAAATTGTTGTGTTGGTTTAGAAAAGAAAGTTTCTGATCTCCAAATTTTGCTCGACGATTGGCAAAAATATTTGTCGTCTAGATCGAATAATACGACGATGACGACGAAATCATCACCTTGGAATGCTCCAAAACGTTGCCTGTAAGATTTTTGTAGTCATCTGGGAAATTTTGAGGCATGGGAGGACTGAAATGATACATCAGTGTTAATAAAGTTCATAATTAAGGTGTATTGTATATTACTTTTTTTTTGTATCAGTTCGGTTATTTAGCTGTTAGATTTTTTTCCCTTGGCTAAAAGGTACTTGTAATTATTGTGCTTCTCCTTATTTTCTTTTATCTGTATATTTTTCATTTTGTTTTGAATTGTTAACTGATGTTTAATTTAAAAAGAAAAAAAATGAGGTTATCGAATGAGCTTACAGGCCTATTCAACAATGACTTACTTTAAACCGATTTATAAGTTAAAACTTAAAATAAATTATAAGTCAGTTTTAGTTGTAACTTGAAAGTAAAAACGTTCTACACTAGTTTGGTTTATAAATTTAAAATTAGGTTAAAATAATTTGTGAAATTGTTTGCCTGATAATAACTTATCAGTTAAAATAAATATAAAGATTATTAAAAAAATAAATATAAAGATTATTAAAAATGACATTAATAAAAAGAATAAGTTGATTCAACATTTCATCATAAGAATCACCATTCCAACATTAATAAACATTATAAGAACATAACTTCAATATCCATGAGTTTTTTTTGACATTATATCTGAAGGGTCTAAATTATACTTGTAATTCCCCCAAATCTGGGTACTTCAATCCCAAAGATTTGGTACTCATTATCTAACACATTCACATCTAACTACCCATAATAAAGGATAATAATAAACTTCATAAACCATCATCCCATTAAAGGGTTACATCTCAAATAAAATCTCAGGTCCTCTAACCTTTAATACATCATTTATGGAATAAAAACATAATAATAATTAAGTCTCGTTACATAAGCTTTATCAAATAAAAGTAAGTGATTCTTCATTATTTGTTCATCTTGCCCCTGTCCTTGCTCGTGGACGGCTCATCAGACTTCTCAATCTTAGCTGCAATGTTTTATGCAAGGGTAAGCAAAACAATTGCCGACAATGATAACACATGAATAATCAATGAATAGATTTCAACTGAATAATATAATCTTTCCTGAAATCAGTCAACGATAATCAAGAACTTAAAGCTTAATAGAAAACTCGGCTTTTGAATCATGATTAGAAAGCAAGATCAAAAATATATATGAGGGTCACAAGACCACGAACTATGTCCTAGGTTAGCAAGTATCTCTACTGTAACCTTTAAGAGTCTTATAGACTATATATGTGACGACCCCAAAATAGGTCCATTCCATCCAACCCATTCTGAGTCGCCAAATACATGGTACAAAAATAAATATAACTTCAGTAATACAATTGTTGTGCAAAATACGACAACACATATACTGTGAGTTTAGATACAACTATTGTCTAATAGAGAGTATAAAAACTCAAAAGGAGTCCTCATTACAATTATTGATACACTATTTTACAAAATAGTGAGGACTACTTAAACAACTATCCTGAACCATCACTCCAAACCCCGGCTAGTTTCTGCTATGTTCTCACCTCCTGAGAAGAAAAATGAAACAAAAAAGAAAAGGGTGAGCTCAACTAGCCCAGTAAGAAAATATTATGACTAAGATAATATACAACAAATTATCGTTAGTCTTCAACAGGGAAAAATCTGATAAAATATAATAGAAAACAAGTTTTAGATCAACAACTGCAGCGGAATAAGCAATCCATTAGAAGAGTCAAGTAGAGAAAGAATTCTACTATCTTCTATGAATTTAAAAGTCCATCATCAATATTTTATCCCTGTAACATCAATCAATACACATCTTTAATCAAATATTCATCTTTGCAATCATGGCCAAAGATATTCATTCATATCACCAATTGGTCATGTTCATCTCAACACTGCTCATCTTTACACTACACGGCCAAAGATATTCATTAGGTAATCATTCATCTTCGCACTACTGAAGCCAAAGATATTCATCGATTAATCATTCATCTTTTGCATTACAGCCAAAGATATTCAAGAATATCATCATTTAGGACTGAGGATGATGAAAAATATTTTAAAGAAAACGAATCCAGTGAGATAAAAGAACAAATATTAGGGATTCGTATTACAGTTTATCCAAGTTCAATAATACTCTATAATAACCAATTTCGAAGCAGAATTCAAAAATAAAGATCAAAACATGAATACAATCAAAGATAGTAACCATAATAGACATCTTGGATAAAAAGGAGAAAATTTCATTTTTTAGGTGAATGGTGCCGTATTCATGAATAGTGTCGTATACGTGAATAGTGCCGTATACGTGAATAGTAACTCCGACACCAAAAGATAGAAATTCTACAAGAAAAATCATCATGCTTTGTGAATAGTACTCGTGAATAGTAACTCATGAATAGTAACCCCAACATGAAAAGTTCCAAATTTTATAAAAAGTTCCAACCAATATTTCGGCATAATGATATTGAAGAAATAATATCACTTACGAAGAAAATAACATCCCTTACCTCAAAAAGATAATACTTCTGGCTAGAATATCTGGATATAGTCTGTGAAGGAACTTGCAAATCATATAGCAACACTCAAAGTATCAAAATACTTACAAGAATACGCTCGATAATATAGAGAGAGAAAGAGAGAAAACTTATGAATTCTGGTGTGATTTTCAATTCTAACTAAGCACCCTATTTATAGGAAAATGCTTAGAACGTCATAGAAGACTAACCTGCTACATGATGGCTTTACCTGTTACTATTGCCACCCACCACATTTGAAATTCAATTGAGCACATTTCTCACCAACCAATTCTAGAATTTTCCAAAATATTTTATCATTTAAACAATAATCAGAAACTTTAATAATTCATAGAAAATAGCCCGTTTATCAGAAAAATACGAATTTTATGTCCATTCCACACGAAATCGAATTCTCTACAACTTTGTAGCTTTGAGTTTTTCCAAATTCGAAACAGAAAAATACTCGAAATTCACAAACGGATGATTTTTAAATACTTCCAATCCGACAATACTGATAAAACATCTCAGCATTAATTCCTTCATTAATAACCACATAAATATATCCATCATTTATATCCACATAAAATAAATATTTCCTTATCATATGAATCAATAATTAATTATTCACAAATAATATTACAGAATCACATTTATGACAACCAGACTGTTCCTAGAAAAGAGGGGGCTTTCCGATAAGGATTTCTCATTACTGGCGCACAATTAGGTGACCAAACCTCTTCTTGACAGAACTTTCTAGACATTGCCAATAATGCTATCTAATAATATTATTCAAATAATATGAATTATTGATCCGATAATGGAGATCTTTGTGTGCGTTGACAATTATTGAACAACAATAATATAAAATATCAACGCAAACAATTATTGAATCAATAAAATAAAATATTGAAAAGTAACTCATCGTGACAATTATTGAGTAGTGCCTTCTTACGTAAGGATCAATAATTCAACAATCTTTGTGTAATACCGGTGTAGCTCTTTGTAACCAACCACCGGGTATTCAAACAGTGTTAATGGTAACAACTACGCCATTATTTATAACAACCCAAACTTTGTCGTTTTCTTCATCCGACAGTTATCCGTTATGGGGCCCATAAATGGTTCTTGGCGTGCATTTAATATTTCCCACGAGAAAGAATATTCCACGACCAAACGAATATTCCCCGACAATTTAATATTTTATAACCACTTGCTTATTTTGCAAAATTTGCACATTTCACCCATAACCAAAGTATTATATCAAATTAACACCTTATTATTCACAATAATAAATAGAGGAAATTCGATTTTATTCATTAAAAAGTTGGGGTCTTACAACCTCCCCTCCTTATGAAATTTCGTCCTCGAAATTAACGTACGTACCTGGTGTTTCGAAAAGGTGAGGATACCTCGCTTTCATTTCTGATTCTAACTCCCAGGTCATTTCTTCAATAGCATGGTTTCTCCACAAAACCTTAACTTGTGGTATAACCTTCGTGCGTAGGACATACTCTTTCCTATCCAATATCTTAACAGGTACCTCCTCGTACGTTAAATCTTCGGCTATCTCGTCTGGTTCTAACGTAATAATGTGGTTTGGGTCGTCCACATATTTACGTAACATCGATACGTGAAAAACATTATGAACATGCGGCATACTTAGCGTTAAGGCGAGTCTATAGGCCACAGTTTCTACTTGATCGAGGATTTCAAATAAATTGAAGGCTTGAGCTTTCTTCTCTTCATCGACTCTTACTTCTAGAATAACACATTCTTGCACATTTTTCTTTATATCCATCAGCTCCAGTGTGTAGCTTGAGCGGTTTTAACTTTATCGATTAAAGTCTATTCTACTCGTATATTCGTTATCTTCACGTGGGTCCCTAGAGTCTTTAACTCTATCTTCATCATTTGTAAGTCATATAAAATAGATTTTTGTGTTAACAACATCGCACTCGTAAATGCATACGATCTTCTACTCAACGCGTCGGCTACCACGTTCGCTTTCCCACGATGGTATTGAATGGTACGATCGTCATCTTCAACAGCTCGAGCCAACGTCTTTCGCGCATTATATGTTTGTTTTGGTTGAAGAAATATTTAAGGGTTTTAAAAATGGGTTTTGTACTGGGGTCAATACAAAATTTGATTTCACGCTCTAGGGGTAGGCTAAGAAGTCCTTCGAGAATACGTTAGGAGATTTATTAACAATAGAATATCATTTAAAAACTGTGACTCTCATCCAAGACTTGGATAGCACAGGAAATGAAGGTTTCTACTAACGAAGTTTCAATCGATAAGTCAAAGTCTAACTTCTCTAGAGCTAAATTTAAACATTGAGCGCAAGCAAGAGAGATAAAATAATGGGTAGAACCGGTATCTAATAAGGTATAGACTTCACAAGAATTTATAATTAACTAACCTGTGACGACCCCAAAATAGGTCCATTCCATCCAACCCATTCTGAGTCGCCAAATACATGGTACAGAAAATAACTACAACTTTATTACAACAATTGTCGTACAAAATAGAACAACACATATGCTGTGAGTTTGGATACAAATATATACCAACTGTTACTCATGTCCCAATCGTGGATAACACGTCACAATGACACTTTACATAAAGGTATAGTCAATAACTGTTTTAGAAATTAGAATTTTTGGGAAGTGCTCAAGGAAACCTTCGTACATGGGAGGCCATGCTTCTAGATTATGATAGATATCATATGGCCACAGAATTATCCTTGGTTTACCCAATAGACCCCAAAGAAAAACGAGAAGATTACTATCATATTCTTCCCAATAGTGAGTCTTCTCTTGACTTATTATTATCTCCACTGTCTCAAATTGAGAATTATACTTCAAACAAACACCAAGATTATATAGGTAGTGCTCGTAAATATACTCAACAAGTGGATGAGCACAACCCTGTCTTATGATGAACGAGGTTGTATGTCATTAGACATCTTGTATGATAGTGGCAAAACACCCTTCCAACGTTGGGTTCGCATCTCCCTATATGATTCACCAAATATAACTACTAAAAGATGTATACAACACACTTGTCTGCTCTATGTTTAGGAGAACTCCATGACTAGAGACCACCGCTCTATTCCCTTGTTACCTGGCCATTCACCCAACTACACTTTTATTACACGAAAAGGAATTGTGAAGCAAAAGGGTGAGCACAACTAGCTTCAAGAATAATATCATGACTAAAGATAATTAAATTATCAATAGCCTTCATCAATAACAAATCGTAGATTTAGAACATATGGTAGATGATAAAAATTTCAACCATAGTTGCAAAATGAATCTAGCAATCCATTAGAAGAGTCAAATAGACAATACAGTCTATTATCTTCTCCATGTTAAAAGTCTACCAACAATATTTTATCCACGTAACATCAATCAACAGTTCCTTTCCACAATTATATGAATATCTCATGATCATAATTGTGATTCTAAATTCTTCTTCGCATCCGTGATTTAATATAATTTTCATCACATGTCTTTACTCGAAACATCAAAGATCATGGTTATACCAAATCACGCCTCTGCTCATAATCATACTAATAAATTCATCTGCACTACGAGCCAAAGATATTCATCCTGATTCATCTTCGCACTAACTGGCCAAAGATATTCAACAACAGTCATCTTTGCTACTACGGCCAAAGATATTCATTAACAGTTCATTTTGCACCATCGCCAAAGATATTCATCAACAATTCATCTTTGCACTACAGTGCCAAAGATATTAATATCTCAAAGAAATATATAATCATTTCGTAATTTATATAAACAATAATTATAACCATGTTGATCAATTCACCTTTTGCACTTAAGCTAAAGATATTCAATTATAAATTCAATGGTCATGATCATACCAACCACAATTCAACTTTTCACCATCTTTGGCAAAAGAGACCCTAGTCATGATCATACCAATAATCTACTCATCTTTACACTCCGGTGAAAGAGAATTTCAATATCGTGGTTATATAAAAATATTATATATGATAATAAAATCAATATATAGTTTTAATCTCCAAGAGTAATATTTATAAATCAATTATAATTTGGTTTAAAAAGAAACCAATTTTGTAGTGAATAGAACCCGTGAATAGTAACTTGTGAATAGTAACTCATGAATAGTAACTTCGTGAATAGTAAGTCCGACACAAAAAGGTAGAAATTCCACAATAAAATCCATACTAATATTTTAGTATAATGATATTGAAATAACATTTCTTAAACTTATAAACAATTTAATTTAATTGTTTACACTTTACTAAATAATGCATTTAATCATTCTAAAATGCCAAACTCATAAGATTTCATCACCAATAACCAAAACCCTCATCAAAAATCAGATATAACTCATGTATGATTCTCAAGCCATAAAATCATATTTTTCAATTTTCTTACTTCACATAACATATTTAATTCATTTACTCATAACTACTCCATTTTCATAAAAATACCAAATCGGCCCAAAACTATTTCTTTTTAAGGATTTAGCAGTAATATAGTCCCATATGGAACATATATTTTTCTCAGAATTTTTAAAATTCATTTACTATTTTTCATATGGCCAAAATTGCCGAATATTTAGACATTTATCATAAATTGTACTTTTATCCAAAAATTACGAAATTCACAGAGTACACTGATATTATATAGATGTACTCCCAATAAAAATTTCATTAATTTTGGAGTTAACCACAAGAAGTTATAAGCGGTTACTTTTAAAATAGTCTTTTCTCATAAAATTCATAACTCTTAATATATACATCCAAAAATCAACATTTTTGGACACAATCAATAAAACTCATCAAAATATCATTTCAATTTTTTCCAGAATTTTTGAAGGTCTGAAAAGTTACGAAACATGAAAAACATAACAACCCTTAAAATCCCTTACTATCCCTTACCTCAAAAGAGCAGCACTTCTGAATGGATATCGGATATGACGCTGAAGGAAACTTGCACTGATGAATATCAACTCACCAAGTATCTAAATACTCACAAAATTCACTCAATAATTTAGAGAGAGAAAGAGAGAAAACTTGTTTCTGGTATGATTTTCAATTCTAACTTAGCCCTCTATTTATAGGAAAATTTTAGCAGACTTGACCTGCAACCTGATGGCTTTACCTGCTACTATTCCCACCCACCACATTTGAAATAAAATTCAGCACATTTCTTCACCAACCACAAGTGGGGCCCACTCAATTCTAGAATTTTTCACCAAAATGCTAAATTCGGATACTTCAACAATTTCTGAACCATTCACTAAATTCATAACAAATCATATGTTCATTTTTAACGGTTCAAAATTTGTGGACATATACTCAACTTATATATGTATAACATATCCAAAAATTACAACGATCCAACTGTCGGAATAAAAATTATAACTCACGCAATATATCTCAAAAATACTGGTTTAATTTTTAATACCTTCAATCCGACAAAAATACTGATAAAATACCTCAACATTAATTTCTTCATTTATAACCACATAAATAAATCTATCATTTATATCCACATCAAATAAATATTTCCTTATCATATAAATCAATAATTAATTATTCACAATTAATATTACAGAATCACAATTATGACAACCAGTAGCTCTCGTGAAAGGGCTTTCCAATAAGAATTTCTCCTTCATTGGCGCATGATTAAAGCGACTCAAACCTCTCCTCGATGAGCTTTCTAGACATTGCCAATAATGCTATCTAATAATATTATTCAAATAATATGAATTATTGATCTGATAATGAGAAATATTGTGCAGTGATAATTATTGAAACAACAATAATATACAATATCAACGCAGCAATTATTGAACCAATAAAATAAAATATTGAACAATAATTACTGTAACAATTATTGAGTAGTGCCTTTTACGTAAGAATTAATAATTCAAAAATACTGTGTAATACCGTGTGCTACTGTGCAACAACGCGTATTACTTTATTTTACCAATCGGGTATTCAAACAAAGTGTTAATTGATGAACGATTACGCTGTTATTTATAAAAACTTAATTTTGTCATTTTCTTCATTCGACAGCTTATTACATTATGGGCCCCACAAATGGTCGCTACCGTCGTAGAATATTCCTGCACGGAAAGAATATTCCACCACCAAACGAATATTCCCTAACAACAATGAATATTTTATAACCACTGTGTATTTTGAAAAAAAATTCATATATCACCCTTAACTTTAACTTTTATCAATTTAACCATTTAGTGAATAGTAATTATAAGAAAAATTGAATACTTTTATTTCATAAAATTTGGGGTCTTACAATCTCCCCTCCATATGAAATTTCGTCCCCGAAATTTACGTACCTTGTATTTTGAAAAGTTGAGAATACCTTGCTTCCATTTTAGATTCTATCTCCACGGTCATCATGATTTCTCCATCTCCCGTGATAACTTCATTTGGGTTCCTCATTTGTTGGGAAGTCATGACAACCGCCATCCCTCGAACTACCCGTCTTTGACTTATGGGGCAAAGACATTTCAAGGCCATCACTACACTGTTTGAATATATTTTTCTATAGGACATATTCCTCCTCAACCGCCTCGTCGTCATTCTCGTTTCATGATCCGAATCATCAATCTTTGATCCATATCGAATTCAGGTTGACCGCTATGTACAGGGTAATTCAAAACTCGATGTTGGGTTCTCCCAATTTCTTTCCAAAAAGAGAAATTCATGTCATCTATGTTAGCCTTCTTAGATCGGACATCTCTTTCCACAATATCCACGTGTCGTGTGGCTTTTACCCATGCATCACTCATTCTTACTTGTTCAGTTTTTTCTTCTTTCAGCTCAGATTCCATCTTTATCATTTTATACTCTGCCAAAGAATTCTTATGTTCAAGCATCACATATCGGGTAACACAAACTTGAATTGTTGCATCCTTTTTTGTTCCACGCATCACCGTCGTTCTTCACCGCTTCTTCTAACTCATGAATACGATTTTGAAATTCTACATTTTGATCATATAATACCTCTAATAAACTCTCCTCGTGTAATTCTTCTTCCTCACTCTCGGTTGTTTACCTGTGACTATCTATCTAAAGGTGCAACTATCAATTCTTCACTCATCACATGAATATCTCTAATCACATTATCATGGTTAGTGATTAGAGGTATCCCCACGGTCTCATTCACTCCATTGTTAACATTCTCAGCAGCCATTCTCAAATACTTCCATAAAACAAGGGTTAATTAAACAAATTAACATATCACATAATATCCCGATATTATAACTGACCAACAAATAAGCTTAGGTAGGACACACTAGAGAAGGATTTACTCATCTCTCCCCTCCTAGTTATATTCCCCGATCTCCGCCAGAGATCATATCCCTAAGCTTTGATACCAACTGTGACAAATGTCCCATCAGTGGACAACACCTCACATTGGTACCTATCAGTTTGCCACCGCAGAACGGCGTCCCCTAAGGAGAGTCTGGCTTCGGTGCATCCCCCATCAACAGGAAGTCACCAGCGAGAGGCTCGGGGCTCTTTACTTATAGCTCTGATACCAAATGTGACGACCCCAAAATAGGTCCATTCCATCCAACCCATTCTGAGTCGCCAAATACATGGTACAGAAAATAACTACAACTTTATTACAACAATTGTCGTACAAAATAGAACAACACATATGCTGTGAGTTTGGATACAAATATATTCCAACTGCGACTCATGTCCCAATCGTGGATAGCACGTCACAATGACACCTTACATAAAGGTATAGTCAAAAACTGTTTTAGAAATTAGAATTTTTGGGAAGTGCTCAAGGAAACCTTCGTACATGGGAGGCCATGCTTCTAGGTTATGATAGATATCACATGGCCACAAAATTATCCTTGGTTGACCCAATAGACCCCAAAGAAAAACTAGAAGATTACTATCATATTCTTCCCAATGGTGACTCTTCTCTTGACTTATTATTATCTCCACTGTCTCAAATTGAGAATTATACTTCAAACAAACACCAAGATTATATATGTAGTGCTCGTAAATATACTCAACAAGTGGATGAGCATAACCCTCATCTTATGATGACACGAGGTTGTATGTCATTAGACATCTTATATGATCTTCGCAAAACACCCTTCCAACGTTGGGTTCGCTTTCTCCCTATATGATTCAAGAATATAACTACTAAAAGATGTATACAACACACTTGTCTATACTGCTTAGGAGAACTCCACAGTTAGAGACCACCGTTCTATTCCTTGTTACCCCCCCTCAATTCCCGCTACACTTTTTATTACCCCGAAAGGAATTGTGAAGCAAAAAGGGTGAGCACAACTAGCTTCAATAAAGAATATCATGACTAAAGATAATTAAATTATCAATAGCCTTCATCAATAACAAATCGTAGATTTAGAACATATGGTAGATGATAAAAATTTCAACCATAGTTGCAAGTGAACGAAAGCAATCCATTAGAAGAGTCAAATAGACAATACAGTCTATTATCTTCTCCATGTTAAAAGTCCACCAACAATGTTTTATCCATGTAGCATCAATCAACAGTTCCTTTCCACAATTATATGAATATCTCATGATCCTAATTGTGATTCTAAATTCTTCTTCGCACCTGTGATTTAATATAATTTTCATCACATGTCTTTACCGAAACATCAAAGATCATGGTTATACCAAATCACGCTCCTCGCTCATAATCATAATAATAAATTCATCTTTGCACTACGAGCCAAAGATATTCATCCTGATTCATCTTCGCACTAATCGCCAAAGATATTCAACAACATGTCATCTTTTGCACTACGGGCCAAAGATATTCATTAACAGATTCATCTTTGCACCATCGCCAAAGATATTCATTAATAATTCATCTTTGCACTACTGGGCCAAAGATATTAATATCTCAAAGAAATATATAATCATTTGTAATTTATATAAACAATAATTATAACCATGTTGATCAATTCACCTTTAGACTTAAGCTAAAGATATTCAATTATAAATTCAATGGTCATGATCATACCGAACCACAATTCACTTTTTTTCACCATCGCCAAAGAGAACCCTAGTCATGATCATACCAATAATCTACTCATCTTTACACTCCAGTGAAAGAGAATTTCAATATCAGGGTTATAAAAATATTATATATGATAATAAAATCAATATATAGTTTTAATCTCCAGAGTAATATTCATAAATCAATTATAATTTGGTTAGAAAAAGAAACCAATTTTGTAGTGAATAGAACCTGTGAATAGTAACTTGTGAATAGTAACTCATGAATAGTAACTCGTGAATAGTAAGTCTGACACAAAAAGGTAGAAATTCCACAATAAAATCCATACTAATATTTCGGTATAATGATATTGAAATAACATTTCTTAAACTTATAAACAATTTAATTTAATTGTTTACACTTTACTAAATAATGCATTTAATCATTCTAAAATGCCAAACTCATAAGATTTCATCACCAATAACCAAAACCCTCATCAAAAATCTGCATATAACTCATGTATGATTCTCAAGCCATAAAATCATATTTTTCAATTTTCTTACTTCACATAACATATTTAATTCATTTACTCATAACTACTCCATTTTCATAAAAAATACCAAATCAGTTCCAAAAATATTTCTTTTCTGGGATTTAGCAGAATATAGTCCCATATTGAACATATATTTTTCTCAGAATTTTTAAAATTCATTTACTATTTTTCATATGACCAAAATTGCCAAATATTTAGACATTTATCATAAATTGTACTTTTATCCAAAAATTACGAAATTCACAGAGTACACTGATATTATATAGATGTACTCCCAATAAAAATTTCATCAATTTTGGAGTTAACCACAAGGAGTTATAAGCGGTTACTTTTAAAATAGTCTTTTCTCATAAAATTCATAACTCTTAATATATACATCCAAAAATCAAAATTTTTGGACACAATCAATAAAACTCATCAAAATATCATTTCAAATTTTTCCAGAATTTTTGAAGGTTTGAAAAGTTACGAAACATGAAAAACATAACAACCCTTAAAATCCCTTACTATCCCTTACCTCAAAAAGCAAAGACTTACGATTGGATATCGGATATGATATCAAGGAAACTTGCATCGATTAATATCAACTCACCAAGTATCTAAATACTCACAAAATACACTCAATAATCTAGAGAGAAAAGAGAAAACTTGTTTCAAGGCGTGATTTTCAATTCTAACTTAGCCTCTATTTATAGGGAAAATTTTAGCAGACTCGACTGCAACTTTGATGGCTTTTACTCGCTATTATTCCCACCCAAAGACATTTGAAATAAAATTCAGCACATTTCTTCACCAACCACAAGTGGGGCCTACTCAATTCTAGAATTTTCCACCAAAATGCTAAATTCGGATACTTCAACAATTTACGAACCATTCACCTCTTAAAATTCATAACAAATCATACGTTCATTTATAACGGTTCAAAATTTGTGGACATATACTCAACTTATATATGTATAACATATCAAAAAATTACAACGATCCAACGGTCGGATTAAAAATTATAACTCTCTCTTTGAGAAGTCACGAAAAATGCTCTTCCTGAAACCACCGACTTTGTTTTGTCCGTATCCACTTTTGGTGCCACCATCCCAACTGGACTTGATTTCGCTACAGGTCAAAATTGAGCTATGTGACCGTCTTTTTCACAACTAAAACATATCTTGGAAAGCTGTGAACAGTTTGTATTTATATGTCCCTCCTCTCCGCATCTGTAACATCTAACTGACGGTCGTTCTCCTCCCCTAGAATTTGCTGATGGTGCTAGTGTTGTTGCTGACGTCTTCCCGTCATCGTTAAATCTTCTCTTCTTGAAATTTCCACTTGAATCATTTCTTCTATTATCTTGGCCATGATTACCACCGAAGTGGTTACCATTTCTGGCATGATAATTTCTTCCACGATGGTTATCATTGTTTCGATGACCGTTGTCACCAGTATGATTATTATCGTGTTGTTACTCGTTATCCTTCGGTTGGGCTGGCTCTTTATCGCGCTCCACTAACTAAGCCATATTCACAACATCTGAATATAAACAAAGTTTGTGAGAAATGAGGTATTGACGTATTTTGGGTTTCAAACCTCGCAGAAACATTCGTGTTATTCGTTCCTCATTATCAACCAAATGGGATGCAAATCGGGATAACTTCGCAAACTTAGCTTCGTACTGCGACACGTTCATATTGTTTTGCTCCAGCTTGATGAACTCAACCTCCTTTATGTGACGAATACTTTTGGGAAAGTACTTGTCATTGAATAATTCTTGGAACTTCTCCCAAGACATCTTAAGTGCGGCAGATTGAGTACGCTTTACAGATTCCCACCAGTAATCTGCCTCTCCTCGCAACATGAAGGTGGCAAAGGGAACCTTTTGCTCCTCGGAACATCCCAAGATATCAAATATCTTGGTGATCTGCTTTATCCACGTCTCTGCCATAAGTGGTTCTGGCTTTCCTAAAAACTCCGGTGGTCCCAGCTCCTTGAACTGCTTAGTGGTGACCAACCATGGGTTGCCATTGTTTCCACCTGCATTTTGAATAGGAACCGCTTTCGCCTGATGTTGCATGAATTTCATAAAGCCTCTGAACATCCCATCATTCACCATTTCATCGGTGTTATTGTTTACTTGAGGATTATTGTCTTCCTGCTGCACCTTATTCTGGGTATTGATTAAAGGTGTCTCCACTGTCTCATTCACTCCATCGTTAATATTTCCTGATGCCATTCTTATATACTTCCATAAAACAAGGGTTAATTAACAAATCACATATTATCCCTATACTCTGACTGACCAATTAAATACCAAATAAACTTAGGTAGGTCATACTAGTGAAGGAATTCCCCGTCTCTCCCCTCCTAGTTCTTGTCTCACATCTCAGCCAGGGATAATATCCCTAAGCTTTGATACCAACTGTGACGACCCCAAAATAGGTCCATTCCATCCAACCCATTCTGAGTCGCCAAATACATGGTACAAAAATAAATACAACTTCAGTAATACAATTGTTGTGCAAAATACGATAACACATATACTGTGAGTTTGAATACAACTATTGTCTAATAGAGAGTATAAAAACTCATAAGGAGTCCTCGTTACAATTATTGATACACTATTTTACAAAATAGTGAGGACTACTAAAACAACTATCCTGAACCACCACTCCAAACCCCGGCTAGTTCCTGCTATGTTCTCACCTCCTGAGAAGAAAAATGGAACAAAAAGGAAAAGGGTGATCTCAACTAGCCCAGTAAGAAAATATTATGACTAAGATAATATACAATAAATTATCGTTAGTCTTCAACAGGGAAAAATCTGATAAAATATAATAGACAACAAGTTTTAGATCAACAACTGCAACGGAATAAGCAATCCATTAGAAGAGTCAAGTAGAGAAAGAATTAAACTATCTTCTATGAATTTAAAAGTCCATCATCAATATTTTATCCTTGTAACATCAATCAATACACATCTTTAATCAAATATTCATCTTTGCATTGTGGGCCAAAGATATTCATTTGTATCACCAGTTGGTCATGTTCATCTCAACACCTGTTCGTCTTTGCACTACGGGCCAAAGATATTCATTAGGTAATCATTCATCTTTGCACTAAAGGCCAAAGATATTCATCAGTTAATCATTCATCTTTGCACTACAGGCCAAAGATATTCAGTAATATCATCATTTAGGACTGAGGATGAAGAAAAATATTCTAAAGAAAACGAATCCAGTGAGATAAAATAACAAATATTAGGGGAAGTAGACACGGTTTATCCAAGTTCAATAATACTCCATAATAACCAATTTTGAAGCAGAATTCAAAAATAAAGATCAAAACATGGATACAATCAAAGATAGTAACCATAATAGACATCTTGGATAAAAAGGAGAAAATTTCATTTTTTAGGTGAATAGTGCCGTATTCGTGAATAGTATCGTATACGTGAATAGTGCCGTATACGTGAATAGTAACTCTGACACCAAAAGATAGAAATTCCACAAGAAAAATCATCATGCTTCGTGAATAGTACTAGTGAATAGTAACTCATGAATAGTAACCCCGACATGAAAAGTTCTAAATTTGATAAAAAGTTCCAACCAATATTTTGGCATAATGATATTGAAGAAATAATATCACTTACGAAGAAAATAACATCCCTTATCTCAAAAAGATAATACTTAAAATTTGGAATACTGGATATAGTCTTTGAAGGAACTTGCAGACCAGATAAGCAACACTCAAAGTATCAAAATACTCACAAGAATACGCTCGATAATATAGAAAGAAAGAGAGAAAACTTATGAATTCTAGTGTGATTTTCAATTCTAACTAAGCACCCTATTTATAGGAAAATGCTTAAAACGTCATAGAAGACTAACCTGCTACATAATGGCTTTACCTGTTACTATTGCCACCCACCACATTTGAAATTCAATTGAGCACATTTCTCACCAACCAATTCTAGAATTTTCCAAAATGTTTTATCATTTAAACAATAATCAAAAACTTTAATAATTCATAGAAAATAGCCCGTTTATTAGAAAAATACGAATTTTATATCCATTCCACACGAAATCGAATTCTCTACAACTTTGTAGCTTTGAGTTTTTCCAAATTCCAAACATAAAATACCCAAAATCCATAAACGGATGATTTTTAAATACTTCCAATCCGTCAATACTGATAAAACATCTCAACATTAATTCCTTCATTAATAACCACATAAATAAATCCATCATTTATATCCACATAAAATAAATATTTCCTTATCATATGAATCAATAATTAATTATTCACAAATAATATTACAGAATGACATTTATGACAACCAGAGTGTTCCAAGGAAAGAGGGGGCTTTCCGATAAGGATTTCTCCTTACTGACGCGTAATTAGGTGACCAAACCTCTCCTTGACAGAACTTTCTAGACATTGCCAATAATGCTATCTAATAATATTATTCAAATAATATGAATTATTGATCCGATAATGGAGATATCTTAAAGTTGACAATTATTGAACAACAATAATATAAAATATCAACGCAAGCAATTATTGAATCAATAAAATAAAATATTGAAGCGAAGAACTCATCGTGACAATTATTGAGTAGTGTCTTCTTTACGTAAGGATCAATAATTCAACAATACTTGTGCAATACCATCTTTACATATGCAACCACGCCAGACATCGTATTTTAACCAACGGGTATTCCAACAAAGTGTTATTTTGAATAACTACTTCTATGAATTATTTATAACAACCCAAACTTTGTCGTTTTCTTCATCAAGCACGGTTATCCGTTATCGGGCCCTTAAATGGTCGCTTATTTGTCGAATCTAATATTCCCAACAGGAGAAAAGAATATTCCACGACCAAACGAATATTCTCTGACAATTTAATATTTTATAACCACTAGCTTATTTTGCAAAATTTGCACATTTCACCCATAACCAAAGTATTATATCAAATTAACACCTTATTATTCACAATAATAAATAGAGGAAATTCGATTTTATTCATTAAAAAGTTAGGGTCTTACAATATAGACCATCTATCTCGTACTCCGGGGTATCAGCCATTCCTACAATATATTGTGCACAAATATTTTAACGTTATTGCGTAGTATAATTCCCTATATTAGGGTTATTCATCTCAACTTTGACATTAGAATTTGTACCAAAGGAATATTGGTTTGGATTAGCTTCAAGGTAATTTAGATCTTTAGAACACTCATCAACTAAGGACTAGCTAGTTGATGTTGCGATATTGGATTAATAGTCAAAGATTTTCTATTAAATTAATTATAGGAATAACTAAATAACTTAATTATAGGAATAGCTTGATTGTAGGATGAATAGCTTGATTGTAGGATCTCTACTATCTATAAATATGTACATATAAAGATACAGAAATAATATGAATGAAAATATTCTTCTTTGATTTTCAGGTTGGTATCAGAGCTACGAAACTCTAAATCATTCTTCTTTGAATCCTTAAACCATGAGCAAATCAAATTCTACCCCCATCATTATTCAACACGAAGGTTCATCATTCAATGCAGGAATTGTATTAAATGAGACCAACTATGATCTGTGGTCTCAAATGTTAGAGATGCAAATTGCTGAGAAGGAGAAACTCTCCTTCATTCGTGACACATCGCCGTCACCTAAGGAGAAAGACGAAGGCTATGAAAAGTGGTATTCAGACAATCAGAAGGTCAAAAGATGGTTTCTGATGTCTATGTCCCCGGAGATTATGAAACGATACATTCGCTTACCTACCGCACGAGATATTTGGAAAGCTCTGTCTAAAGCCATTTATGATGGAGCGGATGAATTACAAGTTTTTACCTTGAATCAGAGGGCTTTCTCTGCCAAACAAAATGGTAGACCACTCTCTATATATTATGGAGAACTGACTGAAATCTTCAGTGAGTTGGATCATCGTGATAAGGTGGTTATGGTGGATGAAACAGATATTGCATCGTATCAGAAATTGCTTCAGCGACAAAGGGTGCATATCTTTCTTGCTGGATTAGAGGGGGATTTCGAGCAAGTGTGCGGCGAAATCTTTAGGAAGGATCCTATCCCTGAATTAGAAGAGTGTTATGCCCTAGTTCGCCGCGAAGATGTTCGACGCGGGGTGATGAACGGACAACTGGAAAATTCTGAAGCTTCAGCCATGGTGACTCGGAACCGGTCTAATCAAAATTGGTCTCCTCAACACCAGCAAGAAAGAAAAAACATACATCCTAAGAACGCTAATGGTGGCGACAAATCATCATACAAATGAACCCATTGTGATCAAACAGGTCATACAAAAAGTCGATGCTATGAACTTGTGGGATATCCGGAATGGTGGGATCATAGCCGTGATTCCCGGAAGAAGAATTCCAAGAATGCCTCTACTGCTGCAATTATTAAAACAAAGACAGAGGATGATAGCGGTGAAAAGTTCTTGGCATTGGCAAAAGCAGCAAGTAATGGTGGTAAGGTTTTAAATATTTCTACACCTGTTTCTAATAGTTTATGGATAATTGATTCCGGTGCTACGGATCATATGACATTTGATTCTAGACAAGTTTCACCTATTAAACCTTCCTTACAAAGTTCTGTTTCCACTGCCAATGGTGCCTCAATTCCGATTATTGGGGAAGGATCCTTGTCCCTCACTAACACCTTGAGTTTAGATTTTGTTTTGGTTATTCCTTCTTTGAATTATAATCTTTTGTCAGTTTCTCAAATAACCACTGCCTTATTTTGTGTTGTCATTTTTTGGCCTGAATTTTGTGTATTTAAGGACATCCGGACAGGGAAGATGATTGGTTATGGTGTTAGGCGAGGGAAGCTGTATTACTTAGACTTGGTGTCCAAAAGTTCAGATAAGTTGCGTCAAGCTTTAAAGATTGGGGGTTCAGAGGAGGAAAAAAAGAAATCTGAGATATGGTTATGGCGTCGACGTCTGGGGCATGCTTCTTTTGGTTACATAAAGAAATTATTTCCTAGTTTATTTGCAAACTTTGATGTTTCTAGTTTCAAATGTGATGTTTGTGAACTTGCAAAAAGCCATCGTGCTTCGTTTCCATTAATTTTGAATAAAAGTCCAGTTCCTTTTATGATTATACATTCTGATGTTTGGGGACCATCTAAATTTGCTACTTTGGATGGATCGCGTTGGTTTATTACTTTTATTGATGATTGTACCAGGATGACTTGGGTATGTTTGATGAAGTCCAAAAGTGAAGTAAACTTGTTATTTCAAAAATTTCATAAAATGGTTTGTAGTCAGTACAATTCACAGGTTCAGGTTCTCTGCAGTGACAATGGAGGTGAATGCTTGAGTTTTGAATTGAAGCGGTACCTGGAAGCCCATGGAACCATTCATCAAACTACTTGTTCCGATACACCCCAACAGAATGGGGTGGCAGAGCAGAAAAATCATCACTTTTTGGAGGTTGTTCGTGCTTCATTAATAGAAGAACATATGCCTTTATCCTATTGGGGACATGCACTTACCTCTGCAACATATTTAATCAACCAAGTACCTTCCAGCACTATTAATTTTCGGACACCATCTCAGGCTCTTACTGAAGCAATTGTGGCTCCAGTCATTCCAAACTTACATCCTCATGTCTTTGGTTGTGTAGCATTTGTACATCTTCATCAACACGTCGGTATGACAAGTTGACACCTCGAGCATTGCGATGTGTTTTTCTAGGGTATCTTTGCTTATCAAAAGGGGCACCGATGCTATCATACTCCAAGCAAACAAATGTTTGTTACAATGGATGTAGTTTTTCATGAAGACTCAATGTATTTTTCCTCTGAGCCTGAACTTCAAGGGGAGTACCTGGAAGAAGTTCAATCTCTAGACTATGATTTTATGATCTCTATAGAAGGGAATTCTCACTTTTGGTAACAATCACTGAATGGGAATGAAAGCGGGCATACGAACTTGGTAATGAAAATGTTGGTAGTGGTATAAATTTGGACCACAAAGTGGTGATGAAGCGTGATGAAGACCGAGGAAAATGAAGTTGTGGATCAACCTCCATCTCGAATCTCTCGCACTTTGCGAACCGATATACACCAAACTAACTAATCTCACGAGGATGGTCCTGCTTGTAAGTGTCCGAACCACCAAGAAAACAACTACCACCGCGTCAAACCAGAGGTATCCCCACACCCACATATGAACCCGAACTTTCTAGTAAAGTTAAATATCTCATGAGTCATTATGTGTCTAACCATCGTCATCTCGAATCAAATAAGTCATTTGTAAATCAATTATCTCATGTATCTAGTCCTAATAAAGGTGCAGGGAAGCCTTAAATGAGCACCCAAGGTGGAAAGCTGCTATGAATGAGGAGATGAAATGTAACATTCCAGAATTTTAAAGTGTAATATTAAATATTTATTGATTTATATAAATATTTAATGAATATGTTTATTATTGAATAAATAATTGTTCAATTTGAGTTGATGTGATTTAGTTAATTATTTGTTGAATAAATAATTAAATATTAAATATTTATTTGCAATATTAAATATTTATTGAATTATATGGCAATTTGAGTTGATGTGGTTTAGTTAATTATTTGTTGAATAAATAATTAAGGAGCTAAGTAAATTAATTGTTAATTGTTATGAGATTATATACCAATGTAATTTAATAAGTAAGCTAGAGAGCTTATAGTGATTTAAATAAATTATAATATTTTAAATGGGAAATTGTAATTTAAAATATTAGTTGGTTAAATAATATTATAATTATAAAGAAATTATAGTTTTGTGATAATGATTTATGTATTAAAGTAATTTAATAGATTAATATTTGAATTGATTAAATTGATTATTTAATTAAGTAGAAGTGTGACAAATAATCTTGCTATAAAGGAGTTATTAAAATAAATTAAGGGAGTTTAATTTAGTTTTCCCAAACCTGTCTTATTGCATAATAAGTCTTTAATCTAATAGTGTTTTATCAAACAAGGTATAAGGATTAATCTATTTGTTTTAATTCAGTTTACTAAACAAGGTGTAAGGATTAAAGGGTTATTTTATTAGCTTAGCCAAACAAGCCTTATGACTTTTGATTTTCAAACAAAATATAACTGATATAATTATATCTATATTTATATTATATCATTAATAGATATTATATCATATCGTTATATTTTTTATTACGTAGTTAGAGTTAGGAAGAGAAGAAGGCTCGGTTGAAGAAAAGAAGAAGAAGAAGAAAATACAGAGAGAGAAAAGTTGAGAGAAACTTAGAGAAAATTGAGAAAAGAATTGGAGAAAAGAAGATTGTAATCATAACCATTTTCTTCTAAACACTAGAGTATCATCTTCTTAATCAAAGGTAGGATATTAATCCTTGTATTTTATTTTTAAAGTTTAGTTTTCTTCTCCAAAGAGTTCTCTGTAAATAATTATGGATGATGAATTCTTGTGTATATAGCTTTAGATGATGATTGTTGTTGTAAAACTGTTTTGTTGAGATTATGTATGATTATAATCAATTACTTTATGTATGTATGTAAATTGTGAAGAAATATATCATAGTGAGTTCATATGAAAAAATATATATATGAATATGGCCTAGTTTAAAGTAGAAATTAAGGTTTTATTTGTTGTTAAATTGATAAATTGATTGTTAGAATTGATAGAATATGTAAAATCATAATCATGATGTTTTGAATTTATTGTTTTGGTTGAAAAACAAAATCAGTGTTGATTTTCATTGAAAGTATAAAAATGGAGTTTTGCCAAGAACATTGAAATTGGGTGTTGTATATTTGATGTTTATGTTATTTTATGAGTATAAACATGTTAGAAGTCTTCACAATATGTTTATATGAAGTCTATATGTAAATTACATGATAATCACTATTAGATTCGAGCTTTTAGGCCAATTTGGCTTTTTCTCGTCTTTATTCTTAAAGAAGCCATCGACGAACTATGATTTAAGACAATGACATATACTAAAGAAGATACGTTAAAGTAGTCTTGAATGCCATCACCAATACCATGACCTATTACCGTGAAGTATAATCACCTTGCCATGTAACATATCATCACCATCATAGCACACCACAATGTAAATCGCTGCGTCATGCGCCTTGAGTTATGAGAATGGTCCGACAAAGTGTACTTTTTGTACGAAATTTTAAGAAAACATTTTTTTGTGATGATAGTAGAATTGTAAAATATAGATTTTAGTATTTCTATACTATGAATAATTATGTTATTAAGGATTAACTTGTGTTATAAGTTGATTATGTGATTAAATAATCAAACCTATGTGATGAATGTATTAGTTATGTGATAATGACTAACTATGTCACGATGACATATGTATATAGGATATTGTGATTCAAATTAATTCGGTTTAGTCTACGAGCAAGACAAGTTTTCTAACTCAAAACTTCATTGTACGAGTTTAATTTCATTTGGTACATTATTGTTTTCAAATTCAATTACAATTGTTGTAAGTTGCTACTTCTACACTTTCGTAGAGCTAGATTTCCTATGATTGAGTAAGTCATTGTATCTAGTTACTCATGACGATGCAAGTTTTCTAATCCTTTGTCTTATTGAGCTAATTATTGTTTTCAATTCGATTATCATAAAATGATGTATGTGGTCTAAACTTTGGTTTGATGTTGAACAAGTTATTCTTGTATTTCAATTATTGATTAACATGCATAACTGAATTGCCATGCATGCTTAGTATTCAATCCTAATGAACCTTGGCTTAGTATTGTTCAAGCAAGGTATGCTATATTTATTCAAATTGTATGCTATTAGATTATTCCTAATGCATGACTTTAGTTACTATGATTGATTCAATCACTATTATTCTGTAGTATAGTGTTATTGGTATTATTCAACTACTCCTTAGTTGATGTTCGTTAAATTCCAAATTTCCTTGAAAGCTTATCCAAACCAAACTTACTTTGGTGCGGACTTGTATTCTAAATACTGAGATGAACAACTCTTTTAATAGAGGTTTACGCATAAGCGTTGAAATGGTTGTGCACAATACATTGTCACGAAGGTTGATCCCCTAAGCACGTGGAGTCTTATAGTCTTATGACTAGTAAAGTTAAAGTTGAAAGATTACTTATAAGCTGTGGACATGATTCGTGGTCATTAGACCCTCGGTGAATGTTATAATTTTCGGAAAGTTAATAGAATATATTGTTAGGTTCTATTGAGCCTAGTATTGGCAATTGATGTAAAAGTTTAAAGATTTATTTATTGTTATTTCAAGTGGGCCTTGTTTGCTCACTCTCTTGTAAAATTTCTTACGACTAAAGTTGAAAGCGGTGACGTACCTAGCACCGATAAAGGAAAAGGAAAGATGAACAATCATCAAGACTTGTAATATATTCTATAGTATTATTATTAGACTTTTGGTTTAAAGATTGTAATGAAGTTTATTTAATTTTTGCATTTGAATGATTGTTGTTAAAGGTAGACAACACTGGGAGATTTTTATTTGAGTTTAATCCTGTATAGGCGAGGTTTTATTATTCAATTTTATTATAATTGGGTAGTTATAAATAAATGTTTTGATTAAGTGAACCTTTGAATCTCGTGGAAATGAAGTACCGAGATTTGGGGTGTCATGTGTGTATCAAAGCTTTAGGTTATGAACCTTAGGTGGGGGAAAGCCTTAGGAAGTAACCTTTGAAAAGATAGTGGAGATAACTCTTGTCGAGTTTTTAAGAAAGAAGAAATAAAACACTTATGTGCTTATGTGTTTATAGTTTATGTACTCGTGAGTGTCGAGTAGTAATGATTAATAATTAAAACTTTAAAACTTTGTTGTCAGGATGACTAATGTCGGAGAATCCAGTCAGGCTAGGGAGGAGGGACCTCAAATGCCTATAGAGGAGGAGCCTCGCGACATTCGTGTGAAGTTGAGAACAACCTCTCGCCACGGAGTCGGCCCGTTGGACACGATGAGTTGAAGATGAGGATGATGATGTGGAGGCAGGGCGAGGAGGATCCCATTGAGTTACCACAGGAGGATGAGGATGATGAGGACGAGGAGGAAAGGATTCCACTTAACTCGATAGCTGGCTGTATATACAATGAGGTGCATGACCATAACGTAGAACTTCGAGGATCTGATTGAGGAGTTACAGGAGATAGTAATTTGAACAATGATCGCAATGACACAAAAAGAAGCGGCGAGATCCAGGATCGTGAGGAGCAGGTGACAAACGCCGAGGAGAAACTAATCTGATGAAGGAGAAAAGAACAATTGATCGAGATGGTTCTTTGATGAAGAAGCAAAATTTGAGAGAAGAAAAAGTCGCTAAAAGGGCAAGAGTGAAGATGCATATGAGGAAGCTTATCAACGAACTGGAAGAGCAGTAAGGAACTCACAGGCGAAAAGGATGAAGATGGAAGAGATGGATAAAGTATTTGACACCGCAATTAATTGAGCTCAAGATCGGGTCATGGGATATCCAATTCAGTTTGAGACGCTTCCATCATTCGTGTTAGATCGTAAAACAATGTTTTGAGTCATGGAGGAAGAACGTGATAGGGCTAAGAAGTACCTTAATAGATCATCGTAGAAAATGTGTCTGTAAAGCACGTGATAAGTATTAAATAATGTGTAAATCCCTAGTGTTAAGTACCATGGGATATGATAATAATGATGTTGTCTTGTAACTTTTGTAGTTCAAGAAAGGAATGTAAATAGCAGTGATGCTATTGTTTTTATGTTTTTCGAAGTAATGATGAATAAATAAAAGTTATTATTTTATTCAAAGTGTTATGTGTTATGTGGTTATTTCTTTTATGGAGGCAAGTTAATTAGAAAATACTTAAAGAAGCTGAATTAGTCTAATAGATGTTTTGTTTTAACGAGAAAATGCCTCCCACGTGAACCACCCCCAAGCGGAGAAATAATGAGAGAACTACCAATAATTACAATGTTGGCGGTAACCCGCTTCAACAACTAGTGACACCTCTTGTGAGGCGTTAGAATCAACCACAAAACCATGGTACAACGTTTAAGGATTTTAAGGCGGTTGGACCACCTAAATTCCGTGGGTCCATAAATCCAGTTGAAGCACAAACCTGGATTATGGAGATAGAAAAAGTGTTCGATGTCGCTAGGATAGGGGATGACTAGAAGACTGCTTTCGCAACATTCATGTTGAAAGCAGAAGCTAGTTATTGGTGGCAGGCCAATAAAACTCGGGAAGGGCCAGGAGTGATGACCTGGGATAGGTTCAAGGAGTTGTTCTTGAGACCTATTTTTAGGGAGTTCAAGAGTCGACTAGAAGTGCAGTTTCTAGAACTAAAACAAGGAACGATGACGGTATCTGAATATGCCGCGAAGTTCAACTAATTGGCGAGGTTTACGCCATATATCGGTCAAAGACCTGAGACGAGTGTAAGGCAAAGAGATTTGAGCAGGGTGAAGCCACAGGGCATGACAGATAGGGTTTCCCTGTTCCAGTTGAAGACATTTGCTGCGGTGATGGAGAAAGCAATACTCGCGGAAGGTGGAGGCGAGGAAATGACATAGTTCAACCAGGAACAAAAGAAGAAGAGGAATGAGAATGAGACTAAGAATGCAGGTGGTAGTAGTGGAAACAACAATAACAACAACAACAACAACTGCTTGAAGAGGAAGTGGAATGGGAGCATGGGTCTTTGGACACCAGCGAGGTAACTTGAAAAAATAAAAGTTTGAAGCATGTGCGACATGCGGGAAATTCCATAAGGGTGCGTGCTTGATAGGGAAGCGAGTATGATACAATTGTGGCCAGGAGGGTCACATCGCCCCAAATTGCACACAACCGAAGAAGAATGTATGCTTCACGTCACTGGATCCAAGGATCACTTTACTCGTGAATGCCCTAAGAAGAGGGAAGGAGTGACAACGAAGCAATGGATGTAACAATGGAAGTACATGGGCCATTGCGGGACTGCGACATCAAACAAACCCCGACCGGAACCTTCAACATGGTCATGCAAGATCTTTGTGCAATCAAAAGATGTAGTGTGAGGTATTATCCCAATCAATGATATAAATGCTTATGTATTATTCGATTCGGGTGCTACTTGTTCGTTTATATCTGATGAATTTGCTAAGAGGTTAGAATTTCCTAGAGAAGAACTAAATTTTCCTTTGAACATAAAAATTGCGAATAAGGAAGTAATCACTGTTAGATTCGTATACAAGAATTGTAGGGTGAACATTAAGGAAAATATTTTGTTGGTAGATTTGATTCTGATTAGACTCGGGGAATTTGATGTAATTTTGGGGATGGATTGGTTGTTCAAATATGGAGCGATGAATCGATTGTCACAAGAAGTGTGTAAACCTTATGACTCGTCAAAGGTTGTATTTTATGGTAGCAAGTTGCTACAGACAAATGAAATGTCCTCGACGACTATGCGAGCAAGAAATTCTTGAGTCAAGGTTGTGTGGGCTATTTAGCTTACATAGTCGATACTTTAGAAGAAGGGTGTGAAACTAGAAGAAATCTACCGGTAGTGAGAGAATTCGAAGATGTGTTTCAGAAGATTTGCGGGACTTACCGATAGAGAAATTGAGTTCGTGATCAACTTAGCAAGAGCGACAAAGACCGATATCGAAGGCCCCGTCTGAGAATGGCTCGGTGAGAAATGAAGGCCCGATGGTACGATTTGCAAGAGTTCTTGGACAAGAAATATATTCAACCAAACGTATCACTGTGGGGAGCGCCAGTTTTATTTGTTAAGAAGAAGGACGGATCAATGCGTCTTTGCATTGATTATAGGGAGTTAAACAAGGTCACTATTAAGAATAGGTATCCGTTACCTAGAATAGATGACTTGTTTGATCAGCTGAAGGGTGCTAAATATTTCTCGAAAATAGATTTGAGAAGTGGGTATCACCAATTGAAGGTAAGGATATACCTAGAACGACATTCAGAACTCGGTACGGACATTACGAGTTTCTGGTGATGTCTTTTGGTTTAACAAATGCCCCTACTGCGTTCATGGATTTGATGAAAAGGGTGTTTAAATAATTATTAGACAAGTTTGTGGTGGTATTTATTGATGACATTCTGGTGTATTCCAAAACTCAAGAAGAACACGTGGAACATTTACATTTGACATTGGAAACGCTAAGGAAGGAAAAGCTGTACGCGAAATTCTCTAAGTGCGAATTTTGGCTCGATCGTGTATAATTTTTTGGTCACGTGATTGACAAAGATGGGATTTCAGTGGATCCATCAAAAGTGGAAGCTGTAATCAATTGGGAACAACCAAGAACACCGTTAGAAGTGAGGAGTTTCTTGGGACTGACTGGTTATTATAGAAGATTTATTCAAGATTTTTCTAAGATAGCCACTCCGCTAACAAATTTGGCAAGGAAAGCTGTAAAATTCATTTGGACGGAGAAATGTGAAGAGAGTTTCCAAGATTTAAAGAAGAAGTTAAGTATGGCTTTTGTGTTGACATTACCGGATAATCTGAGAAAATTTTGTGGTGTATAGTGATGCCTCACATAAAGGGTTGGGTTGTGTTCTTATGCAGAACGACAAAGTTATTGCGTATGCATCAAGACAACTAAAGGATTATGAGAAAGGGTATCCGACTCATGATTTGGAATTGGTTGCAGTTGTATTTGTTCTGAAGATATGGAGACACTATCTTTATGGAGAGAAATGTGAGATCTACATTGACCACAAAAGTCTGAAGTATATTTTCACTTAGAAGGATTTTAACATGCGTCAAAGAAGGTGGATGAAACTGATAAAAGATTACGATTGTGAGATCTTTTATCATCCGGGAAAAGCGAATGTGGTTGCAGATGCTTTAAGCAGGAAAGGTCGAGAGAAGCTGATGCTGATAACAACTCAGGAGGAGCTCATTTCAGTAATGACAAAACTGGAGTTGAAAATCAAATTTCCAAAAGAATCTGATGAACAACTATTCCAGATAGAAGCTGGTCCAACTTTAGTGGACAAAGTGAAGAATGGTCAACTACAAGATGAAGAGTGTGGGAAAATCAAAGAGAATCTGGTTGAAGGCGGTGGTGTAAAATATAAGGTCGATACCGAAGGATTACTACGGTTCGAGGGAAGAATTTGGGTTCCAACAGTGCTGGAACTGAAAGAAGAAATTTTGACCGAATCTCACAGCTCAAAATATTCAATTCATCCAGGAAGCACGAAAATGTATCAAGATTTGCGCTGACATTTTTGGTGGCAAAACATGAAAAGGGATGTTGCTGAATGCGTAGCGAAATGCTTGACATGTCAGAGAGTAAAAATCGAACATCAAAGACCCAGCGGATTACTCCAACCGTTGGAAATACCGGAATGGAAGTGGGAACACATCACGATGGATTTTGTGGTGGGTCTTCCAACTACTCAAAGAGGATGCGATGCGATTTGGGTGATAGTGGACAGACTGACGAAATCAGCACACTTTCTACCAATAAAGATTAGATTCAATCTTGATCAGTTGGCAAGATTGTACATTAAAGAGATCGTTTCGAGGCATGGAGTGCCAGTATCAATTGTGTCCGATAGAGATCCGCGATTCACATCAAATTTCTGGAAGAGACTACAAGAATGCATGGGGAAACAATTGCGAATGAGTACGGCTTATCATCCACAAACAGATGGCCAAAGCGAACGAACAATTCAGACATTGGAAGATATGCTGAGAGCATGTGTTATGGACTTTAAAGGAAGCTGGGAAGAACAATTACCGTTGGTGGAATTTGCTTACAACAACAGTTATCACGTGAGCATCGGCATGCCACCTTACGAGGCATTGTACGACAAAAAGTGCAGAACTCCACTGTGTTGGGATGAAGTTAGTGAACGCCAACTGTTAGGACCAGAACTGGTACAACAAACTGCTGACATTGTTAAACTCATCAGGACAAGATTAGAAGCAGCCCAAGACAGACAGAAAATGTATGCTGATCAACATAGACAAGATCATGCATTCGACGTAGGAACTTTTGTATTCCTAAAGTTTCTCCTTGGAAGGGGAAAATTCGTTTCGGTAAAAAGGGAAAGCTAAGCTCGAGGTTTATTGGACCCTTTGAAGTGCTGCGAAGAGAGGGAGAAGTGGTTTACGAGGTAGCTCTACCTCCAGAGTTGGAAAACATTCATAATGTTTTTCACATTTCGGTGTTACGACCATATAAACCTGACTACAAACATGTGATCGAGTACGAACCGTTGCAGTTCGAGAAATATTTATCTTATGAAGAGGTTCCTATCCAGATAGTCGACAGGAAAGAACAAGTGCTCAGAATAAAGTGATACCTTACATGAAGGTGATATGGAGGAACCAAAATATTTGAAGAAGCTACACGGGGAACTCGAAGAGAAAATGTTAAAAAAGAGTACCACGAGTTATTTGTTTAATTTTGTGTCTCGATTCGGGGACGAGAATCTTTGTAAGTAAGGAAGAATGTAACGAATGATTTGTTTGAGTTGTGATTCTGAGGATAGAATCCTTGTAAGAAGGGAATGATGTAACATTCCAGAATTTTAAAGTGTAATATTAAATATTTATTGATTTATATAAATATTTAATGGATATGTTTATTATTGAATAAATAATTATTCAATTTGAGTTGATGTGATTTAGTTAATTATTTGTTGAATAAATAATTAAATATTAAATATTAAATATTAAATATTTATTTGCAATATTAAATATTTATTGAATTATATGGCAATTTGAGTTGATGTGGTTTAGTTAATTATTTGTTGAATAAATAATTAAGGAGCTAACTAAATTAATTGTTATGAGATTATATACCAATGTAATTTAATAAGTAAGCTAGAGAGCTTATAGTGATTTAAATAAATTATAATATTTTAAATGGGAAATTATAATTTAAAATATTAGTTGGTTAAATAAAATTATAATTATAAAGAAATTATAGTTTTGTGATAATGATTTATGTATTAAAGTAATTTAATAGATTAATATTTGAATTGATTAAATTGATTATTTAATTAAATAGAAGTGTGACAAATAATCTTGCTATAAAGGAGTTATTAAAATAAATTAAGGGAGTTTAATTTAGTTTTCCCAAACATGTCTTATTGCATAATAAGTCTTTAATCTAATAGTGTTTTATCAAACAAGGTATAAGGATTAATCCATTTGTTTTAATTCAGTTTACCAAACAAGGTGTAAGGATTAAATGATTATTTTATTAGCTTAGCCAAACAAGCCTTATGGCTTTTGATTTTCAAACAAAATATAAGCGATATAATTATATCTATATTTATATTATATCATTAATAGATATTATATTATATACGTTATATTTTTATTACGTAGTTAGAGTTAGGAAGAGAAGAAGGCTCAGTTGAAGAAAAAGAAGAAGAAGAAAAATACAAAGAGAAAAGTTGAGAGAAACTTAGAGAAAATTGAGAAAAGAATTGGGGAAAAGAAGATTGTAATCATAACCATTTTCTTCTAAACACTAGAGTATCATCTTCTTAATCAAAGGTAGGATATTAATCCTTGTATTTTATTTTTAAAGTTTAGTTTTCTTCTCCAAAGAGTTCTCTGTAAATAATTATGGATGATGAATTCTTGTGTATATAGCTTTAGATTATGATTGTTGTTGTAAAACTGTTTTGTTGAGATTATGTATGATTATAATCAATTACTTTATGTATGTTTGTAAATTGTGAAGAAATATATCACGGTGAGTTCATATGAATATATATATATATATATATATATATATATATATATATATATATATATATATATGAATATGGCTTAGTTTAAAGTAGAAATTAAGGTTTTATTTGTTGTTAAATTGATAAATTGATTGTTAGAATTGATAGAGTATGTAAAATCATAATCATGATGTTTTGAATTTACTGTTTTGGTTGAAAAACAAAATCACAGTGTTGATTTTCATCGAAAGTATAAAAAATGGAGTTTTGCCAAGAACATTGAAATTGGGTGTTGTATATTTGATGTTTGTGTTATTTTATGAGTATAAATATGTTAGAAGTCTTCACAATATGTTTATATGAAGTCTATATGTAAATTACATGATAAACAGTCTATTAGATTCGAGCTTTTAGGCCAATTTGGCTTTTTCTCGCATTGTTGTCGGTTGTCAATTAAAGCTATGATTTGGCGCTTGTCATGACCTAGAAGACGTTCATGGTATTCGCTTATGCCATCACCTCATGCCAATGGCAACCGAGTAATACAATCACCATACATGGCAGACACCATCACCATACCGCAAATACCACCCATAATGTAAAGCGTGGTATGCATGCAAAGTTGAGTTAGCGTAATGGTCCGACATTGTATTTTTGTACACCTAAATTTTAAGAAAACATTTTTGTGATGATAGTAGGATCTGTAAAATATAGATTTTAGTATTTCTATACTATGAATAATTATGTTATTAAGGATTAACTTGTGTTATAAGTTGACTATGTGATTAAATAATCAAACCTATGTGATGAATGTATTAGTTATGTGATAAGGACTAACTATGTCACGATGACATATGTATATAGGATATTGTGATTCAAATTGATTCGGTTTAGTCTACGAGCAAGGCAAGTTTTCTAACTCAAAACTTCATTGTGCGAGTTTAATTTCATTTGGTACATTATTGTTTTTAAATTCAATTACAATTGTTGTAAGTTGCTACTTCTACACTTTCGTAGAGCTAGATTTCCTATGATTGAGTAAGTCATTGTATCTAGTTACTCATGACAATGCAAGTTTTCTAATCCTTTGTCTTATTGAGCTAATTATTGTTTTCAATTCGATTATCATAAAATGATGTATGTGGTCTAAACTTTGGTTTGATGTTGAACAAGTTATTCTTGTATTTCAATTATTGATTAACATGCATAACTGAATTGCCATGCATGCTTAGTATTCAATCCTAATTAACCTTGGCTTAGTATTGTTCAAGCAAGGTATGCTATATTTATTCAAATTGTATGCTATTAGATTATTCCTAATGCATGACTTTAGTTACTATGATTGATTCAATCACTATTATTCTGTAGTATAGTGTTATTGGTATTATTCAACTACTCCTTAGTTGATGTTCGTTAAATTCAAATTTCTTGAAAGCTTATCCAAACCAAACTTACTTTGGTGCGGACTTGTATTCTAAATCTTTGAGATGAACAACTCTTTTAATAGAGGTTTACGTTTAGCGTTGAAATGGTTGTGCACAATACATTGTACGAAGGGTTGATCCCCCTAAGTACGTGGAGTCCTTATAGTCTTATGACTGTTAAAGTTAAAGTTGAAAGATTATTTATAACTGTGGACATGATTCGTGGTCATTAGACCCTCAGTGAATGTTATAATTTTCAGAAAGTTAATAGAATATATTGTTCAGTTCTATTGAGCCTAGTATTGGCAATTGATGTAAAAGTTTAAAGATTTATTTATTGTTATTTCAAGTGGGCCTTGTTTGCTCACTCTTGCCTGTAAAATTTCTTACAGCTAAAGTTGAAATTGGTGACGTACCTAGCACCAGTAAAGGAAAAGGAAAGATGAACAAGTACTGAAGACTTGTAATAGATTCTATAGTATTATTATTAGACTTTGGTTTAAAGATTGTAATGAAGTTTATTTAATTTTCGCATTTGAATGATTGTTGTTAAAGGTTAGACAACCTGGGGAGATTTTTATTTGAGTTTAATCCTGTATGGGCATGTTTTTATTATTCAATTTTATTATAATTAGGTAGTTATAAATAAATGTTTTGATTAAGTGAACACTGAATCCTGTGGAAATGAAGTACCAGGATTTGGGGGTGTCACATGAAATCCTTGCCGAAGAATGAAACTTGGGAACTTGTTGATCGTCCTTCAGGGAAGAAACCAGTTGGATGTCGATGGGTTTATACTGTGAAGCACAAAGCAGATGGTACAATTGAACGTTTTAAAGCAAGACTGGTGGCGAAAGGGTACACCCAAACCTATGGAATTGATTGTACAGATACTTTTGCACCTGTAGCTAAAATCAACACAGTTCGAGTCTTATTGTCTCTAGCTGCGAACCTGGATTGGGCATTGCAACAATTTGATGTGAAAATCCCCTTTCTGCATGGGGAGTTGTTTGAAGAAGTGTACATGGATTTTCCACCAGGGTGCATGATACCAGAAGTGCATTGTCAGAAAGTGTGCAAATTAAAAAAATCATTGTATGGGCTAAAACAATCTCCGAGAGAATGGTTTGGAAGATTCACGAAGTCCATGAGGTCCTTTGGCTACCATCCGAGTAATCCAGACCACACTTTATTCTTGAAAAGACAGCATAGTAAGATCACTGCCCTTATTGTGTATGTTGATGTCATGGTGGTTACAGGAAATGACCCTGATGAAAGGAAGGCTCTACAAAGTTACTTGTCAAGCGAATTCGAAATGAAAGACCTCGGTGACTTGAAATATTTTATTGGGATCGAAGTGTCTCGATCTGATAAAGGGATTTTTTTGTCTCAAAGAAAATATGCTTTAGATTTGTTGCAGGAAACTGGTATGTCAGCATGTCAACTAGCTGATACACCAGTAGAAGAAGGATTGAAGTTATGTGTTGAGACTAATCAGGTGCCTGTTGATAAAGGGCAATATCAGAGGCTCGTTAAAAGATTGATGTACTTAGCCCACACTAGGCCAGATCTTGCCTATGCATTGAGTATTGTTAGCCAGTTTATGCATAATCCTGGAGAACAACATATGAATACAGCTATGCGCATTTTAAGGTATCTGAAGTCTGCTCCTGGAAAGGGCATTTTGTTCCCTAAAAATGTAGATTGTCAAAGTGTGGATGCATATAGTGATCTTTGAAAATTTGGAGCAATAGATGATGACGATCTGCCCGGGATATTTCACCTTTGTAGGTGGTAATCTCGTTACATGGAGAAGCAAGAAGCAGAATGTTGTTGCACGTTCAAGCGCAGAGGCTGAATTTAGGGGTATGGCACTTGGAATATGTGAAGTATTGTGGCTGAGACTTCTCTTGAGGGATTTGAGCTATCAGCCTAGTCAATCGATTCGGCTTTATTGTGAAAATAAAGCAGCATATGATATTGCTCATAATCCGATACAACATGATCGTACAAAACATGTGGAGGTAGACAGATTCTTCATTAAGGAGAAATTGGATGAGAAAATTGTTGAGTTGCCTAAGATTCGATCCGAAGATCAATTGGCTGATATTCTCACCAAAGTTGTTTCAAGTCGAGTGTTCTCAAAGTTTTTGGGCAAGTTGAGCATGTGTGACATCTATGCACCAACTTGAGGGGGAGTGTTGCGATATTGGATTAATAGTCAAAGATTCTCTATTAACTTAATTATAGGAATAACTAAATAACTTAATTATAGGAATAGCTTGATTGTAGGATCTCTACTATCTATAAATATGTACATGTAAAGATACAGAAATAATATGAATGAAAATATTCTTCTTTGATTTTCAGGTGTTGAATCATAAAGGATTCGATAACATTCAAGAGTTCGATAACAACATAATACTGTAAAGGGGTACTTTAGCAATGATAGGATATCAATGAATCATAAGTGAATAAATATCATATATCGAAGTCATGCTTTCAAAAAGAATTAGAAAGCTTAATCAAAACATAAGCATTGAACATTATAAGAAACTGTCAGGAATAAGCATGTGAATGATATTCCTATTTATATATGATTTGATTATGATATGTATGAATGAATATGCAAGTATGCTTGCATTAAGAAAAGCTGTAAAGTCCTTTGATAGATAATAGGAACATATGTACAAGGACTTAGAATGAATTGATCAAATATGTTAGGTTGATCCTATATAAGCAAAAAAGCTCTGTAAAGTCCTTAAAAAGAAATAATGTACAAGGACTATAAATATAGAAAAATCAAACTTGTTAGATTGATCTTATAATGTGATAACCCAAATTTTTGAAAGATATTAAAATAAGAATTAAACAAATAAAATTCTTATTAGATGATATGTTATGTGATATTATATTGCATAAGGGAGTTAGTGTTATGCAATATGTGATTTTATGTATAATAAATGTATTAATATTATATATTTATTATATGTGGAGGAGCAAATTATTAAAGGGAAAGATGTAGTTAAATTTAATGATACAAAATTATTGTATGCATTAAATTTGGCAAATAAGTGGACAAAGTATATTAAATTTAAGTATACATAATATTTTGTATCTGTTGAAAAGAATGCATTAAATTAATTTACGAGATTAAATTATTTTAATTAAATAATTTATATTAAATAAATTATTTTTATTTAATGTATAATCTCTATTTTTATGGAAAAAGATTTATGTGTATTTTATTTTAATTTTTAAAGTGAGTTATGTATTTAATATTAACTTGATAAGTATGGAGGATATAATATGATGTGTATATATGTATTTTTGTAATGTAGTATTTCAATACATGATATGTTGAAATTAAGTTAAGCTAGTTGCTGGGAATGAAAGTTAGTGCTTGGTAAGCATGAGATGGCTTACTTTAAGCCTTATGAAGATGACTAAGCTAAACTATAAGCTTGAGCTGTCAAATAAATAGAAAGTTAGCAGCATGAGTAAGCTAAATCGTTATTTGCCAAAGGAGAGCTATGAAGAGTTAAACAATCTGCAGTGTTATTTTCTTTCTTAGAATTATTCTATCTTCTCTCTCTCTGTTCCCCATATCCTACCCAATCCACCTCTTTACTCTCTCTTAATTACTAAGACTTCCACCAAAATTGTAAGAAAAGCTATCATCGACATTGAAGAGAATTGGGGAGCCGTAAATCACATCTATCAACAAGTATAACCATGAATAAGCATCACCAATCTTAAAATTTCAGCAATTAAAGAGGTAAGTATGTGATTGTATTGCATTCTCAGAAATTAGGTATATATGTATATGCGAATAAAATGAATTGTGATGTTGATTACAGATAAACTGTTGTGGTTGGGTTGTATTGTGTTAAGGGATCATGTGCAGATGAAATGAAGTATTAAGGGAAGAAAATATGGGTTTAGACAAACCTAAACCTCTGTGAATTTTGTCCCGAAAATAGTTGCACACAAGATGTTTGTTAAAAGGTCTCTTAAGGTCTGTTAAGCTTAAATCATGAAATTAAGTGAGGATTGAGGTTAAGAACTCTTTATACATGTTATACTAGGTGAATTAAATGATTTTTGTAGGCCCAAAGTAATTGGAAAACTGTTTTGGAATGAATACCATTTTCATGCTCAATCTAGAAATCGTCTTAACAGAGCAGTTTGGTGGCTCTATTAGACTGATCTAAAATGTCTGAAACAGGTAAGTTGTATTTAAAAAAAAAATGCTATGATATACCCATTATAACATGTGAAAGTTTGGTTTCTAGTGGACAACTAGTGGACTGTTTTGGACCAATTTGTGTTGCGCTCTGAAACTGAAAAATTAAGTTCCGGGATGATGTGTGGTACTCTTATGAGTTATTAACACAACCCAATTAGAACGACGGAAAAACCCGTTGTAATGAAATCATGACGGATTTTCTAGTAAAACATGTAAAACAAACTAATTAAAAGCTTTTTTTGAAATGTTCTTGAGCCAAAATTTATGAGGGTATAGAACTGAAAATTTTAGTTTTGTAATGGTGGGTTGTGCTCCTATGAGTTATGCAAATAATACAATTGGAATGAATCAAAAAGGAGCTAAAAAGAAATTATAGTGAAGAATTTTAGTAAAACATATTAGAAACCGAAAAATTATGGACTGCTGACCCCAAGGACAAATTCGGGGCAAGCTAGACTTTCTAGAAAATTATGGGCTTTTGGGGATGTGTAGTACACTGAATAAGCTTTCCATAGACTCTAGAATGGACTGATTCCGACTTCGGAGCAAGGAGTTATGACAGTTCAAAGTAGTCGTGTCGAATCTGCCAAAATTCTAGAAAACAGATTCGAAGCAGCCCTTGCACGAATTTTCTGGAATTCTGTGTTTAGAATTTGAAAATGGTCAAAGAATAAAAGTTGTAGTCCCGGAAGTTAGCTTCGCGTGGGCTCAATAATCGCTCAAAAATGTTTTGAAACGAAGAAGTTATGACTGTTTTAGCGTAACATGGTCAAGCTGGAAAACAATTAAAAACTGTTATGACAGAACATTTTTGGAGCTTTGTTTGGACTATTTAAAGTTTCTGAAATGGGTGGCTTATATTTTCTAAATATAGTCTACTAGGGTGTTTTCAATATATCAAAAATTGGTTGCAATCCGAACTATGAGCGAAAAGTTAAAAATGCGCAAACTAGGCATTTCGTTATGGAGGTAAGAACCCAATTTGGGCATATGAGGCCCAAGAAAGCGCCATGACGTCTTGGCGTTGTGTTGGGTAGTTCATCCAACTGATTTTTGGCTCGTGGTTTTGACAGTCTAGGTTGCTTGTAATGCTTGGATTATAATTTTTATAATTAGATGGATATACTACCTAAAACATATCCAAAATTCAAAGCATATGAACGATTGGTTTAAAAGATATAACAACTTTATGCCATGAAAACTCATCTTGAGCATAAGGAAAACAATAAACATGTAATGTAAACTTAAGTTTACATGTTTACGCAAACGTAACCCGAGAAATATTATGCAATACGGGTATAAAGCTAAATGAAATGCACGAAACCGTTTAAAATTATATTGGACATAAAAGTGTTAAAACGAAGGTGTCTGGAGTTCAAAACGGAGATTTTGAACACAAAATTACATAATGCTATATGTATGAATTTAAAGTACAAGCGAAGCGAAAATGTAAGTTATTCGCGGGAATAAATGTGAAGCTAAGCTACAAATAAAGTGAATCATTCGCGTACGTGGCGATAACGTGATTTAACACGTGAACTATCGAAAAGGTATGAAAATTACAAAAATTAAAGAAATGATGCAGTAAGCCATGTTTGTGCAGTAAAAATTATTCATAAACCATATGGTTCCAAATTTAGTATAAAAAAGGAATATTCTTAAAATAGAATATAAGTGGTTTATGTTTCGAGATGTAAAGTATTTATACACTAAAGTCCTGTGAGAACCTTATTATGCATAAAAAGGTTAAAACGAACAAAGTTTCTAAAGAAACCGAGAATGGTTATAAGACAAGAATAAAAGATTATAGGTTATGGTAACTAATGATCATGACTTATATGATTATTTAATATGCACAGGACATGTGACATAATTGGTTATCTAATATGCATGTATGTGAACACGATTGTGTAGGATTTGTAAGGAGAAGTTAAAGTAAACTATAACGGTAGTCCTCAATCAAGGCAATTTTTTCAGTTCTATTATGTTTATGGATTAAATGTGATTATGTGGTGAGTTATATATCATGCTTTATGAATTGTTAAAGTCAAAATATGACTAAGTTAATTGAGTTATGGAACTCAATTTATATGTGATGTGATAACACACGTTGTATGATGTAACTTAATAAGTTAGAAATGTATAATGCATGAATGTATGCATTGAAAGGAATTATTGATGCATGTAGGATATGTATAGTAAAAGAAATATGGTGCATATTGATTTGTGTGCTATGTGAAACATGATAGACTGTTAAATTTGTTGGGCTGTCGAGCTTAATCTTGCAAACACAAACTTTTTGCAGGTTAATGATGTTATGCAATATTACTTGCTATATACGGATGATGAAGATTGAACAATGAGAACGAAATGAATACATTTTCTTGAATTAGAAATTGTATAAAGCTATGATTGATGGTTTTGTTATTTATAAGCTGGCGATTTAAGTATAGTTTAAAATATTTTCTGAAGAATATTTGCACTAGATGAATTGTAATGAATATTTTATAAAAATAAAGTGATATAGTAACATTACTATATAAGAAAGAATTCGTGTTGAGGATTGAGTTGTATAAATATATGTATATAACTCTGGTTAAATAAATCATATAATAGATATGATTTCAGTATAAAGAAGAATCGTAAAGGTTGCGATTCAGGGAATGAATGAATGGAAAGAAAGGAAAAAATTTTATTCCGCATTTTTAGCTATTTTAACATTAAATAATGTTTTAAAGCTATAATAAGGTAGTATTAACTCACAAGATCGGGAAGGGAAATGGTCCCGATTTTGGGGTCGTCACATATAATGTAATAGATAGGCTTGTCTAATCGTCGAGCATTGCACTAGAAATCGTAGTCTGCTAGGAGATCAAGGAAAACTCGAGAACTATCGAGGCAGAATCATAGTCTGCAAGATAGTAGATCTCGGAGTTCGTAGATTACCAGGAGAGACGAGGAAGGATTGTAGTGTGTCGAGAAGAACTTCCTCGGCGCCGTAGTCTGTTGAGGAAGTCATGTTCAGAATCGTAGAGACAACCTATCTAAGAGCCGAACGAGCATCTTCCAAAGCCAAGTCAAGAATCGTAGACTACACTCTAAGTCGTAAACTCTACTGATCATACCAGAGGCATAGATCGTAGTCGAGCAAGATCAGATGAAGACAACAAGCTTAAGAACAGAAGTCGTAGAGTGTCAACATCTGATCTTGGAGTCGTAGTGTCTGCAGAACCAAAGCAGAATTGTAGAGTGCAGAACTAAGGCTTCAATAGAGGTGCTTACAATGCCAAGGCAGAATCGTAGAGTAAACACGATTATAAAAAATGAGCACTCCCAGAATATCCAAAGTATGAAGCCTCTAGTCTGAGCTACAAAGATACATCCCGTTTGAAGGAAACCAGAGAGCACTCAACGAATGACATGCAAGCTAACAGAAGATCTAAGCACCAACCCAATCAACATCCAGATTGAGTTGTGAAGTCATTCAAGATGAAGTCTTCCATAAGTTGATAAGAAGAAGACTTCAGTCAAAGTAACTGACTAAAGAAAGTCAGCAAGTGTAGTAGCTATCAAGTTAACATAAGACAATGATCTTGGAAGTAACCAGGATCGTAGTGTTTGCCAAACAAAGTAAGAACTGATGAAGTGTACACAGAGATACTGGTCAGCTTATGAAGAACAAAGCTAAAGTGATTAAGCATTGGGTCAGTCAATTGATGATAAGTAAATGGGAGATCACAAGGAGAAAGTGAGCTGGGCATCCCATAAATCTGAAGTGTCTTGCTATTCAGAAGAGGCCAGAACAAGGAGTCAAGCTATCAGTTCCTGAGATCAGTCGAGGCAAATAGAAGTGTTGAAGCACTACACAAGTGAAGGAAGAGGTGATCTAAATTGAAGATCCAATGAACACTCTTCAGGATCGTAGTGTTGCCTCAATCTGTCAATGATCAAATAAATAAGATACACTACGATCAAGTCCAAGAACATCTGCATCAGTCGTAGAGTTCGGTCATCTAAAGATTGAAGCATTGGCAATGGTTCAATCTGAAGGCTTATATTCGAACATTGCTAGTTGAGAGCATCGATGCAAAAGGATAGGTCTTGATGCTCTAATCAAGAAGTCAGAAAGGAGAAATAGCGATGACTAGCTACCCGAGACATCAAAGTGACATCTCTGACGGGGTAGGTGAAACAGTAGACTGTAGTGTCAGAAAGTCATAAAGGATCTGTCATGTCACATCTGTAGTCTACATCAAAGAACTTGAGATCTGCGAAGCAATTCAAATAACCTTTTAACGACTATTTTTTAACGAGAAGATTGGGAAGGAGTATATATCAGCCAGAGCTTCAAAGATCAATAGTTGCTAAAGTTGTAGAATCGTTGAGTTGTTGGAATGCTATATTGTTGACTCTAAGAGTTCTACCAGCTCTTTAAAGAACAAGTCTTAGTGACAGTGAGACTACAAAGGTGGAACTGAAGCAGACTTCAAGAAGGACTCAAACAGACTAAAGCTTCACTCAACAAAGATGAGAATGCCACTGAAGATGATAGCTAAGCTGAGAAACGAAAAGGACAAGAAGATAACATTCAGAAAAGTGAAAGAACACAAAGAAGATCTAGAGAGCCACTCTACGAATCATCATGAACCAAAAGCTAAAACAGAACAAGTGCAGAACCATGTCTGCAAACCAGTCAAGAAGGGTTCAGGGAATGCTAAGTGTGAGACCCCAGATTTTATGAATAAATATTTAATTTTCTCAAAATAATTTTTTAAATATTATGGTGTGGATTTGATATAATGTTATAGTTGTGGGTTATATTTATAAATTTTGCAAAGTACGCAAGTTGTTATATAATATTCGATTGGTCGGAAATATTCTTTTTGTCGGGGAATATCAAATGCGACAGTACAATCATTGGTGGAACCCATAACGGAATTAGTATCGGATCGAGAAAAGCGACAAAAAATACTTTTATGAAAATAACTAGGCGGAAGTTTTACCGTTAATCTGTTGAAACACGGTGTTAAAAGTACTGATGTCTGGCGTGGTTGCATAGTAGCACACGGTATTGATTATTGATGCATACGTGAGAAGTCACTCAGTTATACTCAATTATTGCTACAATAATTGCTGCATCATATCTTTCATATTATTGATTCAATTATTGTTATAGTATCATCTGCATAATATGATATATTATTAAATCAATGATTGAGACGGCAAAGTTATTCATATTATTATTTGTAATATTGATAATGTCTAGAAGTTCTGTCAAGGAGAGGTTTGGTCACCTAATTGCGTGCCAATAAAGAAAAATCCTTATCGGAAAGCCCCCTCTTTCTTGGGAACGACCTGGTTGTTAAATATTGTGAGTTATAATATTAATGATGAATGTTATTAAAATTAAAGTTTTGTTCAGACTTGAATTTGGAGACGCAGACGTGATATTTGAGTCCGGAACGATGAAATTAGTAAAAATAATCTATAAACACAAAATTTTCCGGGATTCACTATTTGGTCAAAAAGTCAACAGTTGATTTTTTCGGGAAAAGTCAAACTTCAAAATTTCAAAATTTATATTGTTGATAAAAATAGTTTCATTATGTTGGAATTGTTTATGTTAGTGAAAATCGACATTTATTCCGATAATAATTGATGTCTGGGGGTTATATTGATAAATCGGGTAATTTATCAGATAAATGAGCAATTAATTGCTACTAATTCACATGCTTATATAACTATTTATTCACATGTGTGTACTATTGAATCACATTCTTGTACTATTAGGGGAGTTGGTGTAAAATTGATAATACTTGCATGACTAAGTTAAAAATGGAGGTATAGATGACGGTACTATACTGTAATTGTTTTTATCACATGATTAGAACTATTGAGTCACATGATTTACCATTGATTCACATTATTTACTATTAGGGGAGTTGGTGCAAGTTTGTTAATACTTGCAGGACTAAATTAAAAATGAAAGAAAAGTTAGAGGTATTGTACTGTAATTTTTCGAGCCCCAAAACGTGCAATTATCGAAACTATATTTTTCTATAAATAGAAGCTCATTCTTCCTTCATTTCTCACCAATTCACAAAAGCTTTAGAGAAATTATTATAGAGAGAAATTATAGAGAGAAAGAAAAAGAGAAGTCTACTACCTCACTATTTCAGTATCCAATTTTTCTAAGGTAGGGAATATTATTTTGTTGTACTCGTAGGGAGTATTATTTCTTTCTTATCCATGAAGAGAACTTCTATTATTCCATTCTTTATTATTCTGTTGGAATAACCGGTATACTCGGGCTACCCTATACTTGGTGAAATTCTTCTGTTATTCCATTCTTTATTATTCTCATGGAACATCCACATGCGTGCGTTTGTGGGACTGGTTCCATTATTTATCATTCATTGGAAATCTCACATGCGTGCTTTTACATATGACCGGTTCCATTATTTATTATTCTGTTGGAATATCCTGTCAATGCGCTTTACTGGGACCGATTTAAATCTTTATTATTACGTTGGAATATCCCGTCTGCATGCATTTTACGACTGGGATTGGTTCCGTTATTTATTATTCTGTTGGAATAACCTGCATGTGCGGTCTATCGCATGCCTGGTGATTTCTTTTGTTATTCCATTCAATATTATACTCAGTTAGTTAAAGTTTTGACTTCTATACTCCATGAAATTAGCGGAATATCCTTGATATTTGCGCTTCATCCAGTATCTTTTCATGTAAATATTCTTCTGAGCATTCTTGAATTTTACTCTATAAAGAAGTATCATGTTGACAATTTGGACGTTATTGGTTCCTGGATAAATTAATTCTTGAACTAGTTTTATTGAATTATTATGTCATTGTCATCATCCTCATGTTTATATTATGTTAAAAGTCATACGTGGCTCATAGTGCATGGATGGACTTGGTATGATTATGATTGAGGATTATTAGGGTATAATCATGACCGTAATGTTATAAATGATGTGGAAAAAGTCCTCATTGGTCTGCAGTAGTGCATTGATGGACAGTTTTTGGTATGATTATGGCTATGGATTCTCTTCGGCCAAGGGAGCAAAGATGAATTATTTTATGGCATGATCAAGACCGTTGATGAAAACACGATTATCTTTAGCCATAGAGCATGGATAATTCGTGGTCGTGATACTAAAGAGTATCCTTGGCCTGTAATGCAGGGATGATTTAATGATGTGGATTATTTATTAAGCTGAGTCTCAGCAATTAAGTTGATAACCTTTTAAATCATAGAAGATAGTAGATTTTATTTTCTACGTGACTCTTCTAATGGATTACTTGTTCATTGTTGATTAAACTTGATGTTTGTTATATTTTTTCGGTTTAACATTGTTGAAGGCTAATGATAATTTATTCGCATTATCTTAGTCATAATATTTCTTCGGGCTAGTTGAGCTCACCCTTTTGCTTTCATTGTTCTCTGAGTGAAATGAGAACGTAATGGGACTAGTCGGGAGCGAGTGATGGTCCTAGATGGTGCATTAGTAGTCCTCACTATTCTGTGAAATAGTGTGATAATAATTGTAATGAGGACTCCTTTTGAGTTTGTATACTCTCTAGTAGACAATATTTGTATTCAAACTCACAGCTACATTTTGTCGTATTGTGCACGACAGTTGTATAATTAAGTTTGTATTTGAATTTTTTTTACCATGTATCTGGCGACTCAAGATGGGTGATGTATACCTAATTTTGGGGGCGTCACACTAAGTGCCAGACGAAGTCTACCAAAAGTTAAAAAACATAGCAAACCTGAATGGTGATGGTGCACATGTGACATCGGATGAAGATGAGCAGAACAGAATGAAGATCAGCTGCACCAGAGAAGATGTGGTCTAGACTCGAAGCAGAATGCAAAGAGGACCATGCCAAGCTGCTAAGTACAGAAGATGTTCAAGCTTAATGACATCTTAGCAGCAAGGCACCTACACTAACAACAACAAGAAGTAGTCAGGGCCTGAGGGGTCCTTGTCCGGCGGGACTAAATGAAGTTCTAAGCCTGCTGGGCTTGAATAGTTCCAAGGGAACTAGAGGAGTTCCAAGCGTACTGGGCTTGAAGAGTTCTTAGTGAACTAAAGTTCCAAGGCTGCTAGCCTTGAAGGAATCTTAGTTGTTCAGGGTGCTGCCCTTCCTTAGTGGAAATCCTATTAGTTAAAAGCAGAAGAGTGGATTAGGAGCTTGAGTCTCTGAACCATTTAAAATCCCTTGTGTCTTTTACATTCAGTCATTTACTTTCTGTCAATTACATTATGTACCTAACTGCTATAAATGCCATGTATGTATTAACTTATTACAACTAAACTAACTCTACGAACAATGTATGTATGTTCATGATTATATCAATGAAGTGGATCTTTTACTTATTCTGCTGTGCTTGAAAAGATTCTAATGTTTGTCATATGCTAAGTCATTAGCAATACAAAATAAATGAGAAAAGTATTTGAAATTAAAAGGATCTATTCAAGCCCCCCCCCCCCCCTTTTAGATCTATTGTGTGCCTATTGGGAACTAACAATTGGTATCAGAGCAGGTTCTCATGCTATATTTAAAAGCTAATCGCTTTGAGTCTGATCCAAGGCACAAACATTGTTCTAAACTTAGTTTAGTAGTAAGTCACTTGTAAATACAAATGAGCTCACACGTTGGAAATATTGTGTACGGGTAAATGTGTATATACACCTGAAGCTGCTCAGATTGGTCTATGTTCTTAAAAGCCATGTTAACAAGACCAATCCTTGGCCACAGTCAATCTTGTATTCTGAAGACCAGGCAAGGAAGCCCAAGAGGCATCAACAACAAAGAGTCAAGCATCCACCAGTCTGAAAGATGAGATGGCCATATATGCTAAGAAGCACTTATCTAGAGAAGAAAGAAGAATTTCTCAAATATGTATTCGGCTAACAAGTAGCTGGATGTGACCCTTGAGGTTCAAAGTTGTCAAAGAACTAAAGATGCCAAGAGTCTCTTAGCTTAAATCTTTAAGACTATGACTGATTGATCTAAGGACAACTAGAGCAACAAGCTGTCAGGAGTAAATGAAAAATTATGCACATCAATGCCTAACCTCACTATATCAAGATAAATGAATGTCAAGAAACTGACAGTGAAAAGGTACGGTTCCTCATTAATATAAATGTATACATCATGTTGCACCTCCTTATGCACTATAACAATATTCTATCAAGAGAGCATACTCTACCAAAAAAAAGGGGAAGAGAGAAAGTACACTGAGGTTGGAAACTCAAATGCTTACAAACTTTCTCTTTATCCAAGTTCTAGGTTGAAGATAACATCTTGAAAGAAATCTGAAATAGGTCATAAGCATATCAAGGGTTAATTAATCTTAAGTGGAGTAATCTTTACTGATGGTTTAGTATGTATGTACAAACCTATGTTCTAAGTTTTTGATTACACATAGAGTATGATCAGTTCTACAAGAGTATCTTGAAGTTTCGTAGAAACTGATCACCTCCATGAATCAACCAGATACAAATAAGTGATATAGTTGATTCTCACTCTATGAACAATTAAAACTCTGTGAACATAACCAAACAAATGATAAAACCATAAAAGAAAAAGAGTGTTTTATTAAAATGGTTAATCTTACTCACACTCATCATCATGCATCTTAAAATGTCATATCTAAATTGGATATATGCATGAATATGATTGTTAGTGATCAATATGATGAAAATTCAAATACATGAGGAACACGGATTTTAAAAGCTAACCTGGCAGGACCCATTTAACCATGGGTACCAAAAATAGAAAATTTATCTACCTTGCAGGTGCTTGGTCTATCTGACTACACAAAGGAATGCTGAAGCAGAAGACTTCAGTCAAGAAGATTCAACCAGCAGAAGGCTTAAGACATTTCAGAAATATTTCTGACAAAATCCTTATTTGTCAAAGCATGTCTTTGAAGACTTGCTGAGCTAACATGAATGAAGCTCACATGGTTGCTGATCTCCATATGGAAGCAGACCATTCACCCTAAGATAAAAAGGGTCATATATGCTCAATCATCCAAAGCATATCAACTAAGAAGAACCCTCAAGGAACTCATCATAGAAGCATGACTCCATAAGTACAAACTGTTAAAGAAGACTACGTTGGTAGTGCTGTCAAATGATCGTAGAATGAACAGTCTTGAATGTTAGGTTTGTAATATTCTTGGACGCAATCAAATTGCACAAATAAGGGAAAACGTGTAAAAATCAGAGTTTAAAATTTTACAAACCATATACCCGGATCATCCTTTATGCACAATTATTAATTAAACGAAAAGATAAAGAACAAGAATCATACCCTTGAAGATTCGAGCTTCCTCAGGTACAAGTTTACCTCCAAATCTTTTCGTGTTCAACTTGAATCCGCCGGGTTTGGTTCCTTCCTTTGATCAACGTTAGCCACCCAAGTGTTTGGCCTCTAGAGGTGATCCACCAAGGAAAGAAGAAAGATTCAAGAAGAAGGGTGATTGGCTAAACCCTAGTTTTCTATCTCTATAGAAAAGGGTGTACTCTCCAACTGTTGCAATTACGTATCGTGATATCTGATATAAGACTCTCTTTATAAAGATATCAGGTAACCCTATTTAATTAAAAATAAGTTATTATTTATTTAATTAAACTCTTTTTATTAAATGGGCTCCCTAATTTTATTAGGGAGAATTAATTAAATTCCTTTAACTAATTTTCCCTCCTAATCATATTAGGAATAAATGAGAGTACTAATATTAAATTAATTCCTAAACTTTTTCAGAAATTAAAATAATAATAATTGTAATAATATTAATAAGACTCCTCTTATTAATTTATATTTAATATTTCTAAAATATTAAATAATAAATATTAAGCTATTTAATTTATTCTATCACCATAGATTAAATTAAATATACTTAACATATTATTATGATTATGCCATTAACTTCTTAAATAATTATTCTTCCTTTTATGGTGTGATCTTTTAGGTTCTCCATATTAAACCGGTTGTGAATAAATTAATTAGAACAATTCTAATCTTATTTAAATAAATAAATTAAACAATTAATTTATTTAAATAAATAATATTTATTCTACAATAGGGATAAGCCTCCCTAGCGATCAACGACTTTCCAGATAATATAGATATCAACATTAATCATAAAAGAACCTTTGAGTAAATAGTTACCGTACAATTCAATCCTTCTACCATACAATGTCCCAATTAAATATAAGACATGGAATTACTGTCAAGTCTTAATTTATTTAATTATATATATTTCGACTCTTAAATGCACAACACCAAATAATGCAAATTAGAAACTCCTTTCTAATTTCATTCTGTCTTGGCCAAGGACTACTGGGTTGTCATTTATCGAATCACATAGGACATTTCTCTTCTTTTACTAGAAGCGGTAGATTTTTTTATTGATCATACATTATCTCCATGTACGACTTATTATACCCAAGCATACCCTTTGATATACCCTAATGGTCTTAAGGAGTAAGTCAAAGTACAACTTATCATACATAAGATATTATGATGATCTCAAGTCCAAGGATCACTTGTACTACTATCACTACAGGAATTCCTATTGACAGACAAGTAAAACTCCATTAGGTATTCCTTAGTGAGCCACGTTCAATGAACTTATTCTCTAATAAACACCTACATACTTGCTTTAGTGTCTCCACACAAATGATCATGAGATTAATCATCCTCATCCAATGAGCAAACAACATATGTACCAATCTATCCGGATTCACTAATCCCCAATTTAGTAATTCAACGATTGGGAACTATTTTAGTTTTAAGCTTTCTAAGAATTTAGATCTCATTAGAATGATCATCATCATTATTCTAAAAGCATTGCTTAAAACTATGGGTTTATCACATATTATAAAACAACATCATGTAGATAATTAAAAGCCTTTAATAAATTAATACTTTTTATTAATAAATGAATAAGATTGTTACAAAGTATATGCTTTATCATCAAACATGATTGGCTTGTGTGCATACAACTTTCAATCTCCCACTTGCACTAAAGCCAATCGCCATGGTATCTCATACCCTTCTTCTCTAAGTGACGATTATCCTGCTGTTGGATAAGCTTTAATTAATGGAAATGTAATGTTGTTCTTGAGATTCCACTATCTCTATAGTGATTTCCCATCTTTCAATGATTCCCATAATCAATTGAAAGTGCCACAACACATGTTTAGATCCAAGATGAGACTTAGGAACTATTCCTAGTTCTGTAATGAACTTTTCATCCAAACAATCAACTTGCAGCTTCATTTACAGCTATATACTTTGTCTTTATCACTAAACTAGCAACATTTTGCTGTTTGGAACCTTTCCAATTCACTGCACCACTGTTCGAGGTAACCTTTTACCTCAAAGTGGATTTTTTCGTCAAATCTTTGGTCTGCCTAAAAACTTGAGTCATTAAGCCCTCTAGTTTTAATTCGCACTCACCATGATATTATCACATCCTTAGTGCTGGTTAAGTACTTTAAGATTTTTTTCACTGACTCACAGTGAATTTCTCCAAAATATGACTAATCAACATCAGGTCTCGTATATTTCATTGCATACATGATAGTTAATCATGCAATCTGTCTTTTATGAGTTTATGGGGACTATTAAGAGAGATACACTCCATGTCTCATCAATATGAGACATCTATTGGAGTTTTCCATGCTAAACGACTTTAGCATCAAATGAATATACGTTCCTTGGGTTAAGTCGAGCATCCTCTTAAATCTATCTATATAGATTTGCATCCCCAATTACGATACTCTTCCCAAATCATTCACAGAGGAATGTTTAGACAACTTTATCTTTACTGATTGTAGCATTGGTATATTATTCTTTATCCATAGTATATCAACATATAATATTAGGAATGTCACGGTGCTCCCACTGACCCTTTTGTACACACTAAAACTTTTACCTCATCGTATGTAACTCTGGATCATCATCTTCTATGATGTGTTCCTCCTCATCATCATCTATGATGAATCCATACCTCAAAGGTATCTTTGGGACTATTCCAGATTTATAATTCGGTTGTGGTATAATAGGTCTATCTACAGGTTTCTCTTATTTGACTTATAGTGATTTATGGTTCTTGAACTCTTCAAGATCTATTATCCTCCCACTAGCTCCTTCAATGATAAACATCTTTATCTTAAAAGGCAGCGTGTTTCGCAACAAACACCTTTTTGCTAAGTAGGATTATAGAACATATACCCTAAACTTACTTTAGGATGTCCCAAAAATCTGTACTTGTAAGTTGGACAACCCTTTATCTTAACATACTTAAGATTAGGAATCCTCCCTGTCCATAACTTTTATGGAGTCTTGGGACTAGATTTTGAGGTTACCTTTTTTGTAGATATACAACAATTTCTAGGAAATTACCCTAGAAGGATACTAGAATGTCGATAAAATCATTATGGACCGTACCATGTCCAACAATGTACGATTTTTCCTTTCAGATACATCAATCAATTATTGCATATCAAGAGGCGTACATTATGAGAAAACCATTTGAGATGATCTAGAAACTTATTGCATAAGTATTTATTCCTTAATCTAATCAAAGAATCTTAATACTTTGCCAATTTGTTTCACTTCTGAATTCTTTGAACCTTTCAAATAATTCACACTTGTATTTCAACAAATACACACATTCAACTCTTTGAATGATCATCTCCCATTCTTATACTAGTTTGTTCAATTTGCAAAATATATTTTCACGTAAGTCAAGTACACAAAATCCATTAAGTAATATTTCAGTTCTATACAAAACATTATTATTATAAATAGAACAACAATTGTTCTTAATTATAATACCAAAAATTTTATTGTACAACAATAAAATAGAAATAATGTTTCTAACAAGAACTGGAATACAATAACAACTTATTGACTTAATAGATTTGTCCGTAGGCATTTCTAAACTATAAGTTTCTATGGCTAATGTAGCAACCTTTGCTTCATTTCCCACACATAGGATTACTTATCTTTGTTTAGCTTTCTACTTCTATTTGGTCCCTTCATAAATCTATATTTATGATAACCAAAGTCGGTATCCAATACCCAAGTAGAACCTTGACTTAATTTTTTTTTTTATTTTAAATCATAAACAAATTTGTATTTGTAACCGAAACTTCACTAAGCTTCTTTTGGTTAGCCTCTGCAAGATGCTTCTCTGATTTCTTTCAAAGGTGTCGGGCTTATTGCAGTGGAAGCAAACTCCTTTGCTATCCGTATCAGTTTTGTTCTTATTATCCTTTGTTTTTTTGCCTTTTATTTACCTTTCTTGAATCGTTCTTCTTTTCAGAAGATCCTTTGGCCCCTACTAGTAAGACATGGTCTTCCTTGGTTGGAAATTGACTTAACATTTTTCAACATGTTAAGCAAATCAGCGACGCTGATATGTAGTTCGTTTATATGAAAAATTCACAACAATTGTGAAATGAGTCTGGGAGTAAGCGCAAGATCAAATCTCGGCTCAACTCTCCATCCATGACAAAACCAGTTGTCCTAATTGACCAATCAAATTGATAATATTAAGGACATTTATCTGTACTGTAGTGTCATCAGTCATTCTAGATCGGAAGAGATCCTTAGATATCTGATAACTATAAGTCCTACTTTCCTTACCATCAACTACTTGATGTGCAGGAATATAGTAAGAGCATCCATAGTTTCATGCTAACGCTGAAGCTCGTTACTCATGGATGCGAGCATGATGCATTGAGCCAACTGTGCATCATCTTGCCACTTTCTAAAAGTAGCAATCTCTTTCTCAGAGGCATTGTTTGCAACCATTGCAAGGATAGGCGTAATAAGGACATAAGATAGCTTTTCAGCCATGAGAACTATTCTCAAATTCCTTAACCATTCCGTTTAATTCGGTCTGATTAATTTAGCATCTAATATGCTACGCAGTGATAGTAATTTTAGACATTGTAAAATTCTGTAAATGAATTTGTAATTAACAACATATTAGCATACATTCTTTTATTAATTACCAAAATAAATTAGGTCTTGTTTTAAATTGGTATCTCCCACTATTTTCTTCAAACTATATTACCCTCAATATATATAGTTCGTCAATATCTAATTAAAGATATGCTAGTGAGAATAAGGATCCCATTTCAAATGTATATAGTCTTGTGGTGACACAACAAACTATATATAAATAAATAGGTAGATAACTCTTGTCAATTACATCAACTATGCAACTCCTTGTATTTTGCCTCTTAGATCATAATGGTCAAGTGTGTGCACATCCGAACTAAAATGATCCAAGTTAAGTCCAACCTAGCACTCTATATATTCAAAAAAAAAAAAGAAAAATATTGTCCTTGTGGTGACACAACAAAACAATAGTGTTCAATTTTCTTTATAAGCATCAAATGTGATAAATTAACATCTTAAATACTTAATACTTGCCTTGTGGTGACACAACAAACTCATATTAAATATTTAAGACTATTAATTTTATCATACTATAAGGTGACGTTCGATATTCCAAATATCTTTGAACGCTTTGGACTTAATATAAAATATTTGAGGGGTTTGTTATTAATTTGACTCATCTTGTTTAATACATATATATATATATATATATATATATATATATATATATATATATATATATATATATATATATATATATATATATAAAATACGCGTCATATTAATTAACATACGAAACATGTTTGCATAATATATAATATATATAGTATAAGCATGCACATATAGAATACTATATTCTACCCTAATGATTATGAACTTTTATTCTAGTTTGGTTCACTAGAGCCACCAAGTGAACTAAAAGGTCAAACCCTAGGGGTGCAATAATTAATATTTAAATATAACTATTACATTTAAACTCTGCTCCATTACAAAGCGGGTCATCAAGCGCTCCTTGATCCTTGATCTCCAATTCTTCAAAATTAATTCTAACTATTTCTATTACAAAAATATTTAAAATAAATAGAAACCTTGATCAGCAGTCAAGGGGAAGTACATAGGAGGAAGATAGAATTTACATTAAGAAAAATTAGAGAAGACGAGGTACGCTGACCCCATTTAATAAAACTCATACATTCATGCATCCAACTAAAATAAAATCCAATCGCATTGGTCAATAGTCCATAATCAATCCCATTTATTATCATACACATCACCATATGCATCAATAAATAACATTCATCTCATGAATAATAAACATTCAATATATATATTAATATCATTTAATGGGCAAATTTAGTTAGTATAAAATCTAATTTTGAATCAAAATAAACTCCTTTATTTTAATCTAAATTTAAATCAAAATAAACTCCTTTTATTTTAATTTATCCTATTTTGAATAAAATAAACTATTTTATTTTAATCAAAATCATTAATCAAAATAAACTCATTTAATTAATTATGGAATCCAATTCCATGTAAAAAAAACACTTTTATTAAAGGAAAAACAGATTCTCTTTCCTATTCACAAATAAACTTTTTATTTTGAATAATATGAAATCTTATTTCATATCTAAATAAACTCCTTTATTTAAGTAAATACGGATTCTGTTTCCTATTCACAGATAAATTCTTTTATTTTGAATAATATGAAATCTTATTTCATATCTAAATAAACTCTTTTATTTAAGGAAACATTGAATCCAATTTCAATTCCAATTAGTTATCATGGAATATTCCAATTCCAACTCTAATTAGTTAAGCATAAAATTTAATTTTAAAATTAAAATAAATCTTATATTTTAATATTAAAATAAACTTTTTTATTTTAAGATTAAAATAAACTTTTATTTTAATTATAAAATTATTAAAATATATATTACATATAATATATTACCGAACCAATTCTTGTTTAAAGTGAATCACTTATTCACTTTACATGATTCACATGTTCTTATATATATGTAATCCAGATGAAGCCTTCTTGGTGAATCCCATAATATATATATATATATATATATAGTAACACCCACCAACTTGATTCACCTTAGCATGACCATCCAATTAATATATATAAACGTAACCTTATTCACGCCAATATATATAATATATATATCATATAAACCGTACATATATATATATATATATATATATATATATATATATATATATATATATATATATATAAATCAATTTCGTGAATCTCCCATGTTCCAAAAAAAAAAATCACAGACTCAGCGAAATCAAAAGAGATTGGGTCGGGATTACTGTTTTTTTAAAAATAAATTTTATAACAACAGTTTATGCCCAATTAAATTGTTCTAAACACATATCAATATACATATCAAATTTGACAATTAATAATTCGCATAAAAGTTTGGCTCTGATGCCACTGTGAAGTTTGTAATATTCTTGGACGCAATCAAATTGCACAAATAAGCGGAAACATGTAAAAATCAGAGTTTAAAATTTTAAAAACCATATACCCGGATCATTCTTTATGAACAATTATTAATTAAACGAAAAAGATAAAGAACAAGAATCATACCCTTGAAGATTCGAGCTTTCTCAGGTACAAGTTCACCTCCAAATCTTTTCGTGTTCAACTTGAATCCACCGGGTTTGGTTTCTTCCTTTGATCAACGTTAGCCACCCAAGTGTTTGGTCTCTAGAGATGATCCACCAAGGAAAGAAGAAAGATTCAAGAAGAAGGGTGATTGGCTAAACCCTAGTTTTCTATCTCTAAAGAAAATGGTGTACTCTCCAACTGTTGGAATTACGTATCGTGATATCTGATATAAGACTCTCTTTATAATGATATCAGGTAACCCTATTTAATTAAAAAAAAGGTATTATTTATTTAATTAAACTCTTTTAATTAAATGGGCTCCCTAATCTTATTAGGGATAATTAATTAAACTCATTTAACTAATTTTCCTCCTAATCATATTAAGAATAAATGAGAGTACTAATATTAAATTAATTCCTAAACTCTTTTAGAAATTAAAATAATAATAATTGTAATAATATTAATAAGACTCCTCTTATTAATTTATATTTAATATTTCTAAAATATTAAATAATAAATATTAAGCTATTTAATGTATTCTATCACCATAGATTAAATTAAATATACTTAACATATTATTACGATTATGCCATTAACTTCTTAAATAATTATTCTTCCTTTTATGGTGTGACCCTTTTAGGTTCTCTATATTAAAATAGGTTGTGAATAAATCAATTAGAACAATTCTAATCTTATTTAAATAAATAAATTAAACAATTAATTTATTTAAATAAATAATATTTATTCTACAATAGGGATAAGCATCCCTAGCGATCAATGACTTTCCAGATAATATAGATATCAACATTAATCATAAAAGAACCTTTGACTAAATAGTTACCGTACAATTCAATCCTTCCACCATACAATGTCCCAATTAAATATAAGATATGGAATTACTGTCAAGTCTTAATTTATTTAATTATATATATTTCGACTCTTAAATGCACAACACCAAATAATACAAATTAGAAACTCCTTTCTAATTTTATTCTGCCTTGGCCGAGGACTACTGGGTTGTCATTTATCGAATCACATAGGACATTTCTCTTCTTTTACTAGAAGCGGTAGATTCTTTATTGATCATACATTATCTCCATGTACGACTTATTATACCTAAGCATACCCTTTGATATACCCTAAGGGTCTTAAGGAATAAGTCAAAGCATAACTCATCATACATAAGATATTATGATGATCTCAAGTCCAAGGATCACTTGTACTACTATCACTACAGGAATTCCTATTGACAGGCAAGTAAAACTCCATTAGTTATTCCTTAGCGAGCCATATTCAGTGAACTTATTCTCTAATAAGCACATACACACTTGCTTTAGTGTCTCCACATAAATGATAATGAGATCAATCATCATCATCCAATGAGCAAACAACATATGTACCAATCTATCCGGATTCACTAATCCCCAATTTAGTAATCTAACGATTGGGAACTATTTTAGTTTTAAGCTTTCTAAGAATTTAGATCTCATTAGAATGATCATCATCATTATTCTAAAAGCATTGCTTAAAATTATGGGTTTATCACATATTATAAAATAGCATCATGTAGATAATTAAAAGCCTTTAATAAATTAATACTTTTTATTAATAAATGAATAAGATTGTTACAAAGTATATGCTTTATCATCAAACATGATTGGCTTGTGTGCATATAACTTTCACTGAAGATATCCATTTCTATGATTTAAGAAGATTTAATTTATAATGATGACTTCAGTCAGAAGGAGATATGCAAGGCTGCCTTCTGATGCATATGATGAAGAAGAACCTACACCTCTCTGAGAAGATAGTATCAACCATGGGGGAGCAGTGATCTGTTAAGGAACAACAACACTAAAAGCATCAGAAATGCGCTATGAAGCAATATACCAGTTACAAAGTCCCAAAACATTGTGGCTGATGAACCAAATAAAGATCCATAGTCAGTAGGAACGTTTTAAAACTTACTGTTGATAACCTTGTCAACCACCCAACTCAAAATCGTGGAGCGCCTACGATCAAACATCTGATCGTAGTATAAGAGCAGGAGGACACCACGATTACAGCCAATGCAAATGTCTAAAGTTGGTAGAGGAACTCCCTAGTAGAAAAGGTCAAATGAGATATTAGTACAAATCACTTCTAAAGTTTTACTTCTAGAAAGCGCCTTAGGGACAAACCTAACCCTTAGTTCACTCTAAGAGGTTGGCCGTTCCTGAGCTACCTTAACCCAGAGGGAATCTTAGTCAAGTTCATCTCAAATACCAAGACAAACAACGATCGTAGAGTAGATTCTGAAGTGAACTCAATGATCATAGTTCAACCTCAACAATCGTAGAATAGGCTTGATGATCGCAGTCTTCCCAGAGGATACATTAGCTCATAGGGAGCTCGGAAGAACTAGTCACATGCCCAACTATTTAGATCGTGTGGAGATAAGTTCGAATACAGTTTGGAAAGATGCCCTGCATACCCACCTCAGAAGTTCAGTGCCCAAACTATCATGAGGTACATCAGTGGTTAAGCCATGCAATTTCAAGATGAGGATTAGTGTCAAAACATCCACTGAAGCATCTCTCAGAAGACGATCGTTGAGTCGACAAAAGAAAATGTAGAGTCCACAGCTACCTCAACAAGCTACTTTACGTACTGAAGAAGGTCAACGGTCAATCCACGTCAGTAACGTCTATTTTCTTAAAAGGAAAATCAAACTGAAAAGTTGATGGGGAGTTATAGTTTCTTACTGGGCATCATGCAACCAATTACTGGCTGACACATCACAACTTATACAGAGTCAGAAGGAATTGTCATAAAGACAAATTCAAAATCTCTAACCAGTTATCAGAAACTATCAAACCTCTATCCCTCTCTTTTTCAAACCCTAGAATCCTCTTCAAAGTCTGAATCCATTAAACTTCTAGATTCGCCTAAATCGCATTACACTATCTCTCATAAGAAGTCTGAAACTAAATACTCATCTTTTTTGAACCCTCAAAATGAAAGAATGGTGTGTTATAACCGAAATCCAACTCGGCTTTAAGAAGTTCGAAAGATCAGAAAGGAAGTTCAGAGAAATACTTGAGCTTGTAAAGAATGATGGGTTTTCTGAATGCTTGGAAGCAAACACTCCCGTCTATACTAAGCTAGTAAAACAATTCTACTCCAATGCATCGATAGATTCTGGGCTTCTGTCCTCAAAGGTCAAAGGAGTAAGCCTGAAGATAAGGGCATCAAACATCAACCAATGTCTAGGGTTTCCCGACCAAGGTCTGATAAACATCAATGAAGTTGACATTGAAGAAGGCAAGAAGTTAATGCGTTACAGGAGGAACGTAAATCTGAAGGATATGAAGAAGAAGGATTTTCCTGAAGAGTTTGAGTTTCTGGCTGAGATTACAGGAAAATGCATCATGTGCAAGGACACTGCATATGATACTGTCAGTCATCTGCAATTGGGAATTATGACTGCAATCGTTATGAAGCAGCATATGAACTTTGGAGCCCTTCTAATTGATTGGTTGACCAAATGGCTGGAAAAGGCAGAGACAAAGAAGTCTACAGATAAACCTCTCATAAAGGTTTTTCATGGAAGACTCTTGAGCATTGTACTGAAGAAGAAATTGAAAAGAAAGATAAAGGATGATGAGGGAGAACCACTGATTGTCCACAAAGTGATGTTCCCACAACTGTTTGAAAATTGGAAGAAAAATCCCAAGGAAAACAAGAGGCTAATAACATCTGGTAGCAGCAGCAAGGTCTCTACAAAGAAGAGGAAGGCAAAAGAGGTGGAAAATAAGTTATCTCAATCTGATGACTCTGTATCTGTAGCAGCCACATCAGTAAAAATGAAGTCTAAGAGTGTGAAGAATACAGAGGCTCCACCAAGCAGTCTCTCCACTAACAATAAGAGACATGGAGCAAGAGAAGCAAAAGCATCAACTGCAGAAACCCCAAAGAGAAGAAGGAGTAACAGATTACTCCAAGAGTCATCCAAAAAGAAAGCAAAAGTGATGAAGAAGTCAGCCCCAGTTCCCAAAGAAATTCTATCTTCTAAGGAAGATAGTCAGAAGATGAGAAGGAAACTGAAAGCCTCAAGACTGAACCCTCAAAGAGCAAGTCCAACAATGAAGAAGAAATTGAATCCAGTAAAGAAATAGCTAAATATGCTGGTGAAGAAGAATGTGCTAGCCCTATGGCTAACACTCAGAGCAGCAACTCTGTTGCTGATGAAAGTTTGAGATATGAAACAACTGCAAGTGCTACTGCTAAAACTCTAACAAATTTATATGATGAATTAAAAGAATTTGAGTCCGAAAAAGAAGGACCTGTTCCTATTGTTGCTGAACATAAAGGAAGCCTGTCTGATGATACAGAAGCTTCAGATTCTGAAAAAGATGAGGAGTCTGAAACTCCTTTAGCTGAACTTCCAAGGAGAAAAAAGAGCAACAGACTTCTTACTAAATCTGTCCCAAAGAAGCAAGGAGAACCCTCTACTGCAATCATTGAAGTGAGCAATGATGAATCTGATGAAATAAGTCATCATGATTCAAGCTCAGAAGGTGAAGAAATGGAGAAAGATTCTAGTTCTGCAAATCAGGAATCAGAGGAACCAACAGACTATCATGTTCTCTCTCCAGCAAGAATTAGCAGAAGAATAGTGGTGGAAGTTTTTGATGAACCACCAGATGTACCAGCAAAAAGATGGATCAGCTATGGAAATGAACAACTCAAGGTTGTAAGGATGACTGCATATGATGTGTTTAAAAATTGAAACAACATGGAGTTAGACTGCACTACTATCCTCTACAATCCTTATGATCTTCTGTTGAGATGGTTCTTCCCATGAATGCCCTGGTTAAAGGCATATACTAAAAGGGATGGAAGTTACTTCAACTGGTGTTACTCACAATTTCCTAACCTGGAGCTAGTGTCACAGAACTTTCAAAGGGTAAAGAAGTTTGCAACCAAGATTATCAAAGACCAGTCTCACTTCAAAGTCTACCGACATGCTGGTACACTACACCAAAAATGGCCTCTAGTGAAGGACAAATTCTTAACTAGAAGCCCTATATCACTCACAAGTGATTTATTGTGAAGAAATATTTTCTTCACACGATTGCTCGCATTAGACCTCCTCGCAATTGGGTATCCTTCGCTAAGTAGTAACTAAATATTTTTTATGAATGATATACTGTGAATAACTTTTTTATTCACAAATTGTATTTGGTACTGGAATATTATTATTTAGTGAAATATTGGTTTCCTTCACAAATAATATTTTAAGAATGACTATTTGAAATTAGTGAATAACTTGATTCCCTCACAAATAATATATTGTGAGGAACAAATTTATTTAACGAGAGATTATTTTCCTTCACTAATTATAAATTGAGAATCTTTCTTCAAATTAGTTAGAGAAAAATTCTTTCACAAATTATAAATTTGTAAATAAAAATATATTTGCTAAATAATCAAAATTCATTGAAAGTTATAATTGATTTTTAAATTTCATATTTATTATTATTAATAATCTCTATAAGAAATATTAAATTTATTTTTCAAGTAAATATAAATATTGTCATACTTTTTCAAACTAATTGATAAGCTAATGCATAAAGAGCTAATAAAATCAAAATTTTCATATAAAGATCATAATACTCGAGTCACAATAACTGCAAAATTTGTTATTGTATCTTGGTCTCCCAAGGACCATAGTTCCTACAAAATTTATTAACTAACATAATAAAACTGAAAGAATAACAATGAACTAGAAAGAATAATGTGTGACATGTTAGGTTCACTTCATCATCATTTTTTTCAAGGAAATCAAGGTTGGGCGTGTAAACTTCATGCTGCAATAGAAACACCAAAATTCAATTTCAATGAGATGAAAAATAAGAGAAGATGAAACTAGTGAACTTAAATTGAGAGAGAGAGAGAGAGAGAAAGATAATTGTATAGGATTCAAAAGATAATCTACCATCTGTTCCTACTTGTAAACATAATTGTATAGGATTCAAAAGAAACAAAGTCCACTCAAACAATTATATTTAACCTAAAGGTCTATGGTGATAATTATATGAACATTGGGCCAAGTTGACCAAAAAAACTAACAAATATCAATTATGAGAACAACATTAGACAATTAAATCTGAAACCTTAGCTCTGACCTTTAACTTACTCCGCATAAGATCTACTTCCTCCAACTTCTCCTGTATTTTGTTCTCACAATCTGATATAGCCTTTTCATATGCACCATTTTCTTCTTATAACGTAACTTCTCTAAGTTGTGTCTCCGCCATAAAGTTTAGGGCAGATATTCAGGTTTTTTAATCAAAACTCGAAAGTTAATTAGCTAAGCACAGAACAAACCTAAATTATGTAACTCAACATGCATTTGGAAGCTGCTACAAAATCCAACTGAGGAAACTAAATTACAAAAAACTGAAGCACAAACCCAAACAAAATTCAAATTTAAAGCAAGAACTTGAAGTTTACAAACTCAATCTGGTATTCAGACATTTACTCCAAGGCACATGAACTTGAAATTCAATTGTACTATTTCTAGAACAAAATCAAACAAATTCAAAATTTAATGCAAGAGGGAACCAAAGGGAATACGAGAAAGAAGTATCCATCCAATATTTAACAATCCACCAACAAAATACACCATATTTGTAGTTAAAAGTTAAATTCAAAATTCCAAAATCCATCAGAAGAAATCTCAAGGTGTCAACAAGGTCAAATAAGCTTGTGAAGTAAAAGAAGTCATGGAGCCACCTTCTCTCAACTCTAGGGTTATGCATAAACAAATGTGTACATCTATATGTATTTCTAAGATGATTTAAAGGTAGATAACATGATTGACATGATTTATAGACCCTCAGTAACAAAATATAAACTTGAAATTGAGTTGTAGCATGTTTTAATCAAAGACATAATTTTTTTTTACCATAAATGCAATAATTAAGAAGTACTACAACCTATAATTGATTCCAAACTTGTGTCAAATTCAAAATTCCAAATGAAAAGAAAACTTCATTGTCTAAAAAAAGGTAGACCCATATAGGAAAAACACTTAAATCGAAAGATATACAGGTAACTGCGAGAAATCCCAGCTAGAAATCAAAGACCCAGATGAGAGAAGCCGAGTATTTTTCTGGAACCTGTTCTTCGGTGGTGGAGTGAGCGTTAATCAACTAGAGAGCGAGAGCGGTGTTGGAGGCGAGAGAGTGCGCGTGTAGGTGAGGGAGTCATTCAGAGATATCAGGGGGAGGGAGCCTCAGGCGTAAATCTTGTATTGAACGGGAGAGAGAAGCTGCTTTCTAATTCAATTCTTGCGCATATTTTTGTTGTTCGGGAGTGAAGATCAATGTAATTGAATTGTTGGAGTCTGAATCTTCATCTTCGTTGCTTGCCCCACCTTTTCCTACTGCCCATGCTAGCAATCCTGCCATCTCTATTCGATTTCTCTAGTTCTGGTTCGATCACTGCTCTGCAATTCACTAGGATTCCATTATTCTGTATCTATGATCTATCAACCATTTCAGGTTTTTAACCCTTCACTACATACAATTTCTCTTCACACTCATCGGTCCCATTAGGGACAAACACATTATCTAACCAGAAGCCTGGTTTCGAATCGCCAGATCCTTTTCTCTCCATTTGGTTTTGAACCCTTATTCAACTTCGGTTATCCCACTAGGGATTGAACCTTTCGTACCTGCAATTTTACCCCACTAGGGATAAGACTTTTCACACCCGTAGTTTATCCTATACATGGGATTAAAATTTCTCACCCACAGTCTCGCAAAAAACTTATGAATAATGATATATAGTGAGTAATAATTCCTTCACTAAATAATTTTTTTATCGCAAATTTTCATCATAAATTGGCTCCAAAAATCTTTCTATCGCCCCAATTTTGCGAGGGAAAAAATATAAATTGTGAAGGATGTTTCTTTCGCTAATAATTATATTGTCACTATACTTTTTTCCTTCAATGTTCCTTCGCTACAACTCCTCATGTGAAGGAATAAATTCTTTCACAAAATTTCCTTCGCTAGAGGCCATTTTTGGTGTAGAGGTAACCATTACATTCCTTACGATTGTAGAGTGTGTTCTGATGGCAAAAGGATTATGCCTAAGCTAATGATCGTAGAGTCCCTTCACTTTAACACTAAAAATGATCAAGTTCAGAATGAGAAGCTTCCCTCTGACCAAACACAATTGTCTGATATTCCTTCATCCTCCAACAGTGATTGGCACTCAACAATTTATCAGATTCTCAATGCTTTTGAAAATCTGTCCGAAAATGAAAATCGTGGAGTCCAATTTGATGTTCAGCAAGAGGCTGCTCAACCAAATGACCAAACCCCTACAGAGCAGGAGTTAATGAAGAATTCTAATGAGTTGGTTGAGAAGATAACTGTCATCATTGAAGGGTCAAAGATGTTGACACAAGAAGGAGAAAATGCAGTTCAAGACAGACTCCAAGCCTCTATGTCTGATATATCTCTCAAAATCAAAGAGAGAGATCAAATCTATCTAAAGGCTATAAATGATCAGAAGGCAGAAGCTCTACGAGCACAGAAGGCTAATGAAGAGCAAATCCTATCCCTCTCTGACAAGATTGACAATCTGAATCAGTCTCTCTCCCTACAAATTGAGCTGAGCCAACAAGAACTTAAAATTGAGGTCGGTAACTCATCTTACCTGATGGAGCAACTTATGTCCAACATGGAGCAACTTTCACAAGTGATTAATGACAAAAAGGGAGAGAAAAAGAGGAATAGAAAAAGGCAATCAAGGAAGAACAATGAGAACATAAGACAAGGAGATAAGAAGGCCAAGAGGAAGGCAAAGAAGAAGATAGTAGCATCAAAAGCAGAATCATCATCTGAGGGGGAGCCAAAGGATGATGATCCTATGAATGAAGAGTTTGAGGGGGAGCTAGAAAAAGAAGAAGAGCATGAATCCCAAGGAGAGTAGGAGCAAAGAGACTAAGCATATAAGTAGCTGATCAACAGACATCTTGGAAACATATAAGGAGCCAAAAAGGTACATCTCTAACTAGTTAGGTATGTTCTGGATCCAGGATATAAAGTGTCATAGCTTATGTAATTCCATATTATTATTAATGACATTCATGATTATCTGTTTTAGAAATACAGCTGCTCACTGTATATAAGATTCATTCATATCATGCATATGCACTAATTGTTTTTGTCATAATCAAATAGGGGGAGATTGTCAGGAATAAGCATGTGAATGATATTCCTGTTTATATATGATTTAATTATGATATGTATGAATGAATATACAAGCATGTTTGCATTAAGAAAAGTTATAAAGTCCTTTGATAGATAATAGAAACATATGTACAAGTACTTAGAATGTATTGATCAAATATGTTAGGTTGATCCTATATAAGTAAAACAGCTCTGTAAAGTCCTTAAAACGAAATGATGTACAAGGAATATAAATATAGAAAGATCAAGCTTGTTAGGTTGATCTTATAATGTAATAGATAGGCTTGTCTGATCGTCGAGCACTGCACCAGAAACTGTAGTCTACCAGGAGAGTCAAGGAAAACTCGAGAACTATCGAGGCAGAATCGTAGTCTGCAAGATAGTAGATCTCGGAGTTCGTAGATTACTAGGAGAGACGATGAAGGATCGTAGTGTGTCGAGAAGAACTTCCTAGGAGCCATAGTCTGCTAAGGAAGTCATGTTCAGAATCATAGAGACAGTCTGTCTAAGAGCCGAACGAACATCTGCCAAAGCCAAGTCAAGAATCGTAGACCACACTCGAAGTTTTAGAGTCTACTGATTATACCAGAGGCAGAGATCATAGTCGAGCAAGATCAGATGAAGATAAAAAGCTTAAGAACAGAAGTCGTAGAGTGTCAACATCTGATCTCGGAGTCGTAGTGTCTGCAGAACCAAAGCAGAATCGTAGAGTGCAGAACTAAGGCTTCAATAGAGGTGCTCCCAACGCCAAGGAAGAATCGTAGAGTAAACACGATTCTCAATAAATGATCACTCCCAGAATATCCAAATTATGAAGCCTCTAGTCTGAGCTACAAAGATACATCCTGTGTGAAGGAAACCAGAGAGCACTCAACGAATGGCATGCAAGCTAACAGAAGATCTAAGAACCAACCCGATCAACATTCAAATTGAGTTGTGAAGCCATTCAAGATGAAGTCTTCCACAAGTTGATAAGAAGTAGACTTCAGTCAAAGTAACTAACTAAAGAAAGTCAGCAAGTGCAGTAGCTATCAAGTTAACAGAAGACAACGATCTTGGAAGTAACCAGGATCATAGTGTTTGCCAAACAAAGTAGGAACTGATGAAGTGTACACAGAGATACTGGTCAGCTTATGAAGAACAAGCCTAAAGTGATTAAGCATTGGGTCAGTCCATTGATGATAAGTGAACGGGAGATCACAAGGAGAAAACGAGCTGGGCATGCCACAAATCTGAAGTGTCTTGCTATTCAGAAGTGGCCTAAACAAGGAGTCAAGCTATCAGTTTCTGAGATTAGTCGAGGTAAACAAAAGTGTTGAAGCACTGCACAAGAGAAGGAAGAGGTTTTCTACATTGATGATCCAACGAACACTCTTCAGGATCATAGTGTTGTCTCAATCTGTTAATGGACAACATTCAACAAGAAACACTACGATCATGTCCAAGAACATCTGCATCAATCATAGAGTTCGGTCATCTGAAGATTGAAGCATTGACAACAGTTCAATCTGAAGGCTGATATTCGAACATTTCTAGTTGAGAGCATCGATGCAAAAAGACAGGTCCTGACATTCTAATCGAGAAGTCAGAAAAGAGAAATAAAGATGACTACCTGCCCGAGACATCAAAGTGACATCTCTGACAGGGTAGATGAAACAGTAGACTGCAATGTCAAAAAGTTATAAAGGAGTTGTCATGTCACATCTGCAGTCTACATCAAAGAACTCAAGATCTGCGAAGCAATTCAAATAACCTTTAACGACTAATTTCCAATGGGAAGATTGGGATGGAGTATATATCAGCAATAGCTTCAAAGATCAAGAGTTTCTAAAGTTGCAGAATCGTTGAGTTATTGGAATGCTATATTGTTGAAACTAAGAGTTCCACCAGAGCTTTAAAGAACAAGTCTCGGTCATGACAGTGAGACTACGAAGGTCGAAGTGAAGCAGACTTGAAGAAGGACTCAAACAGACTAAAGCTTCACTCAACAAAGATGAGAATGCCACTGAAGATGGCAGCTAAGCTGAGAAACGAGAAGGAAAAGAAGATAGCATTCAGAAAAGTGGAGAACAAAGAAGATCCAGAGAGCTACTCTACGAATCACCATGAACCAAAAGCTGAAACAGAAAAAGTGCAGAACCATGTCTACAAACCAATCAAGAAGGGTTCGGGGAATGCTAAGTGCCAGACGAAGTCTACCAAAAGCTCAAAGACTTAGCAAACCTAAATGGTGATGGTGCACAACTGACATCAGATGAAGATGAGCAGAACATAATGAAGATCAGCTGCACCAGAGAAGATGTGGTCCACACTCGTAGCAGAATGCAAAGAGGACCATGCTAAGCTGCTAAGTACAGAAGATGTTTAAGCTTAATGACATCTTAGCAGCAAGGCACCACCACCACCAACAACAACAAGTAGCCAGGGCCTGAGGGGTCCTTGTCTGGAGGGACTAAATGAAGTTCCAAGCCTGCTGGGCTTGAAGAGTTTCAAGGGAACTAGAGGAGTTCCAAGCCTGCTGGGATTAAAGAGTTCTTAGTGAACTATAGTTCCAAGGCTGCTGGCCTTGAAGGAATATTAGTGATTCAGGGTGCTGCCCTTCCTTAGTGGAAATCCTGCTAGTTAAAAGCAGAAGAGTGGATTAGGAGCTTGAGTCTCTGAACCACTTAAAATACCTTGTGTCTTTTACATTCAGTCATTTATTTTCTGTCATTTACATTATGTACCTAACTGCTATAAATGCCATATATGTATTAACTGCTTACAACTAAACTAACTCTATAAACAATATATGTATGTTAATGATTATATCAATAAATGTGATCTTTTACTTATTCCACTGTGCTTGAAAAGATTCTTATGTTTGTCATATGCTAAGTCATTAGCAATACAAAATAAACGAGAAAAGTATTTAAAATTACTGGAACTAACAGAAACCTTGCTTGATTGATAAAAACCAAGGTTAGAAAACTTGCTTCATAAAAGAGTATACTTTAGAAACTTGTCTCGTGCGCCTGCTACACAATTACAACTCATGCTCTTCAAGTATCCTACACATACCATTTAGGATCACAATACCAATTAGTTAGTTTAATACTAACTTCATTGGTTTACTTCTCATTTTACTTAACTTGGTTATCTTAGTTCAAGATCCAAACATACTAACTACTCACATAACACAAACATGAATTCCTTATTAACACACAACAATGTTTTCACAACACCTCAAACATCACTAACATCGAGTTTAAGTTTCTCTTAACTTACTAATCCATAAGTTATAATAATAACTTTTGATGTTTGCACAACACCTCAAACATCACGAACATCGAAATTAAGTTTCTCTTAACTTAATAATCCATAACTTATAATCATCACTTTTAAGATTACAATATGTTATTAAGTCTCACAACATGTTTAAAGATTTACTACAATCATTAGAATAGGTTAAAATTACAATTACAAGACTGCACAATCAAAAACTCATTTCTAGGTTCGATTGGCAAATTGGCGCGTAATAGCCATTTTGGGCTTTAACGAACACACTGCGGTCAAGAACGTCATAGGGCAAAGAACGCTCCATTTGTTCATTGAGTAGGCGCGACAGTGCTAGAACCCAGAATCCATTTTTTAAGTACGCAACACAACTCTACTCTAACCCAAAAACTCTCAATTTTCACCCAAACAACAAATTAAACACACCTTGATGATATAAACTTTGTAAAAAACAAAACCCAACATATATAAATTAATTCTAACAATATAAACAATTTTAAACAACCAATTTAGAGACTCAAAAATCAAAGTTCATGCTAGTTTTTCATATTCCATCATATTTAGCGAATTTATTCAATACAAATTCGTTATTCAACCTGTTTAACTTGTTTTATTTTCGTATTTCAACATACTAACAACATCTATCATCAATTTACAGATTACAACATGAATTAACCTTCAATTTTAGCTTCAAAATAGACCAAAATATATATACCAATAAAACTCAAATTTCCTTTTCTAAAACATGTTTTCATGAATTTGATTACTTAAAAACCAATTACAAATGATATAAAACATATTATAAACATCCATTAACACATATATCATATTTCTCAACCAATCAATCATCAAAACCAATTATAGTGAAGTAAACTTTAGAAAACATAGGCTAAGATACTTAGAGCTTGATTATTACCTCTTCATTAGTTAGATAAATATGAGAGCTTGGTTAAATCTTCTTTTTTTTCTTAAATTTACAGAACCTCTTCTCAATTCCACAGAGAATCTCTCTCTCACAAACCCTCTCTTTACTTTTTTTTCTCTCAAACTTAGCAAATGAACGTAAACAAATAAACTGATGAATATAACTTAACGTGTTTTATTAGTTATACACACAAGGGTCATCAGTTGTTACAAAGGCAAATGGTCACAAGTCTATGTTTGGCTAGAACTCTTAACCTCCTTTTAATTTATTTTAATAATTCTTCTTATCATATGGTACACATGTCATACCTTATAACAACATTCTAATATTTTAAATTAAATTAAATTAAACTAAATTCATTAATAAATCAAATCAAATCTTATAAATACAATTATAATTTATATTCAACCATTATAATTATAAATTTATTTAACAAACCACCAACCCTCTAATTTAATCATTTAATTAAATTAGAATATTACCATTACACTTAAATAAATTATCTAAGAATAATATCCCATCAAATATTTATTTTACGCAATAAATATCCCAACTAAAATATTTATTTTATTTGATAAATATTTTTAATTACTTACAAAAATCACATTCGTTACATCATTCCCTTTTTTAAAAGGATTTTGTCCCCGAAATCACCACATAATTAACACATATGTTACATTTTACCCTCCTTACAAGGATTATGTCCCCAGAATCGCAATACATAGATTAAACAAATAACTCATGATAATTTTTCAACATCTTATCTTCGAGTTCCTGTAGACACTCGAAATTTTGTATTCCTATTAGTAACCATGCAGGAGGGTAGAGTCGTCTTTTACCTTCTAGAGACAACCCTGGAAGTCAAAGCATCAACTTCAAGCCCCGGTAACAACCCCGGGAGATCCAATCCAGCCCCGATGACAACCCCGGGAGATTCCAATCCAAGCATCAACGACAACTGCTGGAGATTAAGTCAAGCCCCAACGACAAGCCCGGGTGTAAGACCCCAACTTTTTATAAATAAAATTGAATTTCCTCTAATTAATATTTTGAATAATAAGGTGTTAATTTGATATAATGCTTTGGTTATGGGTGAAATATGCAAATTTTGTAAAATAAGTAAGTGGTTATAAAATATTCATTTCTGTCGGGGAATATTCATTTGGTTGTGGAATATTCTTACTGGCGGGGAATATTCGTACGATGGCGCAACCATTTATGGGCCCCATAATGGAAAACGGTTAGATGAAGAAAACGACAAGTTTGAGTTTTTATAAATAACGACGTAATTATTACCATTAACACTGTTGAAATACCCAGTGGTTAAAATACAGTAATACGCGTGGTTGTACAGTAGCACACGGTATTGCACAATATTTTTTTATAACTAATTCTTACGTAAGAAGGCACTACTCAATAATTGTTACAGTAATTATTGTTCAATATTTTATTTTATTGATTCAATAATTATTTCGTTGATATTTTATATTATTATTGATTCAATAATTGTCACTGCACAGTATTTCCCATTATCAGATCAATAATTCATATTATTTGAATAATATTATTAGATAGCATTATTGACAATGTCTAAGGAATTTCTGTCTAGGAAAGAGGTTTGGTCACCTAATTGCGCGCTAGTAAGGAGAAATCCTTATCGAAAAAGGCCCCTCTTTCCTAGGAACGACCTGGTTGTCATTTTTGTGATTCTGTAATATTATTTGTGAATAATTAATTATTAATTTATATGATAAGAAAATATTTATTTTTATGTGGATATTAATGAATGAATTAATACTGAGGTGTTTTATCAGTATTTTGTCAGAATGAAGGTATTAAAAATCGTGTGTATGTGGATTTCGGTCATTTTATGTTTGGAATTTGGAAAAACTTTCTTCAACAACGTTGTAGAGAATTAGATTTCCTATGGAATGGACATAAAATTCGTATTTTTCATATAATAAGGCTATTTATTATGAATTATTGAAGTTTCAGAAATAAATATTTTTATTAAAAACATGGTGGGCCCCACTTTTGGTTGGTGTGGAATTTTTGAATTTTGTTGGCCCCACTGTGGTGTGCTGAAATTTGATCAATTGTCATGGACGTGAATTTTTTTTATAAAATATTATTTTATTAAATGTTAGTCTGCTTTGGCGTTCTGGCAATTTCCTATAAATAGGATGCTTAGTTAGAATTGAAAATCATACAAGAATCATTAGTTTTCTCTCTATATTATCGAGCGTATTTTTGTTATTATTTATGTACTTTGAGAATTGCTATTCGGTGCAAGTTTCCTTCGACATTATATCAAATATTCTAGTCAGAAGTACTGTTCTTTTGAGGTAATGGATGTTAATTTCTTCGTAAATGATATTTTTCTTTCAATATTATTATGCCGAAATTTTGGTATGAATTTTATTATGAAAATTTTATCTTTTTATGTTGAGTTTACTATTCACGTATACGGTACTATTCATGTATACGGTACTATTCACGAAGTATGATTTTTCTTATGGAATTTCTACCTTTTCGTGTCGGAGTTACTATTCACGTATATGACACTATTCACGTATATACACTATTCACAAGTACGACACTATTCATAAAAAAATAAATTTTTCTCTTCTTTGTCCAAGATGTCTATTATGGTTACTATCTTTGATTGTATCAATGTTTTGATCTTCATTCTTGAATTTTACTCCACTATGGTTTATTATGGAGTATTTTTGAACTTGGATTATCTAAAATACAAATCCCTAATCTTTGTCCTTTTATCTCACTGGATTCGTTTTCTTTAAGATATTTTTCATCATCCTCCGTCCTAAATGATGATTTAATTGAATATCTTTGGTTTGTAGTGCAAAGATGAATGATTACCTGATGAATATCTTTGGTCTGTAGTGCAAAGATGAATATTTGATTCAATATGTATATTGATTGGTATTACAAGGATAAAATATTGATGATGGACTTTTGAATTCATAGATGATAGTAGATTTCATTATCTACTTAACTCTTCTAATGAATTGTTATTTCCGCTGCGAATATTGATCTAAAACTTATTGTCCATTATATTTTATCTGATTTGTTGAAGGCTAACGATAATTTGTTGTTCATTATCTTAGTCATAATATTCTTTACTGGGCTAGTTGAGCCCACCCTTTTCCTTTTTGTTCCATTTTTCTTCTCCGAAGGAGAGAATATAACGAGAACTAGTAGGGGTATGGAGTGATGTTTCAATACGGTTGTTTTAGCAGTCCTCACTATTTTGTAAAATAGTGTATCAATAATTGTAATGAGGACTTATTTGAGTGTGAGTATTGTCTAGAAGATAATATTTGTATTTACACTCACAGTATATGTGTTGTCGTATTTTGCACGACAATTATAATAATGAAGTTGTAGTTGTTTCTGTACCATGTATTTGATGACTCAAAATGAGTGATGTATACTTATTTTAGGGGTGTCACAGTTGGTATCAGAGCTTAGGGATATGGTCTCTGGCAGAGATCGGGGAATAGAACTAGGAGAGGAGAGACGAGTAAATCCTTCGCTAGTGTATCCTACCTAAGCTTATTTGTTTGGTCGGTCATAATATAGGGATATTATATGGCATGTTAATTTCTTTAATTAACCCTTGTTTTATGACAATATTTGAGAATGGCAGTTGAAAATGTTAACAATGGAGTGAATGAGACCGTGGAGACACATTTAATCATCAACCAGGGGAACGTGCAACAAGAAGACAATATTCCTCCTGTAAACAACACTACCGATCAAACGATGAATGAGGAGATGTTTAGAAGCTTTTTGCAGTTCATGCAAAATCAGATGAGGGAGACTTGTGTACAAAATACGGGTGGAAATGATAGCAACGCGCGACTTGTCACAACTAAGCAGTTCAAAGAGTTGGGACCACCAGAATTTGTGGGAAAGCCGGATTCGATCAAGGCAGAAACGTGGGTTAAGCAAATTACTAAGATATTGATGTCTTGAGATGCACGGAGGAACATAAGGTTCCATTCACCACCTTTATGTTCCGTGGTGAGGCAGATTACTGGTGGGAATCTGTGAAGTGTACCCAGCCAGCCGCACTTAATAAGTCTTGGTAAACGTTTCAGAAACTAGTCAATGACAAGTACTTTTGTGACGAACGAGATTTTTGTAATTTAATTCTTAATATTTATTGAATTGAATAAATATTTTCGATGATTTAATTATTAGATTAAATAATTAATTGATGCAATTATGATAGATTAATTTAATGATATGTATTATATTTATTAAATTAATGTAGAGAATTTTATTATTCAAAGTTTGTAATTATGTGAGTTTATTAAATTAAAAGAAATATTTAATAAACCTAATGTTATTTTAATTAATGTAATAATTAATTAGAGATTTAATAATTTGATATAATTAATTAATGAGAAAATTAATTATGTGACTATGTGAATTAATGAGAATTTATTATATTTTATTTAATTTAAATTAAATAAATTAATTGAGTTATTTTATAAAGGGTGTGACATTATTTAAACTATATGATAAAAGAGTTTATTAAATTAATTGTGTATAAGCCTTTTTAAGGCTAGCCAAACATGGCACTAGTGGAGGTTGAGGGCAGTTAACCCATGATGGGTAACTGACCTCCACAACGCGTTAGTTTAATTGATATACGAAGTCTTCTTTATTTCTTCATTTTACTAAGTCTGATAAAACTAGTTAGAGAGAAATTGAGAAATTCAAGAGAGAATTCAATGAGTTGTGAGAAACTCGTGATTGAAGAAGCTTTTTGAAAAGAGTTGTTATCTTTATACTCTACACTTTATACTACTGGGAAATTATCCAAACCCAAATTCTCTTTTTACGTCATTTAGTTTTCATGAAAATGGCTTTCAAAGCTTTTGTAAAGTCTCTGTAATTGGGAAAGGGTGTGATTATGAGTTTATGTATGTGTTAAATGTTACCATATCGTATTTGATTATATATATATATATATATATATATATATATATATATATTATGTAGATCGTGACGCCCTAAATCAAGGTACTTGAAACCCGAACTCTAAGGCTTCACGATACCATTCTATATCTTTGACTAATACTAATAATAATAATAATAATATAAAATTCAAACTTAATTTACATATGCATCAAAGTTTATCTCCCCAGGTACAAGACCTTAAAGTACATTCCTTACAATACATGATATTATTATATATATATCATTGTCTTAATTATATAAAACTATTACAGCAACTACCACAAATCTTATTCGATTAGCTTTATTTTTCCTTTGTTTCGCTTGAGAGCTGTGTTCTTCAAACTTAATCGAAAACATTTAAATTAAGCAAGGATAAGCATTTGAGTGCCCAACAAGTAATAGCAATTATATGTATATGTTTGAAAGAATTTAAGTATTTTCTTTATATAACTCTTCTACAACGAATCAAAAGTTGTGAAGTAATCTGAACCGATAATAATAACATAACAACCCTCTTTCAATTTTTTGAAACTACGTACTGGCTATAAATGGGGTTTAAGTGACATACTATGAACATTATTTTCATTTTCGAAATGGTTTAGCAGAACTTCATCCGTATACCGTCATAACTTACGGACACGGGGGTGATCAACCCGTTGTGCCCTGTATTGATCAACACTACATTACAAGAACGATGTTATCGTTCACTCTGTCCGCTTTGGGCGCATAAAAGTTTTCCCATATTCGGGATGTTCATACTTAGTCTTGAGTCCAAACCAAAGAAATTTGATTGGATACAAAAAGGTTTTATCTTGTTCAACAATAATCTATAATTCAACATATACGTATACGGGTAATTGACAAAAGTTTATCAACATGTGAATGAATACCATGATTATCCAAGTGGGGACACTTGTATAACCATTTATAGAAATTAACGAACAAAATATATATCTGAACTAAAATGCTGATAATCAATGAACGATATAAATACATGCAGAATAATATAATTTCGAAACATTCTTACTCATGTCCATTGCATAAAGAAAATGCAAAGGTAGGATACTTGCATCGATATAATCGCTTACGTAATGCAACTTAGTTTTATCTTTTATATAATCACCTATCGTTAGTAAGATCATTTACCGATTAGAATAAAATATTATAACACATAATCGCTATTATTGCGTACCAACATATAACCTAATCACATTATCACACATATCTAACATTCATTTCATCATAAACAAACAATAACACATTCAAAATATCTAAGTCTATATTAATTTTCGAAAATTGCTTGATTGTATCGATAGCTTTATCTGTAATTATCAAGTCTAAGACTCTATTCTGTATCTCAACATCCTTAAGTACCAGTCATATTATTTTAAATGACTTAGTAAACATTTATAATAATTTATCATGAATTTTCGAATATCGGAATCATAATTAAATGATTTAAATATCAAAAAATTCTATTATCATTAATATTTAATTATTAATGAAATTATCCTTTAAATATTAAAAGTTATATTTTATAACTTAAAATATCTTTAAACACTTTATTTTCATTTAAAATGATTTTTAAAATAATAAAATCATTTTTAAGCTATATATAATTATTAAATAACTTTAATATCATTAAAAATAATTAATTAATGAAATTCATCACAAAATATTAAAAGTCCTTAAAAATAACTTAAAATATTTTCTTATACCATAATATAATTTTAAATGATTTTTCAAATATTAAAATCATTCTTAAATCATTTATTTAATATTATAATTAAATAAATTAAATATCTTTAATATTCCAAAAATATTAAATATTTATGAAATATATCCAAAATAAATAAAATATAATTTTCAGATATTAAAATAATTTTTAGGAATTTATTTGGTATTTTTAATAATTTAAAATTAATTTATACTAATTATTTAATTAAAATAATTAATTTAGAAATTAAACTGTCGCTAAAGGTACAATAGGTGACAAAACTGTCGCTAATGGTGTTCTTCACCAAACCCAGATCACACAATCATTGAACGAGTAGGGTACTTTGACCAACAATAAATCTCAATTTATGAAGTTTCTGGGAAATCTAATACATAGATCTTGTAGTACTAGTGTAATTCTACAGTTATCATCAACAATATAGGCTAAACAACAACATCTAAGCAAGATATAAAATCACAAAGTCACTGTCAGAGCTTTCTTCAAATTTCTGGGCTGCCCAGAAATTTAAAGTCATGGTCGGTCAACGATTTTCGTAGCCTTATTCTGGTCAATCAGTTCATGTTATGGGTGTTCTAAACGTCGGGCTGTGTAGACAAACTTACAGAGAATATGATTCAAACATTATCCAAGTCTAAACATTATTAACAAGAAAGATATGAAGCTCGGAACATCTTGTCAGATCATGTACTTAAATTCTGGGTTTTTCCAGATTTAAAAACAGAACGAGTAGGCTACTTTGGATCTTTATATCTCTCGTTCTGAGCTTTATCTAAGTGATCTATTGATTCCAAGTTGTATAGAACATGTAATACTACAACTCTATTACATAAAATAGATATAACAACAACAGATCTAGCAGATTAAACCCGGTCAAAGGCTGCCATAACTCATGTTCTTGATTTTCTAGAATTTCTAGAAAACCAAATCCGTGATCATCTTAGCTAGTTTGACCAATCATTACGACCATATTATGTGTTGGTTTAGAGATCTAAGAGCATTGATATGAAGTACTACTAACAGACTACATACTGGATATAACAACATCATCAAAACATTTAACACCTGACAGACCCGGACTTACAAAGTGCTTGCCAAACGACTGTTTATGCATTCTGGGTTGCCCAGAAAAGTTCGGTCAAAGCCGGTCAACTGCCTTTGACCGTGAATAACGTTTAATATACACATCAAATGACTCTGATTCTTTTTGCAGATTAAAGACAACATGACAGACTACACATAACAAGCTTTAAACATCAAAAACACGTAACAGGCTGAGATCTACAGCCTCTGACATTCGTTGTCAGAACACAAAAATGAAAATTTCCAGATTTTGAAGATCTTCAAATATGAGCTTCTAAATGTTATGGATCTAACATCTAGCAACCCAGATCATCATAAGACACTATAATAAACATATTATAACACTTAAACGTAACATCTAACACAAAAAAATTGGACAGAAATTCAAGTAGGGTTTTATACCTTTTCCAAACTTTGATTCTGATTTCTAAGCTTCTGATTTGTTATGGGATTTCGTAATGTGTTTAGGACCTGATATAGCAAGAGATTTTTGGAGGTTTGGTCTAGAGAGAATGGCTAAGTGATTGTCACAATTTTAGAATAAATGTGCATTTCTCTCTCTTTAAATTATACAAATCATGCATACAATGATGTGTGATGGCTGAATTATTTGTGGGTAATGTTATAGTGTCATGGTAGATTCTAGAAGATGATGAATGGCTGGCATTTGTGAAGATTCTAGCAACAATGCAACTAATAATGCACTAATAAGACCAAAAAGGGTATTTTTGTAATTTCACTTAAAATGTCAAGGACATTCTTGTACAAGGTAATTAAATCTAGGGTTTATTCACTAGATTGTAAATCTTACAATTACCCAAATAATTCCTAGGGTTCGACAATTTAAAATAATTGTACAATAATATTTTAATTAAACACAATAAATTAAAATTAGGGTTTTCAATAGAAAATTTGGGTTTCTTTAATATTAACAATTAGGGTTTCCTAATTAACCATTAGGGTTTCCTAATTATCTGTATATTTTACTAACACAGTAATTACGATCTCTAATTTCAACCAATTAGGGTTATTTAAATAATAATTAGGATTTTTCCTAATTATCCGTATAATTTACAGTAATTAGGGTTTCTTCTAATTACAGACATTCTAATACACAGTAAAAATCATATAACACAGTTACTACTCAGTCTTATCTCATAACTGAGTTTAATAATTAGGGTTTAACAACACGGTATAAGGATCATAATTTACCACATTTGACCAATATTAACAGTCTACAGATATACGATATATATTTATAGTACTGAAACTTAAAATATAATTAATATTACATTATTATTCTCATTCTTGGATAAAAATCCAAATTTAGGGCTTGGATTCCATATCTGACTTATCCTTCGTGCACATCATCAATAATCCAGTTAAAATAATTAACTTAAATATTCTGAACAGATTCATATAATAAAATATTTATTATCATAATTCTAATTGTCTCTTCATATATTTTTTAAATAATATCCAATCATGTTTTCATGGAAAATAATAATAAAAACATTTCTGCTTACAGAAATTAATTACCATAAGAATATAATTTGTAGTAATTAATAATTCTAAAATTATTTCTAATTTTTCAAGTAATAAATATATTTGCATTTATCGTATACATTACTTGACACTTATTCTTATCAAAAAAAAAATTCATATGCAAAAATTCCTTATTTATTTTTATAGAAAATATCGGGTTGTCACAAAGACCATATCATCAGTTTCATAATATTAACGTATATATGGCCTCAAAATTTACACAGTATGGAATATGACCATATGGCCTTATACGTGATTTTAATATGCCAAACATAAATGTTTTGTAAAATTTCTCACTATTATTTGATTATGCATGTTGATACGAAGAGACCAAACCTTAAATGAACGGATTCGGTGTTATAACGAATCCGTAGTATTAATTTTCATGATTTATGTTCAAAACCTTCAAGAACATCAAGAACAGTGAAATTTACATATTTTAATTCTGTAATTATGTGTTTTAATAGGTTAAAATAATTTTATAAATGTTGGGTAATGATTATGTATGAATTATATCATGTGGGTATGTCTAAATTGCAGAAAATAAGAAATTGGTAGAAATTGGCATGTTCTCGCGATTTTTCATGAATCGCAAATTCTCGCAACTAAGACGCCTGTAGCAGTTAGCCGCCAATGTCATTTAATTTTCATTCAGCAGCATGCAGCCACCGCATCAGCAAATGCCAGTCTCAACGCTATGCACAAGTCAGTAATAACAAAGAAGCCAAAGCCGCCACTCTCCAGAATATTCAGAAATGAATTATTTTTAAATGTTCAAGTCTAGCAATGTGATAACAACTTAATTTAAAGAACATAGAGATATGTTAGAAATATAATGAGATGTTAAAATAGATGCTTAACATGTAAATAACAAAATTTCATATGGATTGAATTATTGAATACATAATTAGCTTGTCATTCGTGAAGTGTAAAGTATGTTACAATGTAGTAAATTGACTAAGTATTGTCATAATCAAGTTAGATAAAAAGAATGAACGTTTGATGATTAGTTATGTTATAATTAACTATAGTTCTAAATGGAAATGATATGTAGGATTAAATTCAAGGAACGTGTTTAATTAACGTGTAATCTACGCACGAGGCAAGTTTCCTAAACCTACTTGTTATCATTGTTCAAGTTTATTATTTACCTCGAGTAAATTCTCATTACTAGTATTCAAGTTTGAATTATTATATTAAAGATTGATTATCTTTTCAAAGTATGATTCTGTTATACAATATTTATTCGATTGTATACTTCTTGAGATTATTATTCAATTTGAATATCATTATTGTTGAACCTTGTTAGACTAGTGAACCTTATTGATTCAACTAGTCCATAGTTGATGAACGTTCTAAATTTCAGAACCCTTATTGAATTATCCAAACCAAACTTCCTTTGGTGCGGACTCGATGTCAAATCGAGATGAACAACCTCAGATAGGGACTACTTATGCGTTAGCGTTAAGATATTGTGCATAATATGGTACTAAGGGTGATCCCCTAAGTAATGGAGAAGAAGAGTCCATAGTCTTACGATTTATTAAAGGTTTCAAGTATAACCCTTGATAACCTAGGACATAGTTCAAGGTCTTATGACCCTCAGAAATCTTTTGATTCTTGTTATTCATTCTTGATTCAAAAGTTGAGCTTTTATTTCAGAAGTCTTTGATTCACTCGCATGTTGTTATACATTAGTATTTCATTATTTTACTTGTGGGCAATAGTGCTCACTCTTGCGTAATAATAACATTGCAGTTAAGAACGAAAGGTCCGACGAGCCTTCTACTAGCAAAGGCAAGAGCAAGATTAACAAGTGATGAAGACTTGTTGTGTTATATGATGATGTATTTATGTTTAAGACTTAAGTTAATGATGTTGTTTAAGACTTATTTGTTTATATTTTCGCACAGATGTTTAAGGTTAGTATGACCGGGATTATGTTTATTATTCGGGATGTTGTAACCCCATAAGGGAAGATTTATTTCTATCTATTGCATGGTTTGCATTTATTATGGGTAGATAGATAGATGATATTTGTACAGTGAACACCAAATCCCGTGGAATCGAAGTTCCTAGATTTGGGGGTGTCACAACTTTCCTGAAAGTATTCGTCATATGAAGGAGGTAGAGTTTATTAGACTAGAACAGAACAACATGACTGTTTCCCAGTACGAGGCTAAGTTCGCGGATTTATCTAGGTTTGCACCTCATTTGGTAGAGAATGAGGAACGTATGACACGAATGTTTCTGAGAGGTCTGAAACCTGAAATTCAGCAATATCTTATTTCTCACAAATTTTCTCTATATTCAGATGTTGTGAACATGGCTCAATTATTAGAGTGAGATAATGAATATGTTCAACCAAGGGACCACAACTAGGGTCATACCGGTGGCAGCAATCATCAGAGAAATGATAACCAACTGGGAGGAAAATATTCGGACAAAAGCGGTAACCACTTTGGTGGTAATCGTGGCCATGATAATAGAAGAAGCGAGTCGGGAGGAGATTTCAAAAAGAGAAGGTACAGCAATGACAACGTGAAGACGTCATCACCATTATCAACTGTTTCTAGGGGAGGAGAACGACCACCGATCGTATGTTATAAATGTGGGAAAGAGGGACACATCAGCCCAAACTACCCACAATAATCCACGGTGTGTTATAACTGTGGAAAAGAAGGTCATATAGCTAGAGATTGTCATGTAGCGAAACCAACTCCAACAGGGATGGTGACTCCAAAGGGTGTCCCGGACAAGTCAAAGTCGGTGGTTCCTGGAAGAGCGTTTGTCGTGACTGCCCAAAATGCGAGGAACCCAAACAAGGTGATCACGGGTAAGCTAATCATAAACTCTTACAAAGTTTATACCTTATTAGATACCGGTTCTACCCATTCTTTTATTTCTCTTGATTGTGCTCAATGTTTGAATTTGACTTCGAAGAAATTAGACTTTGACTTATTTGTTGAGACTCCGTTAAGAGAAACTTTCATTACATCCACTGTTTATAAATCTTGCTTGATTCAAGTTGGTACCATCACATTACCTGTCGTTCTTATTTCTTTGAAAATATTTGCATTTGATGTGATTTTAAGGATTGATTGATTAACCACTCATCATGCCAAAATTAATTATTTTCGTAAGGTTGTTAGTTTTCATATTCCTAACCAACCTGTTATGCGAATTCAAGCAACCAAACAACTAAAGTCAATCACTGTCATATCAAGCCATAAAGCCATTCATTTATTGAAAAATGGATGTCAAGCTTTCTTAGCCCATGTCATGGAGTTGAACAAAATTATGTCAGATTTGAATAATATTTCCGCTGTTAGTGAATTTCCTAATGTATTTCCTGAAGAACTTCCCGGTCTACCCCCAGAACGTGAAGTTGATTTCTTTATTAACCTTGAACTTGGTACAAAACTCATTTCTAAAACCCCATATCGAGTGGTTCCTATTGAACTTCAGGAGTTAAAAATCCAACTACAGGAGTTGTTTGACATAAGTTTCATTCGTCCTAGTACATCTCCTTGGGGTGCTCCTGCTTTATTCGTAAAGAAGAAAGATTGGAGTAAACGACTTTGCATTGACTATCGGGAATTGAACCATGTCACCATCAAGAATAGGTATCCGCTACCTCGCATTGATGACCTGTTCGACCAGTTTTAAGGAGCAAAATTCTTCTCAAAAATCGATCATTGTTCCGGATATCATCAGCTGAAGATTAAAACTAAGGATATTCCAAAGACTGCCTTCAGAACTCAGTATGGGCATTATGAATTCTTAGTCATGTCTTTTAGATTGACTAATGCTTCTGTTGCTTTCATGGATATGATGAATCGTGTGTTCAAAGAATATTTGGATCAGTTCGTTGTCGTCTTTATTGATGATATCCTCATCTATTCCAAAAGTCGTGAAGATCATGAGCGCCATTTGAAGTTGGTACTTCAAAGGCTTCGTGATAACAAGCTATATGCCAAGTTGAAGAAATGCGAGTTTTGGCTTGAGGAAGTAGCATTCCTTGGGCACGTGGTGTCAAAACATGGAGTATCTGTTGACCTGGCGATGATTGAAGTAGTACAAAGTTGGGAGCAACTGAAGTCGGTGACCGAAGTACGTAGCTTTCTGGGCTTAGCTGGTTATTATCGGAGATTCGTGGAAGGATTTTCTCGAATCGCTACTCCATTAACTCAGCTAACTCAAAAAGATACAAAATTCGCATGGAGCGAGGAATGCGAGAAGAGTTTCCAAGAGCTCAATAAGAGACTCATTTCGGCCCCTGTTCTGACAATACCATCTGGTTCAGATGGATTTGTTATCTACAACGATGCTTCAGGCAAAGGGTTAGGATGTGTTATCATGCAACATGGGAAAGTCATAGCCTATGCCTTGCGACAACTCAAAGAATATGAGAGAAATTATCCTACTTATGATCTGGAGTTGGCAGCAGTCGTTTTTGCATGGAAGATCTGGAGAAACTACCTGTATGGGGAGAAAGCGGAGATCTATACAGATCATAAAAGCCTTAAATATTTCTTCACCAAAAAGGAACTTAACATGCGGCAACGACGTTCGCTCGAGCTGTTGAAAGATTATGATTATACCATCCAATAACATCCTGGAAAAGCGAACGTGGTAGCTGACGCATTGAATAGAAGATTATATGCGGGTATGCGTGCGATATTGTTAACGCAAATGCCCATTTGGTATGACTTGCAAAGGATGGAGATAGAGTTAAAGACTCTAGGGACCCACGCGATGATGTCAAATATACGAGTAGAACCGACTTTAATCGATAAAATTAAAGCTGCTCAAGCTACGGATCTGGAGCTAATGTGTATGAAGAAGAAAATGAAAGAAGGTGCTATTCCAGAAGCAAGAATCGATGAAGAAGGAATACTTCGAGTCAACTCCAAACTTTGTGTTCCTAACGATTCTGACTTGAAGCATAGAATCATAATGGAGGCACACACTACACCGTTTGTAATCCATCCTGGGAGTACCAAAATGTATCATGATATTCAATATACATTTTGGTGGAGCAATATGAAGAGAGAGATCGTGGAGTTTATCTGAAGGTGTCTAAATTGTCAACGTGTAAAGGCGAAGCATCAAGTGCTAAACTGTGATGCCCCCAAAATAGGTATACATCACCTATCTTGAGTCGCCAAATACATGGTACAAATATTCAAATACAACTTAATAATACAACTGTCGTGTAAAATACGACAAAACATAAAGTGAGAGTTTTAATATGAATATTGTCTTCTAGACAGTATTCAACTCAAATAGAGTCCTCAGTACATTTATTATCAAACTATTTTATAGAATAGTGAGGACTACTAATGCTATCATCTGGAGCATCACTCCGTTCCCCGACTAGTCCCGAATACGTTCTCATTTCTTGAAGAGAACAATGAAAGCAAAAGGGTGAGCTCAACTAGCCCAGTAAGAAATATTATGACTAAGATAATGCAGAATAATTTATCGTTAGCCTTCAACAGTGTTAAACTGATAAAATATAACAAACATCAAGTTTAACTGCAGCGGAACAAGTAATCCATTAGAAGAGTCAAGTAGAGCATAAAATCTACTATCTTCTATGATTTAAAAGGTTTTTCATCACTTTTATCGCTGAGACTCAACTTAACAAATAATCCACATCATCGAATCACCCCTGCACTACGGCCAAGGATATTCTTTAGTATCACGACCACAAATTATCCATGCACTACGGGCCAATGATATTCTTGTATTCATCAATGGTCATGATCATGCCAACAACTGTCCATCAATGCACTATGGGCCAATGAGGACTTTTATCACATCATTTATAACATTACGGTCATGATTATACCGAATAATCCCTGGTCATAATCATACCAAGTCAATCTATGCACTACAGGCCACATATGACTTTCAACATAATATAAAACATGAGGATGATGACAATGATATAAGAATTCAATAGAACAAGTTCAAGGATAAATTTTTAAAGATTTATAATTTAATTTATCCAGAAATCAATAACGTCCAAATTGTCAACATGATACTACTTTGTGGAGTAAAATTCAAGAATAATATTGTGTCAAAAATGATTTGGACAGTAAAAAAATTAATTTTTGTCATGAATAATTTCCCGAGTGAATAGTACCCGAGTGAATAGTACTTCAAGAATAGTACCCCGTGAATAGTACTTTGTGAATAATACTCGTGAATAGTACTTTGTGAATATTACCCGTGAATAGTATCCCGTGAATAGTACTTTATGAATATTACCATAAAAATGAATACTACTCATGGTCAGTACTCCGGCATGAAAAGCTTAAAATTTAACAAGAATGTGCAAAAAATATCCTTATGAAACGATACTAGATGAAGCGCAAATTTCAAGGATATTCTACTAATTTTACGGAGTATAGAAGCAATACTTTAACAAAATGAGGGTATAATCAGGAATACGAGATGAAATAATATTACTCACATACTACAGAGTATGGAAGACAATATTATTCCTATGATTACTGAAAAAAATAATATCCCTTACCTCAGAAGAAGACTGTATACTGGAATAGTGAGGTAGCAGACTTCTCTTCTACTTTCTCTCTAAAGCTTCTCTCTCTATAACTTCTCTTTCTATAATTGCTCTTGTGAGTCTTAGTGAATTGGTGAGAATGAAAGAAGAATGAGCTTCTATTTATAGGAAAATATAGTTTTAATAATTGCACGTTTTGGGGCTCGAAATACTACAGTATAATACCTTCATCTTTTCTTTCATTTGTAATTTAGTCCTACAAGTATTATCAAACTTGCACCACCTCCCCTAATAATACATCTTGTGAATCAATAGTACAATCATGTGAATAAATAGTATAATCATGTGAATAAATTAATTACAGTATAGTACCTTCATCTATACCTCTATTTTTAATTTAGTCATGCAAGTATTATTAATCTTGCACCACCTCCCCTAATAGTACATGCATGTGAATCAATTGTACACATATTTGAACAAATAGTTATAAGCATGTGAATTAATAGCAATTAATTGCTCATTTATCCGATTAATTACCCGATTGGTCAATATAACCTCCAGCCATCCATTATTATCGAAATAGATGTCGATTTCCAATAACACTAATAATCCCAACACACTGGAAATATCAATTTCATCTTTAATCAACACGAACTTATTCATCATTAATATTATAACTCACAATATTTAACAACCAAGTCGTTCCCAAGAAAGAGGGGGCTTTCCGATAAGGATTTCTCCTTATTGGCGCGCAATTAGGTGACCAAACCTCTCTTTGACAGAACTTCTAGACATTGTAAATATTGCAAATAATAATATGAATAACTTTGTCGTCTCAATTATTGATTTAATAATATAAAATATTATGTAGATGATACTATGACAATAATTGAATCCATAATATGAGAGATATGATGCAGCAATTACTGTAGTAATAATTGAGTATAACTGAGTGACTTCTCACGTAAGCATCAATAATCAATACCGTGTGCTACTATGCAACCACGTGTATTACTGTACTTTTACCACCGGGTAGTTTAACAGTTTAACGGTAAAACTTTCGCCGTTATTTTTATAAAAAGACAATACTTCCGTTTTCTAACTACGACAATACTTCCGTTATGGGTTCCACCAATGATTGTGTCGTCGCATTTAATATTCCCTGTTAAAAGAAATATTCCCCGACCAATCGAATATTATATAACCACTTGCTTACTTTGCAAAATTTGTAAATAATACCCACAACTATAACATTATATCAAATCCACACCATAATATTCAAAAATATATTTCGAGAAAAATTAATCTTTATTTATAAAATTTGGGGTCTTACAACCTCCCCTTCTTATGAAATTTCATCCTCGAAATTAGGGTGCGTACCTGGTATGCCGAAGAGGTGAGGACACCTTAACTTTATTTCAGATTCTAACTCCCAGGTCATTTCCTGAATATCGTGGTTTCTCCACAAAACTTTGACTTGAGGTATAACCTTGGAGCATAGAACATGATCCTTCTTATCCAAGATTTTAACAGGTACCTCGTCATACATTAAATCTTCCGCTATCTTGTCCGGTTCTAATTTAATAATGTGGTTCGGGTCTTTCACATATTTACGTAACATAGATATGTGAAAAACGTTATGAACACGAGACATACTTGGCGGTAAGGCGAGTCTATATGCCACAATTCCTACTCGTTCGAGGATTAAAAATGGGCCAATGAATCGAGGATTGAGCTTTCCTCTCTTTCCAAATCTCGTAACTTTTTTCCATGGAGCAACACGTAACAACACATGATCTCCAATATTGAATTCCACGTCTTTTCGATGAAGATCAACATAACTCTTTTGTCGATCTTATGAGGTTTTTATACGTTGTCGGATCGTTTGAATCTTTTCCGTAGTCATACGTACCAACTCTGGTCCTAACAACGTTGCTTCACCCACCTCATCCCAGCATACTTGAGAATGACACTTTCTTCCATACAACGCCTTAAATGGAGCCATGCCAATACTTGCTTGATAACTGTTGTTGTAGGAAAACTCCACCAATGGTAAGAACTTGTCCTAACTTCCTTTGAAGTCAAGGACACAAAGTCTTAATAAATCTTCAAGAGTTTGAATAGTCCTCCCCGACTGCCCGTCCATTTGAGGATGATATGCTGAACTAAATCGTAAATCCGTGCCCATAGCTTTTTGTAAACTAACCCAAAATTGTGAAGTGAATCTTGGGTCTCGATCAAAAATTATTGATACTGGCATACCATGCAATCTTACAATCTCATTTATGTACATATGAGCAAGATGTTCAAGTGTATAAATTTCTCGTATCGGTAAGAAATGAGCAGACTTGGTCAATCTATCAACACTGACCCAAATCGCATCTATGCCTTGATAAACCTTGGAAAGACCAGTAACGAAATCCATGGTAATGTGCTTCCACTTCCATTCTGGAATTTCAAGTGGTCGCAATGGACCTTTTGGCACTTGATGCTCCGCCTTGACTCGTTGACAAGTTAGACACCTTGAGATAAACCCCGCTATCTCTCTCTTCATATTGCTCCACCAAAATGTATGTCAAAGATCACGATACATTTTGGTACTCCCAGGATGGATTGCAAACGGTGTGTTGTGCGCCTCCATCATTATTTTATACTTCAAGTCAGAATCGTTAGGAACACAAAGTCTGGAGTTGACTCGAAGTATTCCTTCTTCATCAATTCTTTATTTCGAAATAGCACATTCTTGCACTTTCTTTCTCATACGCATCAGCTCTAGGTCTGTAGCTTGAGCAGCTTTAACTTTATCGATTAAAGTCGGTTCTACTCGTATATTCACCATCAACATATGGGTCCCTGGAGTCTTTAACTCTATCTCCATCCTTTGCAAGTCATACAAAATGGGCCTTTGCGTTGACAATATCGTACTTGTACCCGCATATGATCTTCTACTCAATGCATCAGCTACCACGTTTGCTTTTCCAGGATGGTATTGGATGGTATGATCATAATCTTTCAATAGTTCAAGCCAACGTCGTTGTCGCATGTTGAGTTCCTTTTGAGTAAAGAAATATTTAAGGCTTTTATGATCCGTATAGATCTCCACTTTCTCCCTATATAAGTAATGTCTCCAAATTTTAAGTGCGAAGACAATAGCTGCCAACTCTAAATCATGAGTAGGATAATTCCTCTCATATTCTTTGAGTTGTCGAGAGGCATAGGCTATGACTTTTCAATGTTGCATGAGAACACATCCTAACCCTTTACCTGAAGCATCAGTGTAGATGACAAATCCCTCCGAGCCGGATGATATTGTCAGAACAGGTGCTGAAATGAGTCTCCTCTTGAGTTCTTGAAAACTCTTCTCACATTCCACGCTCCAACCCTTCTACAAATCTCTGATAATAACCAGCTAAGCCGAGAAAGCTACGTACTTCGGTCACTGATTTAGGTTGCTCCCAGCTTTGAATAGCTTCAATCTTTGCCGGGTCAACAGATATTCCATTACTTGATACTACGTGCCCAAGGAATGCTACTTCCTCAAGCCAGAACTCGCATTTCTTCAACTTGGCATAAAGCTTGTGTTCACGAAGCTTTTGGGGTATCAACCTTAAGTGTTGCTCATGATCTTCACAGCTTTTGGAATATATGAGGATGTCATCAATAAAGACGACCACAAAGTGATCCAAATATTCCTTTGATACTCGGTTCATCATATCCATGAAGGCAGCAGGAGTATTAGTCAATCCAAAAGACATGACTAAGAATTCATAATGCCCGTACCGAGTTCTGAAGGCAGTCTTTGGAATATCCTCAGTTTTAACCTTCAAATTGATGATATCCGTAACTAAGATCGATCTTTGAAAAGAATTATCGCGCCTTGCAACCGGGTCAAACAAGTCATCAATGCGAGGTAACAGATACATATTCTTGATGGTGACATGGTTCAATTCCCGGTATTCAATACAAAGTTGCATACTCTCATCTTTCTTCTTCACGAATAGAACATGAACACCCCAAGGAGACGTACTAGGACGAATGAAACCAATGTCTAATAATTCATGCAATTGGGTCTTTAACTCCTGAAGTTCAATAGGAGCCATTCAATATGGGGCTTTGGAAATGGGTTTTGTACCGGGTTCAAGGTCGATAAAAAATTCAACTTCACGCTCTGGGGGTAGGCCAGGAAGTTCTTCAGGGAATACGTCAGGAAATTTTTTAACAATAGAAATATCCTTCAAATCTGACGTATTTTTGTTTAAATCCGTGATATGAGCTAAGAAAGTTTGACATACATTTTTCAATAAATGAATAACTTTATGGCTTGAGATGACAATGATTGATTTTAATGGTTTGGTTGCTTACATTCACATAATATGTTGGCTGGTTAGGAATATGAAAGCTAACAACCTTACGAAAACAATCAATTTTTGCATGATGAGTAGTTAACCAATCAATCCTTAGAATTACGTCAAACGCAAGTATTTTTAAGGAAATAAGATCGACAGGTAATGTGAGGGTACCGATTTGAACCAAACAAGACTTATAAACAGTGGATGTAATAAAGGTTTCTCCCACCGGAGTTTCCACAGATAAATCAAAGTCTAATTTCTCTGGAGTCAAATTTAAATGTTGAGCGCAAGTAGGAGAAATAAAAGAATGGGTAGAACCGGTATCAAATAAGGTATAGACTTCGCTAGAGTTTATGATAAGCTTACCCGTGATGACCACGTTCGGGTTCCTTATTTTCTAGGAGGTCACAACAAACGCTCTCCCTTGAACTACTGGTTTTGACTTGTCTAGGATGACATTTGGTGTCACCGTTCCAACTGGACTTGGCTTCCCTGTACGACAAAATCTAGCTAGGTGACCTTCTCTTCCATAATTGTAACACGTTTTGGATTGGCTGCATGCATGCTTTTAGGTCGATGTGTTCCTCCCCTCTGCATTTGAAGCATATAATAGGTGGTCGTTCTCCTTCCTTAACAACGGGTGTTGATGCTGACGTTTTTCTATCATTATTGAATCTCCTCTTCTTGAAATGTCCACTTTTATTGTCTTGGCCATGATTACCACGGAAGTGGTTACCATTTCTGCCATGTTGATTCCCTCCACGTTTGTTGTCACCACTTCAATGACTGTTACCACTGGTATTTTCATTCTGTCGGCTGCTTTCTCTTGGTTACCTTGACTCGTTATCGCACTCCAATAACTGAGCCCTATTGACAACATCCAAATACAAACACAGTTTATGAGAAATAAGATATTGACGTATCTCCGGTTTCAAACCTCTTCAAAACATCCGCGTCATTCTCTCCTCATTATCAACCAAGTGGGACGCAAACCAGGACAACTCGGCAAACTTAGCTTCGTACTACGACACGGTCATATTATTCTGCTCCAACTTGATGAACTCTACCTCTTTCATGTGACGAAAACTTTCGGGAAAGTACTTGTCGTTGAATAGTTCTTGCAACTTCTCCCAAGATATCTTCAGTGCGGCAGGTTGAGTTCGCTTTACCGATTCCCACCAGTAATCTGCCTCTTCTCGCAACATAAAGGTGGTAAAGGGAACCTTTTGCTCCTCGACGCATCCCAAGACATCAAATATCTTGGTGATATGTTTTATCTACGTTTCTGCCTTAAGTGGTTTTGGCTCTCCAATAAACTCCGATGGTCCAAGCTCCTTGAACTGTTTAGCGGACCGTCCGAGAGTTTCCAGTGTTTCCACCTACATTTTGGATAGGAGCTGATATCGCCTGATGTTGCATGAATTTCATAAAGCCTCTGAATATTCCAGCGTTCATCATTCGATCGTTGTTGTTTACCTGAGGATTATTGTCTTCATGTTGCACATTATCCTAGGTATTGATCTGTGGTGACTCAACGGTCTCCTATGCTCCATTGCTATTCTCAATATTCTCGGATGTCATTTTAAAATACTGCCACAAAACAAGGGTTAATTGACATGCAATATATTATCCCTATACTCTGACCAACCAATTAAATACAAAATAAACAGCGAAGGAATTCCCCGTCTCTCCCCTCCTAGTCTTAGTCTCACATCTTAGTCAGGGATCATATCCTTAAGCTTTGATACCAACTGTGACGCCCCCAAAATAGGTATACAACACCCATCTTGAGTCGCCAAATACATGATACAAAAATTCAAATACAACTTAATAATACAACTGTCGTGTAAAATACGACAAAACATAAAATGAGAGTTTTAATACGAATATTATCTTTTAGACAATATTCAACTTAAATGGAGTCCTCAATACATTTATTATCACACTATTTCATAGAATAGTGAGGACTACTAATGCTATCATCTGGACCGTCACTCCGTTCTCCGACTAGTCTCGGCTACGTTCTTATTTCCTGAAGAGAACAATGAAAGCAAAAGGGTGAGCTCAACTAGCCCAGTAAGAAATATTATGACTAAGATAATGCAGAATAATTTATCGTTAGCCTTCAACAGTTTTAAACTGATAAAATATAACAAACATCAAGTTTAACTGCAGCGGAACAAACAATCCATTAGAAGAGTCAAGTAGAGTATAAAATCTATTATCTTCTATGATTTAAAAGGTTTTTCATCACTTTTATCGCTGAGACTCAGCTTAATAAATAATCCACATCATCGAATCACCCCTGCACTACAACTAATGATATTTTTTAGTATCACGACCACAAATTATCCATGCACTACGGGCCAAGGATATTCGTGTATTAATCAATGGTCATGATCATGCCAGCAACTGTCCATCAATACACTACGGGCCAATGAGGACTTTTATCACATCATTTGTAACATTACGGTCATGATTATACCGAATAATCCCTGGTCATAATCATACCAAGTCCATCTATGGACTATAGACCACAGATGACTTTCAACATAATATAAACATGAGGATGATAACAATGATATAAGAATTCAATAAAACAAGTTTAAGGAATTGTTTTTAAAGATTTATAATTTAATTTATCCAGAAATCAATAATGTCCAAATTATCAACATGATACTGTTTTATGGAGTAAAATTCAAGAATAATATTGTATCAAAAATGATTTGGACAGTAAAAATATCAATTTTTGTCATGAATAATTCCCCGAGTGAATAATACCCCATGAATAGTACTTCGGGAATAGTATCCGTGAATAGTACTCGTGAATAGTACCTATGAATAGTACTTTTGAATAGTACCCCGTGAATAGTACTTTATGAATAGTACCATAAAAATGAATACTACTCACGGACAGTACTCCGGCATGAAAAACTTAAAATTTAACAAGAATGTGCATAAAATATCCTTGTGAAACGATACTAGATGAAGCGCAAATTTCAAGGATATTCTACTAATTTCACGGAGTATAGAAGTAATACTTTAACAAAATGAGGGTATAATCAAGAATACGAGACGAAATAATATTACTCACATCTACAGAGTATGGAAGATAATATTATTCCTATGAATACTAAAAAAAATAATATCCTTTACCTCAGAAGAAGACTGGATACTGGAATAGTGCGGTAGCGGACTTCTCTTCTACTTTCTCTCTAAAGCTTCTCTCTCTATAGCTTTTCTTTCTATAATTTCTCTTGTGAGTCTTAGTGAATTGGTGAGAATGAAAGAAGAATGAACTTCTATTTATAGGAAAATATAATTTTGATAATTGCACGTTTTGGGGCTCGAAATATTATAGTATAATACCTTCATCTTTTCTTTCGTTTTTAATTTAGTCCTACAAGTATTATCAAACTTGCACCACCTCCCCTAATAGTACATCTTGTAAATCAATAGTACAATCATGTGAATCAATAGTACAATCATGTGAATAAATAGTATAATTATGTGAAAAAATTAATTACAATATAGTACCTTCATCTATACCTCCATTTTTAATTTAGTCATGCAAGTATTATCAATATTGCACCACCTCCCCTAATAGTACATGCATGTGAATCAATAGTACACACATGTGAACAAATAGTTATAAGTATGTGAATTAATAGCAATTAATTGCTCATTTATCCGATTAATTACCCGAATGGTCAATATAACCTCCAGACATCCATTATTATCGAAATAGATGTCGATTTCCACTAACACTAATAATCCCAACACACTGGAAATATCAATTTCATCTTTAATCAACACGAACTTATTCATCATTAATATTATAACTCACATTATTTAACAATCAGGTCGTTCCCAGGAAAGAGGGGGCTTTCCGATAAGGATTTCTCCTTATTGGCGAGCAATTAGGTGACCAAACCTCTCCTTGACAGAACTTCTAGACATTGTCAATATTACAAATAATAATATGAATAACTTTGTCGTCTCAATTATTGATTTTAACAATATAAAATATTATGCAGATGATACTATGACAATAATTGAATCCATAATATGAGAGATATGATGCAACAATTACTGTAGCAATAATTGAGTATAACTGAGTGACTTCTCACGTAAGCATCAATAATCAATACCGTGTGCTACTATGCAACCACGTGTATTACTATACTTTTACCACCGGGTAGTTCAACAGTTTAATGGTAAAACTTTCGCCGTTATTTTTATAAAAAGACGATACTTCTGTTTTCTAACTATGACAATACTTCCGTTGTGGGGTCCACCAATGATTGTGCCGTCGTACGAATATTCCCTGTTAAAACAAATATTCCCCGACCAATCGAATATTATATAACCACTTGCTTACTTTGCAAAATTTGTAAATAATACCCACAACTATAACATTATATCAAATCCACACCATAATATTCAAAAATATATTTCGAGAAAAATTAATCTTTATTCATAAAAGTTGGGGTCTTACATAAATGGTCCATTGCAACCACTTGAGATTCCAAAATGGAAGTGGGAACACATTACTATGGATTTCGTTATGGGTCTTCCCAAGGTTTCTCAAGGCATAGATGCGATTTGGGTTATTGTTGATAGATTAACCAAGTATGCTCATTTCTTGCCGATACGGGAGACTTATTCCCTTAAACGTCTTGCTCGTATGTACGTAAATGAGATTATGAGATTGTATGGCATGTCAGTATCCATAGTTTCAGATTGTGACCCAAGATTCATTTCACGATTCTGGGTTAGCTTTAGAAAAGCTATGAGCGCAGATTCTGATTGATTTGGGCTTCGCATACCATCCTCAAACGAATGGCAATCAGAAAGGACTATTCAAACTCTTGAAGATATATTAAGACTCTGTGTCCTAGATTTCAAAGGGAGTTGGGATAAGTACCTACTATTGGTGGAATTCTCCTACAACAACAGTTATCATGCAAGTATAGGTGTGGCTCCATTCGAAGCATTGTATGGACTATAGTGTCGCTCTGCAGTATGATGGGACGAGGTGGGAGAAGCAACATTATTGGGACCAGAGTTGGTACGTATGACTACAGAAAAGATCTAAATGATCCGACAACGTATACAAATGACCCAGGATCGACAAAAGAGTTATGCAGATCTTCATCGAAAGGACGTGAAATTTAATATTGAGGATCATGTATTGTTACGTATTGCTCCATCGAAGGGATTTATAAGATTCGCGAAGAGAAAAAAGCTCAATCTATGATTTATTGGTCCATTTGAGATTCTTGACCGAGTAGAAATATGGCCTATAGACTCGCATTACCTCCAAGCATGTCTCGTGTTAATAATGTTTTTCATATATCTGTGCTTCGTAAATATGTGAAAGACCCAAACCACATTATTAAGTTAGAACCAGATGAGATAACCAAAGATTTAATGTACGAGGAGGTACCTGTCAAGATCTTGGATAGGAAGGAGCATGTCCTACACACAAAGGTTATACCACAAGTCAAAGTTTTGTGGAGGAACCATGCTATTGAGAAAATAACCTAGGAGTTGGAATCGGAAATGAAAACGAGGTATCCTCATCTTTTTGAAACATCAGGTACGTACGTCAATTTCGAGGACGAAATTTCATAAGGAGGGGAGGTTGTAAGACCCAAACTTTTTATAAATAAAATCAAATTTCCTCTAATTATTATTTTGAATAATAAGGTGTTAATTGATATAATGCTTTGGTTATGGGTGAAATATGAAAATTTTGTAAAATAAACAAGTGGTTATAAAATATTCATTGCTGTCGGGGAATATTCGCTTGGTCGTGGAATATTCTTGCTGTCGGAGAATATTCGTACGATGGCGCAACCATTTGTGGGCCCCATAATAGAAAATGGTCGGATGAAGAAAACAACAAGTTTGAGTTTTTATAAATAATGGCATAATTGTTACAATTAAATCTGTTTGAATACCGATGTGATTTAAAATATAGTAATCTGGCGTGGTTTAAAGAAATACACCAGATGATGCATAACAATATTTTTTGATTATTGATTCTTACGTAAGAAGGCACTACTCAATAATTGTTACAGTAATTACTGTTCGATATTTTATTTTATTGATTCAATAATCGCTACGTTGATATTTTATATTATTGTTGATTCAATAATTATCACGACATAGTATTTTCCATTATCAGATCAATAATTCATATTATTTGAATATTATTATTAGATAGCATTATTGGCAATGTCTAAAGAAGTTCTGTCTAGGAAAGGGGTTTGGTCACCTAATTGCGCACCAGTAAGGAAAAATCCTTATCGGAAAGCCCCCTCTTTCCGGGGAACGACCTGGTTGTCATTATTGTGATTTTGTAATATTATTTGTGAATAATTAATTATTAATTTATATGATAAGGAAATATTTATTTTTATGTGGATATTAATGAAAGAATTAATGTTGAGGTATTTTATCAGTATTTTGTCAGAATGGATGTATTAAAAATCGTCTGTATGTGGATTTCGGTCATTTTATGTTTGGAATTTGGAAAAATTTTCTTCTACGAAGTTGTAGAGAATTACATTTCCTATGGAATGGACATAAAATTCATATTTTTCATATAATAAGGCTATTTATTATGAATTATTGAAATTTCAAAAATAAATATTTTTATTAAAAACATGGTGGGCTCCACTTTCGGTTGGTGTGAAATTTTTGAATTTGGTGGGCCCCACTGTGGTGTGCTGAAATTTGATCAATTGTGGTGGGCATGATATTTTTTTATAAAACATTATTTTATTAAATTTTAGTCTGCTTTGGTGTTCTGATATTTTCCTATAAATAGGGTGCTTAGTTAGAATTGAAAATCACACCAAAATCATAAGTTTTCTCTCTCTATATTATCGAGCGTATTTTTGTTAGTATTTAGATACTTTGAGAGTTGCTATTCAGTGCAAGTTTCCTTCGACATTATATCCGATATTCCAGTCAGAAGTACTATTTTTTGAGGTAAGGGATGTTAATTTCTTCGTAAATGATGTTATTGCGTTCAATATCATTATGTCAAAATATTGGTATGAATTTTATTATAAAATTTTTACCTTTTCATGTTGAGATTACTATTCACGTATACGATACTATTCATGAATACGGTACTATTCATGAGTACTATTCACAAAATATGATTTTTCTTGTGAAATTTCTATTTTTTCGTCTCGGAGTTATTATTCACGTATACGACACTATTAACAAATACGACACTATTCACAGAAAAATAAAATTTTCTCTTCTTTGTCCAAGATGTCTATTATGGTTACTATCTTTGATTGTATCTATGTTTTGATCTTCATTCTTGAATTTTGTTCCACGATTGATTATTATGGAGTATTTTTGAACTTGGATGAACTAAAGTACGAATCCCTAATCTTTGTCCTTTTATCTCACTAGATTCATTTCTTTAAGATATTTTTCATCATCCTCAGTCTTAAATGGTGATACTTGATGAATATCTTTGGCATGTAGTGCAAAGATGAATGATTACCTGATGAATATCTTAGACCCGTAGTGCAAAGATGGACAGATGGTGAGATGAACATGGCCAACTAGTGATACAAATGAATATCTTTGGCCCGTAGTGCAAAGATGAATATTTGGTTCAAGATGTATATTGATTGATGTTACATGGATAAAATATTGATGATGGACTTTTAAGTCATAGAAGATAGTAGATTTCATTCTCTGCTTAACTCTTCTAATGAATTGTTATTTCCGCTGCGAAAATTGATCTAAAACTTGTGGTCCATTATATTTTATCTGATCTGTTGAAGACTAACGATAATTTGTTCTACATTATCTTAGTCAAATATTCTTTACTGGGCTAGTTGAGCTCACCTTTTTCCTTTTTGTTCTATTTTTCTTCTCAGGAGGCGAGAATATAGCGAGAACTAGTCGGGGTGTGGAGTGATGTTTCCAGTCAGTTGTAATTGTAATGAGGACTTATTTGAGTTTGAATAATATCTAGAAGACAATATTTGTATTTAAACTCACAACATATATGTTGTCATATTTTGCACCAACAATTATAATAATGAAGTTGTAGTTATTTTTTGTACCATGTATTTGGCAACCCAAGTTGGGTGATGTATACCTATTTTGGGGGCGACACATCATCCCTCTCAGTAAAAACGGCATCTCAACTAGAAAGAACTGTCAACATTAGAGTCCTATCTTGATCCCTCTCAAATGTCATCAGATGTAACCTCTACTCCAAATACTCTATAGAAGGTGGAGTTATAGTAGTGGGAATATTGGGGGAATCAACCAGAGCTGCTGTCAAACCAGCAAATAGGTCATCCTCAGTAGGAGAATCTGTGTCCTTCATATCCTCCTCATCATCAGTCTCAATACTCGGCTATGAGTGAACAACTATAGCCGATGCAATATCTGCCTCCAGCCATGCAGAATACTCTGAAGAGCAACCCAAATGACTAATTGAAAAATCAGCCCTCTCCCGACGAGTCCAACAGTCATAAATCTTGGTCAAGTCCTCTACTGACAAAAGCCGAGCTGATAGTCGCTAACCTAATGCCCCGTCAAAGGGATGAATATTCTAAAATTGGGTAAACTTTCCCATGACAGCTAGTGGATGTTATGTGGTCACCCCTCTCGAACCAGCTAGGGGTAGATAGTCTATACCGACTACATGATAAAGCTATAGGGAGAGTTGTGTCCCAAACAAGGTAAGATGGCAAAAGGATCGTCAATCCCTGTTAGAAAAACAAACTAGAATGTTGCGTCTGTACACTCAATCGGCTGAAAGGAATAAGACATGGCAATCTCATGAGTAAAGCAATACCCATGACGCCTAAATGTGCCAATCAGTCTCAAGTGTGTCATAAACCACACATACAACAAGATGACACTGCCTCTGAAAAAACCCCGCATAATGGGTATGGCAAAATGTGATCGACCTCAAGGTCTCCGCTAATATCATCGGCAAGATGGTGTAACCCTCCCTGAGAGCACAGACTACCATAATCAAGTCAATGTCCAGATGGTCCACGTACAACGACATGTACAAATAGACCACAAGGCACATCAAGAAAATATCTACGCGGGCAACATGCCACCCATCCTTAGAAATGGTGAAATCCCTAGAATATCGTAAATAGCTGTCCAGTGACCTAAATCGATCAATCAAGAAATCTATAGACACCACATGCCCTAAGGTAATCTAGTCCAGGGCAACTCTGCGCCATAAGCCTGTCAAGGTTATAAACTGTCGGCTCATATCATCGACAACCATCCTAGCGCAAGGTCGGTCCAAAGTCAAATCAGTGAGATGTTCATACTCCTCCAATGTAGGAGTCAGGTCATGGATGTTGAATCTAAAGACTTATATCTCTGGTATCCAACAAGATATCATGCAGCCCAACGGTACCTGAAACATCTGGAGAGTCATAGAGTGCCTCAATAACTGATCAAATGTCACCCAATCTAGGGAAGACAAACTGCCATACCAGGATCTCAATGAAGAGGCCACCAATATGGGTGGGGTGTTCTAAATTCGACTAACGGTGGATGAAGACATCTGTAGAGCCATATCATAAGACCATCCAGGGGTCAATGTTAAACTCACCTCTAGGAATGCATATCCATGACATAATGCATGCATCATGATACATAACAATGATAAATGACAATATGATGTAGGGAATAGAAAAAATTATACATACATTCCTAAATACATCATCATCTAATACACCATCTCTATATACAACAAAAAATAAAAAGTACAGGGAAATGGGGCACAACCGCCCAATATCTAACAGAGGCCTATTAAAAGATAACGAGAAATGGGACACATCCGCCCAATATCTAACAAAGGCCTATCAAAAAAAATAACAAGAGATCTATCATAAGAAATCAATGATGTCCACATCATGCAATCGATCCATCTGATGTAACTCCTCCCGAGTCATTGAATCTCTGTCAAAAGGTGTGACGCCCCCAAATTCAGGTACTTGAAACCCGAACTCGGTGCTTCACAATACCATTTCTATGAGCGGAATAATACTAATACTAATAACAATAATATAATTATCAAACTTAATTTACATATATCAGAGTCTAATCCTAGGTACGCGACCTTTAAACATTCATTATATGATAATTAATAGATATCATTGTCATAATAAAGTCAAACTATTACATAATATAGCATAAGTTTATTCTATTTGCTTTCCTTTCCCTTGTCCTGGCCTAAACCTTCTCATTGATCACGCTTAGCTGAAAACATTTAAATTTAAAGCAAAGATGAGCATTTGGTTGCCCATCAAGTAATAGCAACAATAAATATTAGCTGAAAAGATTAAATATTTTCTTTGAATAACACTTCTACAACGAATCAACAGTTGTGATGTAAGCTGAACCAATAATAACAACATATCAATTCTATAACAAATTTTTGAAACTACATACTGACTATAAATGGAGAGCAGTCGACAGACTATGAACTTTGTTTTCAGTTTTCGCTAAGGTTTAGCAGAACTTCATCCGCAAACCGCCATAACTTACGGGCACGAGGGTGATCATCCCAATGTGCCTTGTATTGATCAATACTACATGCAAGAACGATATTATCTTTCATTTTATCCACCTTAGGTGCACAAAGTTTTCCCATGTTCAGGATGTTCATACTTAGTCGGGAATTCGAATCAAAATAATTTGATTGGATACAATAAAATTCTATCATGTTTCAACGATATTTTAAAATCTGTGTCTAGCTGGGTCAAATAGCTTAGACGACTTTTAATTAATGTATATATACCAGAAATTAATAGGTATGTATCAACATGTGATTAAATACAATAATTATCCAAGTGAGGTCATTTGTATAACCATGCTTAGAAATTAACGAACATAATATATATCTTGATCTATAATAACAGAATTAAAGAACTTATAATCTAATAACTTACTTATACAGAATCATTTCACAAGTATATATAAAGGTTAAGATATTTGAACAATGAAAAAGAATAGTTCTGATATTCGACATTTATGTCATCATTGCATAAAGTAAATGCAAAGATAGGATACTTGCCTGAGCTGCTGCTTACAATTACGCAACTTTGTTTTATCTTTTATACTGAAACCTATCATTAATAAGATCATTCGTTCGATTAGAATAATATATCATATCATATAGTACTGCTATTTACAGTCAACACATAACCTAATCACATTGTCACATATGTTTAACAGTCCTTGGATCACAAATAAACACTTATCTAGTCAAATTATATAAGTTTAGATCAATTTCTAAAATATTTCGGTGTACAGCCAGTTTTATCGGGTAATTATCGAGTCTAAAACTTTATCGTGTAGTTCAATATTCCATTAGATATTTTAAATATCAGTCGTATTATTTTTCATAGCCTTATAAATTTTTTTAAATAATTATAATAATTTATTATGATTTTTCAAACACTAGAATCATTATTAAATGATTTAAATATTAAATAATTATATTATCATTAATATTTAATTAATATTAAATTATTAATGAAACCATTGCCAAAATATTAAAGTTATTTATAATAACTCAAAATATTTTTAAAACATTTTATTACCCTTAAATGATTTTTTAAACAATTACAATCATTTTTAAATAATTACCATTAATATTTAATTATTAATGTCTTATTTATCAAAATATTAAAATTCATTAATTATAATTTAAAATATTTTTAATTCATTTATTTCCTTTTTAAATGATTTTTAAATCAATAAAATCATTATTAAATTAATTATTTAATATAATTATTAAATAACTCTAATATCATTTAATACTAAATTATTAATGAAATTTACCTTTAAATATGAAAAGTTATATTTTATAACTTAAAATATTTTTAAAGTATTAATATTACCCTTAAATGATTTTTAAAACAATTAAAATTATTTTTAAATAATTATCATTAATATTTAAGTATTAATGTATTATTTATCAAAATCTTAAAAACAATTAATTATAACTTCAAATATTTTTAATTCATTTATTTCTTTTTTAAATGATTTTAAATCAATAAAACCATTTTTAAAGTATCTATTTAATATTATTATTAAATAACTATATTATCATTTAATATTAAATTATTAATGAATTTTACCTTTAAATATAAAAAGTTATATTTTATAACTTAAAATATTTTTAAACTATTTATTTTCATTTAAAATGATTTTTCTAATATTAAAATCATTTTAAATTAATTTATTTAATATAATTGTTAAATAAATCTAATATCATTAATATTAAATAATTAATGAAATTTATCTTAAAATATTAAAATTTATATTTTATAACTTAAAATATTTTTAAATACTTTATTATCATTTAAAATAATTTTAATATAATAAAATAATTTTTAATTAATTTATTTAATACATTTATTAAATAAATTAAATATCAATAATATCCAAATATATATTAATATTTATGAAAAATAGGTCAAATTATTAAAAGTTAATTTTTTATAACTTAAAATAATTTTTAAAATAATTTTTGTAATTTTCAGAAATTAATTTCTATTTGCAAATGATTTTTAGAAATTAAATTAAATAAAATGAATATGCCTGTCGCTAAAGCCTTTAGCGACAGAAAGCGTCGCCTTAGGTGTTCTTGAGGCTCAAGAACATTTATGTGCAGTGACCGAGTGAGCAACTTTGACCAAGATTAAGTCTCAGTATATTGTGTTTCTGGGAAAGACAAAGGTCAGATCTTGTAGACATAATGTACTACTACAAGCTCCAACAATCAACATGATCAAACAACTTAAAACCAACAAGATCTAAGCATGCAAAGTGGCTGTCAGACCTAATGGCAGGAAGAATTCAATGATGGCAATCAAGCCAAGCTATCATCAAGATAAACATCAACAATCCCCCGAGAGTTACTCGCAAAAGAGGAAAACATCTTCGGTGGAAAGCACATCCAAAAGACCATCATTGACAACTCCATCCCCAACAGAAGCGATGAGAGCAGGCAGTTATAGAATACCATTAGAAATAATTCCAACAGAAACATCTAGCATTCATAACATCACATCATGAAGCATTGCATGGCATCATCTTAATCCTGTCATATTTCAAGTGTCTAGTAATCTTTATCCTGTCCATGCCATTCTATTGCATAAACATGATAAAGAGGGGCATCTGTAGACACTCAAAATTTTGCATTCCTGTTACTAATCATGCAAGAGGGTAGAGTCATTTTTTACCTTCCAGAGACAACCCTAGTAGTCAAATCATCAACTTCAAGCCCTGGTGGCAACCCCGGGAGATTCTAATCCAAGCCTTGGCGACAACCCCGTGAGATCAAGTCAAGGCCCGACGACAACCCCGAGAGATCCAATCAAAGCCCTGAAAACGACCCCGGGAAATCAAACCAACCTCAGAGACAACCCTGAGGACTGTCAGGAATCAACAACAGTCCAATCTCGGAGACAACCCTAAAAAAAGACAGTTACAAGTGCATCAAGATCAGAACTAACCCAGGAGGGGCAAAATAATCATTTTTCCAACTCAACGTCAAATCAACCCAAATCACTTCAAAAGAAGTCTTGCAGAACTATAACTTCAATCCTGAGTGAAAACAACACAAGACAGCTCAACGGATAGATTGCGAAGACTTGGAGATCTGGTTATAGACCCATCTTCCTGGATTCGGAAAATGTCAAATCCCATGTCATTGTGTAGCTCTCATCAAGGAATTTCCGAAAAGGTATAACACGCCTCCATCGGATTCTCCGATTGAAAATTATGAAGGTTCAGCGAGACGGTAGCGTTGCTTCGAGTGCATGTACTTGAGATAACGGTACCATGGGGCCGAGCCAACAGGGAGAGTGGGTAGACTCATGACTTGCCGTTTGTTGACGGTGACCACCTTGGTCTATAAATAGACCCCCCCAGCAGCGCATTTGAAAAAAGAAGAAGAAAAAGAGAGAAAACTATGTCCATTTCAGCCCTTAACCTCTTCTAGAGTGCTCCAAACTTTGTTATCTTCTCTCTAAACACTTGTAAACATATATTCTACATCATATCACATTTTAACTGGTGGAAACCGAGTTTTCAAACTCTAAAAGCGATCTAAAGTCTTCTTCGCAGACCACTGTAATATTTTTTCATATTTATAGCTTTCTACTGCTTTGATATATACACACACACATATATATATCAAGATTCTCGCCCATTAGTTACGCCCAGATCGTCGATTTGTGGCTTTTTCTCTTATATATATATATATATATATATATATATATATATATATATACTTAAATCGAACAGTTGAGCCTGGATCGACTATCCGTGGTTTTTACTCGCTTTCACACACACACACACACACACACACATATATATACATTTCTAGTTTGGACTGGATTCTAATTCATGGCCTTTTTATTTCTTTTTTATATATATACTGCTTGCTACTTTTAAATATCTATTTTAATTGATTATTCAATGTAAATCCTTAATATTCCAGTCAGTGGACTAGATTTATCTAAATCTAGTCATCTCTAACTTTTAACTGGTTCAAAAGTTGCTAAACTAGAATCGTGGAGCTAGAATGGCTAAGATTTATTTAAATCTAGTTTTTATAAATATTAATCAATAATGTGAGCCTAGGAGCCACGGGGTCTAAGATCTAGCTAACAGATCTAGATCTGGTTCCCACGATGGACCCTTTTCAGCTATATAGCCAGCTTGTAAATTATTTATGGTGTCTGGACATCCTTGAATGGTTTTCATGCCCATAAGGAGCCCGACACTACTGTGTATATTATTTTCTCGAAGATGCTTCTCATCTCAAAAATAAAATCAAATCAAATCGAATACGGAATAAAATGGAAGTATCCAAGGCCTCAATTACTATTGAGCATAAGGGTTTGAAAAACTTATTTTCAAAACATCACTACTATATCTTGCTTAAAATTGAACTTTTATACAAATCAAACCCTTTGTATATAGGTGCAAACGAGGCATAGCACTACTTCCAAATAACTGCACTTAGGCCCAATAAACACACACACACACACACACATATATTCAGATTAATTAGGGAATTGAAAAGTTGCGGTAACCGTGTTTCCACGGAAGTCGGGGGGTGACTAACACCTTCCCCTCGCTTAATTAAGCCCCCGAACTCTATGAATCTCGGTTTGCAAGGCATGTTAAACAGAGTCCAACCATTGGGCCTTTGTGTAAACCTTTTTAAATTCGGTTGAGTTGGTACAACCATTTCAAAACTACCAACTGACAACTCTGAATTTTCAAATCGTCGACATTTTATGTCGGACCCATTTCAAACTCGCCTTTTCAAACAAAACTCAACATATAGAACAAAAAGGGTGTTGACGTCGGGATTTTTATTTGTCCCTTTTCTGTTCTTGTTCTTTGGTGTTCTCATGTTAGGTGAGATTTATTTAAAAAAACAAGTTGTGAAAAGGTCCGACATTTATATATGTCGATTGATTTGATCGTAAAATCGCCGATTGGTTTTTTAAATGGTTGTACCAACACAACCGAGAAAAGGTTTGTACATTGACCCAGTGATGTGACAATGCATAACGGGTCTGTGAAACTGAGATTCATTAGGGTCCGGGGGCTTGATTATGCGGAAGGAAGGTGTTAGGCACCCCCCGACATCCGTGTTGCCACGGTGATTGCCACTTTATAAGAAACTGTTATATGAATAGGTGTGAGTGTGTTGGTCAATATGCTGTTATTTGGAAGTAGTGCGAGGCCTCGTTCATACCTATATACATAGGGTTTGAATTTATGTAAAAATTTAGTTTTAAACAAGATATTGCAGTGATGTTTTGTAAAATAGGTTTTTCAAACCCTTATACTCAATAGTAATTGAGACCTTTTGATACTTCCATTTTATTAAGATGTTCGACTTGATTGCTTTTATTTTCGAGATGCGAAGCATCTTCGAGAAAATAATATACAAAGCAGTGTTGAATTCCTCATGGGCGTGAAAACCATCTGAGGAAATCCAAACACCATGAATAATTAAAAAAGCTTCTAAATTGAAAATGTCCATCACGGAATCGAATCTAGATTCGATGGATGAATCTGTGATCGCATGATTCCTAGGGTCACATGATGATGCATAATTTGTATGAAAAGCTGTAAGCGATTATATATATAAAAGCTGTAAATATATATATACAGACATGATCACCAACCACGAAGAAAACTCCATGGGGGATCGGAAATGTAAATATTTAAAAGTGGTAATATATATATATATATATATATATATATATATATATATATAGAGAGAGAGAGAGAGAGAGAGTGAGAGAGAGAGATATGATCAACCACCATAAAGCACCTTCATGAGGGATCAGAAATGTAAATAAAGCCGTAAAGACGATCAACCACCACGAAGTAAACTCCAGGAGGGACGAAATATAAAGAAAGCAAAAAGCGATCGCCCGCCACGAAGTAAACTCCAAAGCGGGAAGAATTGTAAATATATATATATATATATATATATATATATATATATATATATATATATATATATGTAAGTAGTAAGCATACGGGATATATATCGATCCCGGCTCGGTTTATCATTTTGGCGATTTGTCACTATATTTTTATATATATAAAAGCAGTAAATGCACCGGATGTAGAATTCAGGCTCATCGAACAGAGTTCGACAACAGTTTATATATATAAGTATATATATATATATATATATATATAAGTATATATATATATAAGCAAATAAATGCTCCGGATGTAAAATCCAGGCTAATCGAATAGAGTTTGACAACCGTTCATATATACAAGCATCCACCTCTAAACAACATATGATAACTAAAATGCGGAATATAATAAACATGCGTTGTTCATTTCCCAAGATTCGATAACATTAATACAATCTTACAAACATACCCTAAAATAATTATTAGGGTTCATATTACATAACAGTAATTTAAACTAGGCATAAAGTAAAGTCTGCTCCTTGTCACTATCCTACATCTTTCCTTTACCCTTGTCCTTCACTGAGGTCTCGGGCTTAGCTGCAATATAATTCATGTGACACCCCCAAATCCAGGTACTTCAATTCCCATATGATTTGGTGTTCACTATACAAACATCATATGTCTATCTACCCATAATAAATGAAAGCATAAATAGATAGAAATAAATCATCTCCTTAAGGAGTTACATCATCTGAAATAAATACATAAATCCCAGGTTATACTAACCTTAAATCTCAAATGCGGTAATATAAACAATTAATAGTCTTACAAAACATTAACATAAGTTTGAAACATAAATACATAATCACATAAACAACAAGTCTTTATCACTTGTTAATCTTGCCCTTGCCTTTGCTAGTAGAAGGCTCGTCGGACCTTTCGTTTTTAACTGCAACGTTATTATTACGCAAGAGTGAGCACGATTGCACACAAGTATAATAATGAAACATCATTATAATAAAATGCGAGTGAATCAAAGACTTCTGGAATAAGAACTCAACTTTTGAATCAAGAATGAATAACAAGAATCAAACGAACTTCTGAGGGTCATAAGACCTTGAACTATGTCCTAGGTTATCAAGGGTTATACTTGAACCTTTAATAGTCATAAGACTATGGACTCATCTACTCGTACTTAGGAGGATCAGCCCTTAGTACCATACTGTCCACAATATCTTACCGCTAACGCATAAGTAATCCCCTATACAAGGTTGTTAATCTCAGTTTGACATTAGAGTCCGCACCAAAGGATGTTTGGTTTGGATAATTCAACAAGGGTTCTGAAATTTAGAATGTTTATCAACTATGGACTATTCGAATCATTAAGGGTTCGCTAGTCTTACAAGGTTCAACAATAACTGATATTCAAATTGAATAATAACTCAAAAGGTATACAATGGAATAAGATTTGTAAAACAGAAATCATACTTTGAAAAGATCTTTAATATAACATATTGAACTAGATCAATAATTCACAAAACTTGATCAATATAGAATATAAGTCTAGAATTTTCTCAGTGTAAAGGTGTAAGGATTATAAACTTGAATAACAATAACAAGTAGGGTTAGGAAACTTGCCTCATGCATAGATTACACGATAATTATACACGTTCTTCGATTTAATCCTACATACCAATTACATTCACAATACCAGTCAATTATAACGTAACTAGTCATTATAAGTTCATTTTTTTGGTCTAAATTCTGATTATGACTAGGCTTAGCCAAATTACTAAACTTATTTTCACATAATATTACACTACACGAACAACAAACTAACTACGCGTTCAACAATTCAATTCACATGTGAATCCCTTATTGACATGTTAAGAACCTATTTTAACATCTCATTATATGTCTAACATTTTTTTTATGTTCAATAGATTAGGTTACTATTACATTCCTGGACATGAACAATCAAAAATTTCATTTATGAACAATCTGCAAAGTGGTGACTGGCCACCAAACAAGCTCGTTTCATGCTTTGATGATGCGGTTGAGATGCGGCGCGGGCCTTAATGCATGGAGTTGGCGCCGCGGCACGGAACTCTGTTTTCGAATTTCCAGTTCGCGAAGAACACAGAGTCAGGCAAAATTATCCTTACATGATGATCATTAAATACATTAAGTTAAACATACCCATATACTAGAATTCGTACATAATCATTACCCAACCTTTATAGAGTGATTTTAACAAGTTTAAACACATAATTACTTGAATCAAATTATATAATTTCACTGTTCTTGATGTTCTTGTAAGTTTTGTAAACAAAACGTGAAGATTGGTACTACGGGTTTGTTATAACACTAAATCAGTTCATTCGAAGTTTGTTTTCTTCGTTTTAACATGTATAATCATATACAAGTGTAAATTTATGATACAACATATGATTAACGTGTTAAATTTGTGCGTAAGGGCCATATGGCCATATTTCTATACTCTATAGTTTGTAGAAAGTATATACGGCATATTTTTATGAAACTGATGTTATGGAAATATACAATATATAGTAAAAACATACTATGTTAACATATTATCAAATATATCCACATAATCACTACCCTTTCCAATTACAGAGATTTTAATAGAAACTTGAAAGCCATTTTCATGAAAACTTTAATAACGTAAAAAAGAAATTGGGTTGAAGAGATTACCCAAAGTGTAGATGAGTAGAGATGAAACCCCCTTTTAGATACTTCTTCGATCACAGAGTTTCTCACAAAAATTCCTATGAATTCTCTCTGAGCTCTCAAGTTTTTGTTTTAAAAATAACATACGTGAAAAAATAATAAGCCTGATGCGTATAGGAACTGGCGTGGTGGTGGTCAGTTACTTAATCATGGGTTAACTGCTCTCAACCTCCACTAAGGCCTTGTTTGGCTAACTTATCATAAGATTTTCCCATTTAATTTAATTAATCCTTTATAATATAGTTTAGTAATGTCACACACAGTTAGACAATAAATCAAACATCTTATTTTATTTAATTTAAATAAAATATAATAATTTCTCATTAATTCACATAGTCATAAAATTAAATTTCTCATTTATTAATTATGTCAAATTATTAAACCTTTAATTAATTATTAAATTAATTAAAATAACATTATGCTTATTAAATATTTCATTTAATTCAATAAGCTCACATAAGTACATACTTTGAATAGCAAAAATTCTCCACATTAATTTAATAAATATAACACATATTATTAAATTAATCTACCATGATTTCATCAATTAATTATTTAATTCAATAATTAAATCATCGAAAAATATTTATTTAATTGAATAAATATTCAATTTAAATTACAAAAATCTCGTTCGTCACATCTTTCCCCCCTTAAAAGGATCTTGTCCCGAGAATCACAACTCAATCAATTCCCCCCCCCCCCCTTACAAAGATTCTGTCCCCAGAATCGCTTACACACAATTTAAGTAAATAAATGAGGATAATTTTTCATCATATGCTCTTCGAGTTCTCACGTTGCTTTTTCAGCGTTGTGGTTCTTCCAGATTACCTTAACAGAAGGTATTATTTTATTTCTTAGAACTTGTTCTTTCCTGTTGACAATATGAACATGTATTTCTTCATAGGATAAGTCTTTTTCAAAATGTATGGGTTCATATTCAATCATATGCTTGTAATCGGGTTTGTAGGGTCGTAAAACTGAAACATGAAAAACATTGTGGACATTCTCGAGTGCTGGAGGTAAGGCTACCTCATACACAACTTCTCCGATCCTTCGCAGTACTTCGAAGGGTCCAATAAATCTTGGGCTTAATTTTCCTTTCTTTTCGAACCTGATCTTTCCCTTCCAGGGAGAGACTTTCAAAAACACATAACTACCCGATTCAAACTCAACATTTTTACGGTGTGGGTCGGCGTATTTCTTCTGCCTATCCTGAGCTGCTACCAGTCTCGTTCGGATCACTTTTGACTATTTCTGCTGTCTATTGTACCAATTTTGGGCCTATTAGTTGTCTTTCGCCAACTTCATCCCAGTATAGCGGAGTTCTGCACTTTATACCGTATAACGCTTCATAAGGCGGCATGCCAATACTAGCGTGGTAACTGTTGTTGTAGCCGAACTCTACAAGCGGTAGATGATCATCCCAATTTCCTTTTAAAGTCCATTATATAAGCTCTTAACATATCTTCTAATGTATGAATCGTTCTTTCACTCTGCCCATCTGTCTGAGGGTGATAAGCCGTACTCATTCTCAACTGCGTACCCATGCATTCCTATAGACGTTTCTAGAAGTTCGATGTAAAGTGAGGATCCCTATCGGAAATAATTGACACCGGAACTCCGTGTCTCATAACAATCTCTTTTATATATAATTTCGCCAACTGGTCTAAGTTAAATTTAATTCTGATCGGAAGGAAGTGTGCGGATTTTGTCAGTCGGTCAACGATAACCCATACTGCGTCATAGCCTTTCTGAGTCGTCGGAAGGCCAACAACAAAATCCATTGTAATGTGTTCCCATTTCCATTCTGGGATCTCCAACGGTTGTAGCAACCCACTCGGCCTATGGTTTTCTTGTTTTCACTTTTTGACATATCAGTCACTTGGCAACACATTCTGCAACATCTCGTTTCAAATTTGGCCACCAAAAATGTTGTCGAAGATCTTGGTACATCTTGGTGCTACCAGGGTGAATCGAATATCGTGAGCTATGAGCCTCGCTCAAAATGTCTTCCTTAATCTCTGGTACTAACGGTACCCAAATTTTACTCTCAAATCTCAGTAATCCTTCTTTGTCCATCTTGAATCTCGGTTTGGTTCCTTCGGATATCTTCTTTTTCACCTTTTTACATTCTTCATCCTGAAGTTGAGCCTCCTTAACTTTATCTAGTAGGGTTGTACCAGATTTCATCTGAAAGAGCTTCTCATCAATTTCCATAGGATACTTCACTTCCAATTCCAACTTCTCCATGGCTGAAATTAACTCCTTCTGAGCGGTCAACATCATCAATTTCTCCCGACCCTTTCTACTTAAGGCATCGACAACCACATTTGCCTTACCCAAATGGTATAAAATCTCACAATCATAGTCCATAATTAACTTCAACCACCTTCTTTGGCGCATATTCAAGTCCTTCTGTGTAAAAATATATTTCAGACTCTCGTGGTCTGTATATATTTCACACTTCTCCCCATAGAGATAGTGCCTCCATATATTCAAAGCAAAAACCACTGCAACTAACTCCAAGTCGTGGGTTGGATACCCCTTCTCATAATCCTTCAATTGTCGTGATGCATATGCAATGACTCTGCTGTTTTGCATAAGCACACAACCAAGTCCTTTATGCGACGCATCACTATAAACCATAAACTTTCATGTATCATCCGGAAGAGATAACATAGGTGCTGTACTCAACCTCTTCTTAAGTTCTTGAAATCTTTCTTCACACTTCTCCATCCAAACAAATTTCACAGCTTTTCGAGTCAAATTCGTTAACGGAGTTGCGATCTTGGAAAAGTCTTGAATGAATCTTCTGTAATATCCTGCCAATCCAAGAAAACTTCATACTTCTGACGGCGTTCTCAGCTGATCCCAGTTTATCACGGCTTCGACTTTGGATGAATCTACCGAAATTCTATCTTTATCAATCAAATGCCCGAGAAATTGTTCCAGCTCAATCAAAAATTCGCATTTCGAAAACTTGGCATACAACTTTTCCCTTCTCAATGCCTCTAACGTTACCTTCAAATGCTCTTCATGTTTTTCCTTGGTTTTTGAATATAACAAAATGTCATCTATAAATACCACTACGAATTTGTCCAAAAACGGCTTGAACACTCCATTCATTAAGCCCATAAATGCTGCAGGAGCATTCGTTAGACCAAATGACATTACCAAAAATTCATAGTGACCATATCGTATTACGAGCAGCATCTTGGTACATCCTCTGGCCTCACCTTCAGTTAATGATAACCACTCCTCAAGTGTATCTTTGAAAAGTATCTCGCTCCCTTCAATTGATCAAACAGGTCATTGATCCTCGGTAATGGATATCTATTCTTAATCGTGAACTTATTCAGTTCTCTATAGTCAATGTAGAGTTGCATCGTTCCGTCCTTCTTCTTCACAAATAACACTGGCGCTCCCCACGGTGATACGCTCGGTTGAATATACTTCTTGTCCAGTAATTCTTGTAGTTGTACCATCAATTCTTTCATCCCTACTGGTGTCATTCGGTATGGTGCCTTTGATATTGGAGCCGTTCCTGGTGCCAAATCGATCACAAATTCAACCTTTCTATCTGGTGGAAGTCTGGACAAATCTTCTGGAAATACGTCTGCGAAGTCCCTCGCTACTGGTATCTCCTCTACTTTCGGATTCTCTTTACGACTGTCGACTATGTAAGCTAAATATCCTACACAGCCTTGTCTTAACAACTTCATGGCCTGCATCATCGTTAGACAACTCACTTATCTAGGCGACTTGCTGCCATAAAACACAACCTTTGATGGAGTCATAAGGTTAATACGCTTCTTTTGGCAATCAGTTACAACCCTGTAATTGAATAACCAATCCATACCCAAGATAACGTCAAATTCCCTATGTCTGATAGGGATCATATCTACGTTCATAATATTACCCTTAATATCCACCCTACAGTTCTTATGTACGTACTTAACAGGGATTATTTCTTTATTCGCGATTTCTATGTTCATGGGGTATTCTAACTCATCCTTAGGCAATTCTAAGTTCTTAGCAAAGTCATCAAATATAAATGAACAAGTAGCACCCGAATCAAATAATACATAAGCGTTAACTTTATTGATCAAAATGATATCTAACACCACATCACGAGACTGCACTGCATCCTACACTGTCATGTTGAATGTCCTGGCGGTCGGTCGGTTGGTTGCGGTTGGTCTTGTGATAGTTAGAGTGCTTCCACCACTGTTCCTCTTGATCCTGTCCCTCCAGATCCCTTCTTAGGACAGTCTCTTGCCAGATGATCCTTTGAGCCACAAGTGAAACAGACACCCTTCTTTGGGTTAGGACAGTTAGGTGATATATGGCCTTCCTGACCACAATTGTAGCACACCCGTTTACCCTTCATACACACTCCCAAATGAGCTTTCCCGCAGGTCGGGCACACTTCGATCCTCTTCTTCTGACCTCCTTGCTGATTTCCAGTTGACGAGTTGTCAGAACACCTTCTCTTCTGATTATTACTACTTCCCGTGTTACTTCCACTAGCCTTATTAAATCCTTCATTTTCACTCTTCTTCTTCTTCTGATCCTGGTTATACTTGGTTACCGCATCGCTTCCACCTTCAGCGAATATGGCTTTCTCCAATACTCCATCGAACGTCTTCAACTGAAACATCGACACTTTACTATCCAACCAAGGCTTCAGTCCTTGTTCAAACCTTCTTGTTTTTCTCTCATCGGTGTGCACTTGATATGTGGCGAACCTAGCCAACTCATTGAATCTTGCCGCATAGTTTGGTACAGACATATTCCCCTATTTTAACTCCAGAAACTGAACCTCCATTTAGTTCTGCGAGCTGGTCGGAAAATACATCTCAAAAAACATCACCTTGAACCTCTCCTAGGTGATCATACCTTCTCTTCTCCGGACTTTATTTGCTTGCCACCAATAACTGGCTTCGGATTTCAGCATGATGTTGCGTATGCGGTTTTCTGGTCCTCTCTTACTCTGGCGACATCAAAAACTTTTTCCATCTCCATAACCCAAGTCTGAGCTTCTATCGGGTTCATGGAGCCTTTAAACTATAGTGGTCCCACCGCCTTGAAATCCTTGAACGTTGTATTCAGTGGAGCTTGCGGTTGATTATGAATCGCTCCAGCTAATAACTTCACCTATGCTGAACTGGGTGGCGTCGTTGTTGTTATTCATCGACTCTTCTTGAGCTAGTTGACGGTTTTGTCTTCTTCTCGGCGGCATATTTCTATTAAAATAAATTCTTATTAGATCTTTATCCAATTCTCTAAATATTTAAGGCTTAACTCAACAATTTAACATAATCACTTAACACACTTTCTTAAAAAACTTGATATATTTATTTAATCAAAAGTTTTAACAAACTACGATAACATCACTACTATTTACATCAACTATCCCGAGATAAAGAATCTACCGGATTTAAAACATTAAAATATTCCTTTGTTTATAACCACATCGGAATTTACATCTTTAACTACTAGATAGATTTTCACATAATTAAACTAATCATATCACTGCCTGTTAAGGCGCTGAATAGCCTTGCTACGTTCCTCTTTCATGATGCGGGAAATTGTCCTGCAATCTAGCATATACGATGGTAGTCCTTTGAACTGAAGTAGGTATCTCATAACTCGATCCTGGGCCTCATCCATTACATTTTGAAGTGTAGAGTACGTCTCCCCACGTTTAGCCTTCTTCGCACGACAATCCTCTTCTGCAAGATCGACTGGCGTGATTCTCTTACCAGAGCCTCTGCCGCCGTGGTCGTTGACCTTCTTTGAACTCTCTTTCAGTGCATTCTTTAACTTCTCTATTTCCTCTGACTTCTCCTCGGTTTGACCCTTCTCGTGAACCAAATCCCACTCCACATTTCCTAGATGTGTGTGAAGAGTCACAACCTCCCTATCCCTCTGCTCGATGGTAATTTATTGAATAATCGTCCGTTCATTCAGCTCCAGAATAGTGTCACGTAACTCTATGTTACGGTCATATAGCTCGTCGTACATCTCAGCATCGATAGAGTTCGGTTGGAACTCATCTTCTTTCTCTTTTTCCTCAGGATCCTCCTCTGGATCAGTCTCAGGCTCATGCTCCCGACCAACAACAGTGATCAACGGAGATGGCTCTCTCTGTACCAACTGCTCCCTGACGACATGAATGTCTCAGGGCTCCTCCTCTATAGGTACTCAGGGTTCCTCCTCCCGAACTCAACTAGTTCCTCCAACATCCGACATCCTGACAACACAATTTCAAGTTTTAGTTACTAAGTCGTACTAGCGAGCACATAATTTAACACATAAGCACATAAAGTCTTTTATTATCTTCAATTAATTAAGAAATTCATTTCTTAGAACTCGATAAGAGTTTACCACCACTATGTTCTCGATCTCTTATAAGGCTACTACCTAAGGTTGTTCCCCCACCTAAGGTTCATAACCTACAGCTTTGATACCAACCCGTGACACCCCCAAATCCGGGTACTTCAATTCTCATATGATTTGGTGTTCACTATACAAACATCATATGTCTATCTACCAATAATAAATGAAAGCATAAATAGATAGAAATAAATCATCTCCTTAAGGAGTTACATCATTTAAAATAAATACATAAATCCCAGGTTATACTAACCTTAAATCTCAAATGTGGAAATATAAACAATTAATAGTCTTACACAACATTAACATAAGTTTGAAACATAAATACATATTCATATAAACAACAAGTCTTCATCACTTATTAATCTTGCCCTTGCCAGTAGAAGGCTCGTCGGACCTTTCGTTCTTAACTACAACGTTATTATTACGCAAGAGTGAGCACGATTCCCCACAAGTATAATAATGAAATAACAATATAATAACATGCGAGTGAATCAAAGACTTCTGGAATAAGAACTCAAATTTTGAATCAAGAATGAATAACAAGAATCAAAAGAATTTCTGAGGATTATAAGACCTTGAACTATGTCCTAGGTTATCAAGGGTTATACTTGAACCTTTAACAGTCATAAGACTATGGACTCTTCTACTCGTACTTAGGGGGATCAGCCCTTAGTACCATACTGTGCACAATATCTTAACATTAACGCATAAGTAATCCCCTATACAAGGTTGTTCATCTCAGTTTGACATTAAAGTCTGCACCAAAGGAAGTTTGGTGTGGATAATTCAACAAGGGTTCTGAAATTTAGAACGTTCATCAAATATGGACTAGTCGAATCATTAAGGGTTCGCTAGTCTTATAAGGTTCAATAATAACTGATATTCAAATTGAATAATAACTCTAAAGGTATGCAATGGAATAAGAATTGTATAACAGAAATCATACTTTGAAAAGATCTTTAATATAACATATTGAACTGGATCAATAATTCACAAGACTTGATCAATATAGAATATAAGTCTGGAATTTACTCAATATAAAGGTGTAAGGATTATAAACTTGAATAACAATAACTGTAAGACCCCAAATTTTTAAATAAAGATTAAATTTTCTCGAAATATATTTTTGAATATTATGGTGTGGATTTGATATAATGTTATAGTTGTGGGTAATATTTACAAATTTTGCAAAGTATGCAAGTTGTTACATAATATTCGATTGGTCAGGGAATATTCGTTTTAACAGGGAATATTCGTACAACGACACAATCATTGGTGGACCCCCACAACAAAATTATTTTCGGATTGAGAAAATGACCAAAATACTTTATGAAAATAACGACGGAAGTTTTACCGTTAACTGTTGAACTACCGGGTAGTAAAAGTACAGTAATACGCGTGGTTGCCAAGTTGAAGAAATGCGAGTTCTAGCTTGAGGAAGTTGCATTCCTTGGGCACGTGATATCAAGTCATGAAATATCTGTTGACCCAACAAAGATTGACGCTATTCAAAGCTGGGAGCAACCTAAATCAAATAATGGAAGTCGTAGCTTTCTCGGATTAGCTGGTTATTATCGGAGATTCGTGGAAGGATTTTCTCGAATCGCTACTCCATTAACTCAGCTGACTCGAAAAGATACAAAGTTCGGTTGGAGCGAGGAATGTGAGAAGAGTTTTCAAGAACTCAAGAGGAGACTCATTTCAGAACCTGTTCTGACAATACCATCTGGCTCGGAGGGATTTGTCATCTATAGTGATGCTTCAGGCAAAGGGTTAGGATGTGCTCTCATGAAACATGGGAAAGTCATAGTCTATGCCTCACGACAACTCAAAGAATATGAGAGGAATTACCCTACTCATGATCTAGAGTTGGCAGCTATCGTTTTTGCCCTTAAGATTTGGAGGCATTACCTGTATGGAGAGAAGGTGGAGATCTACACGGATCATAAATGCCTCAAATATAGAATTTAAGTCTAGAATTTACTCATTGTAAAGGTGTAAGGATTATAAACTTGAATAACGATAACAAGTAGGGTTAGGAAACTTGCCTCGTGCGTAGATTACACGCTAATTATACACGTTCTTCGATTTAATCCAAATACCATTTACATTCACAAAACCAGTCAATTATAACGTAACTAGTCATTACAAGTTCATTCTTTTTGTCTAAATTCTGATTAAGACTAGGCTTAGCCAAATTACTAAACTTATTTTCACATAATATTACACTACACGAACAACAAGCTAACTACGCGTTCAACAATTCAAATCACATGTGAATGCCTTATTGACATGTTAAGAACCTATTTTAACATCTCATTATATGTCTAACATTTTTTTTATGTTCAATAGATTAGGTTACTATTACATTCCTGGACATGAACAATCAAAAATTTTATTTTCGAGTGTCTGCAGTGGTATTTGTGCTTGTGGCACCACCACAAGCTTTATTTTTGTCTTCGCGGTTTGGACTTTGGTCTTGCATGTAGCGTGCCTTAAGGCATGGAGTTGGTTGCCATTGCACGGAACTCCGATTTTAATTTCGATTCGCGAAGAACACAAAGTCAGGCAAAATTATCCGTACATGATCATTAAATACATTAAATTAAACATACCCATATACTAGAATTCGTACATAATCATTACCCAACCTTTATAGAGTGATTTTAACAAGTTTAAACACATAATTACTTGAATCAAATTATATAATTTCACTGTTCTTGAAGTTCTTGAAAGTTTTGAAAACAAAACATGAAGATTTGTTCTACGGGTTTGTTATAACACTAAATCAGTTCATTCGAAGTTTGTTTTCTTTGTTTTAACATGCATAATCATATACAAGTTTAAATTTATGATACAACATATGATTAACGTGTTAAATTTGTGTGTAAGGGCCATATGGCCATATTTCTATACTTTGTAGTTTGAAGAAAGTATATACGACATATTTTTATGAAACTGATGTTATGGAAATATAAGATATATAGGAAAAACATACTATGTTAACATATTATCACATATATCCACATAATCACTACCCTTTCTAATTACAAAGATTTTAACAGAAACTTGAAAGCCATTTTCATGAAAACTTTAATAGCGTAAAATAGAAATTGGGTTGAAGAGATTACCCAAAGTGTAGATGAGTAGAGATGAAACCCCCTTTTTAGATACTTCTTCAATCATAGAGTTTCTCACAAAAATTCCTCTGAATTCTCTCTGAGCTCTCAAGTTTTTGTTTTAAAAATAATATACGTGAAAGAATAATAAGCCTGATGCGTATAGGAACTGGCGTGGTGGTGGTCAGTTACTTAATCATGGGTTAACTGCTTTCAACCTCCACTAATGCCTTGTTTGGCTAACTTATTAGAAGGTTTTCTCATTTAATTTAATTAATCATTTAAAATATAGTTATAGTAATGTCACGCCCAATTAGACAATAAATCAAACATCTTATTTAATTTAATTTAAATAAAATATAATAATTTCTCATTAATTCACATAGTCATAAAATTAAATTTCTCATTTATTAATTATGTCAAATTATTAAACCTTTAATTAATTATTAAATTAATTAAAATAATATTATGGTTATTAAATATTTTATTTAATTCAATAAGCTCACATAAGTACATACTTTGAATAACAAAAATTCTCCACATTAATTTAATAAATATAACATATTATTAAATTAATCTACCATAGTTTCATCAATTAATTTTTTAATCCAATAATTAAATCATTGAAAAATATTTATTTAATTCAATAAATATTCAATTTAAATTACAAAAATTTCGTTCCTCACAATTCATGATATAACAAGAATGAGCAACAAGTTTGCTCAACAAGTTTAAATACAACAATAAGGATATATCATGATGAATGGAAAGATATCTGACAAAGAATTCAACAATATGAACATCTGGAAGATTCAACAATATGAATATTAGAAGCAAAGATAATGTTGCTTTTAGAATAACTTCTAGTCAAGTAGACTTTGAAATATAACACACAAATGGAATCAATAGCTGATTGACCCTTTGGTTACTGGCTACAGAATAAGTACTTGAGGGGATCAGCCTCACGTACTTGAGGGAATCCTTACCATCAATTAATTTGGATAAATTTTATAAAACTTCATACACTGGTCTGACCGAACAAAGGTTCAGACTCTATCTAACACAGTTCAAGAATTATAGAACTTTAAACGATGTACAAGTCCAAGACTGTACGAACTCAAGTGCACTAAGTTCGAATATCAATAATATTGATGTGGAATAATTGTAAGGTAATTAAACCACTTAATAGCATGCTTGGAAATAAAGTTCAAGCTTAAACGAATGACTTTCAATTCAACAATAACCTGCTTAATACGTTATGAGAAGGATAAGAAACTTTCACCAAACAAGTGAAGTTTAGCAACTTGCACAATATTCAAAGTTGTGTAAGTTAGGAAACTTGCAACACAATAAAAATAGTGTTCAGATACTTGTTCAAGTAAAAGAGTAAGAATTAAGGAACTTGCACAATCAAAGAGTGAAGTTTAAGGAAACTTGAACATAATAAAAATAGTGTTCAGATACTTGCTCAAGTAAAAGAGTAGAATAAAGGAACTTGCACGATCAAAGAGTGAAGTCCAAGGAAACTTGCAACACAATAAAAATAGTGTTCCGATACTTGCTCAAATAAAAGAGTAAGAATTAAGGAACTTGCACAATCAAAGAGTGAAGTCCAAGGAAACTTGCAACACAATAAAATTAGTGGTCAGATACTTACTCAAGTAAAAGAGTAAGAATTAAGGAACTTGCACAATCAAAGAGTGAAGTCCAAGGAAACTTTCCTGCTTGCTCAGCTACAATTTAATTCTAGCTCTAATTAACTTGTGTTGAAATGACCTAACGTTAATAAGTCGGGCATTCAATTAGTATATGTAAATTAATATGAGTCTACACTTACAAGAATCAAGTTATCATATAGCATGCTTCTCAACACATTATACGACATATTGGTCATATATTACAAGGTACATAAATCATACAAGCATGCCTTGAATTTCATAATCAAAAACAGAATCTTGGCAAGACTATGGGAATGATTGTGGCTGCGCTGGTCTAGAAGCTTAGGGACGGTAGCATTGCTGGCTATCCCCAATCCAAACCAGGTTTGGGCCTTGCACTTCCTATTTCTGCCTAACTCTAACATACCCCTAAACATACATATTAACATAAACAAATGCTAGAAGTCTCACATGACATATGACCATACTTGAATTTACCACAAGTTTAACTTACAATTTATATGTCATTAAAACGTAAAAATCATGTAACCATCATGCTCAATACATATTTATCATGTCTAGGAGTATTATAGCCATAACTTGACATCTTACTACTTTGGTATCTAAGTACTCATATAATATGTAACTTAAGTTTGAAAATATGTTCAAGGTTGTCTTTGAAATCATTTTAGCACGAATGATGTAATCCAACACATGTAAGACAAATCTAAAACTTTTATCATAAGTAAATATGTTATGATAATCTCTTTTCAAAATCAGAAACTATGTCTCTTAGCATTTCCTGATAGATAGGTTTGGCTCATTGGACAGCTACACACGCTATTCTGGGGATTTCACCACACCAGAGGATCAGTGGCATTTGGCTAGAGTGGATGTATTCGTGATGTGCATAGTGGCGTATGTGTATATGCCACGATATATGGATGAGTTGGACATTGGTGTTATCATGGCAGTGAGAGCTCTCAGGGAGGGTCATACCATCATTTCGATGATTGTGGCGGAGACGCTGAGGCCGGCCACATTTTGTAGCAACTACCCTGAAGTGGTATTTACGGGTAGTTCGGTCATGTTATACATATGGTTTATATCACACTTGAGACCGATTGGTACTTTCTGCTGACACGGGTACTGCTTTACTCATAACATAGCTATGTCTTACTCCTTTCAGCCATCGGAGTGTACAGACGTTATGTCTTGGTCGGTATTTTTGGCAGAGATCAGAGAACTGTTTGGCATCCTACCGTGTACAGGGCTCAGTTCACCCTATAGCTTTATTACACATGCTACGGGCATGAATTATCTCCCTCTGGCTGGCTTGAGGGGCATGACTACATACCACCCCCTGGCCGTGATGTCACAGTTTGACAAGTTCCAGGACTTCCATCCTTTTAATGGGGTGTTAGGTCAGCGTTTAGCTTCCCGCCATCTATCAGTAGAGGACCGATCCAGGGTGTATACATGTTGGGATCAGCTTGAGATAACTGATTTTTCTGCTAGCCATGCGGGCTGTTCGCCAAAGTATTCTGTGTGGATGGAGACAAAGACTTCATCAGATGCGTCAGTATCCATAGTGCCGGGTATTGATTCGGATAATGGAGAGCCCATGAAGGACATTGATTCTCCAATGAAGAGGAGCCATTTATCGGGTTGCCAATAGCTCTTTTAGATTCTCCCAAAGATTACTAAGCCTTTGTAGTGATCTAGCATTCAAAGACAAGATGCTTGACGAGTCTTCATCTGATGACCTTCGAGAGAGATCAGGCTAGAGCCTTGTTGTTGACAACCCTTGATGGGAGAGACGCAGTTCTGTTAAAGAGAGACGATACATTAGCTCATAGAGATGTCGTTGTTTTTGAGCAGAATGAGGCCAGATCAGCCAGAGATGTCATGATAGTTGAGAGGGATAGCGCCATTTCTGCCCGGGATGTAGCCGTTACAGATAGTACCACAGTGAGGTCCCTTACTAGTGGCATGATTGCAGAGTTGAGCACATATATTGATGAGCACCGTGTCATCATGCAGATGGCTGTGGATCTGTTAGCTCGTGTGGATACCCTTGTACATGAGACCACATCGTTACCTCCTTCTTCTGAGTGAGATGTCATGTTGGGCTTGATAGCTCGCATATACACTGACTTGTAGATGGGCTTGTATTTTCCTGCACAGACTAGCTTAGCCATTTTGTCATATACAGTTCATATTGTATATATCAAACAACATTATATATAGTAGGGAAACATATTTTTGATCACTTCCCATTTGGTTATGCCTTGTTTCTTACTTGATATTTGCATGCTTCTTCAGTGCTTATGATCTTGATGTATTCTGAAATCCTCCTTAATGGATGGACATTGAGTTGTCTCAGGATATTTTAGAATGGATCATTGATCTGTGTGTTTTCTCTACCATCTTTGGTGTCTTGGGACTGGTTTCTGTATGGAAATGTGAAGAAGAATAAGGCTTTCCTCTCTGAGGTTGACCGCACCATAGATGGTCACCAATACTCCTATTTAAGAGGAGCCCAGTTAGTTCCATCTCTTATGGATTGGTGTTTCTCTTTGAGGAATCAACCGCAGCTTAGATGGTCGTCGAATCTCCCATTTAGGTGGGGAGGTCAGTTAATTCCATCCCTTTGGTCTGAAGCCAATGAAATGTGTTGGATTGAAGGATGATCCCAGTACCGTTGATAAGTGTTTGTGTTTTGGTAGGGGGTAAGACCGAACCATGAATCGCTGCCTACGTACTCCTGTTGAAGATGAGATCAAGTCTGCGTAGTTCAAACATGGTGTAAGAGGTTTAACGCTGTATATGGCAGAAAGGGTGTAGGAATGTTTTTATTGTTTTTGTAATGAGAAGGGTGTAGAAATGTTTTTGTTGTTTTTGTTTTTGTGAGGAGAAGGGTGTAGAAATGTTTTTGTTGTTTTTGTTTTATTGCGATTGGGCCATATAAAATTATTGCCTTCGTACTACTTACTTTAGTGTCTCCACACAAATAATCATGAGATCAATCATCCTCATCCAATGAGCAAGTAACATATGTACCAATCTATCCAGATTCACTAATCTCCTTTTTAGTAATCCAACGATTGGGAATAATTTTAGTTTGTGAGTTATCTAAGAATTTAGATCTCATTAGCATGATTATCATCATGATTCTAAAAGTATTGCTCAAAACTATGGGTTTATCACATATTATAAAACAACACCATGTAGATAAATCAAAAGCCTTTAATTAAATTTTTTTTTATATTAATAAATGAATAAGATTGTTACAAAGTATATGTTTTATCATCAAACATGATTGACTTATGTGCATACTACTTTCAATCTCCCACTTGCACTAAAGTCAATCGTTATAGTACCTTATACCCTATTTCTCTAAGTGGTGATCATTGTACTGTTGGATAAGCTTCAGTTAATGCATATGTAATATTGTTCTTGATAGTCAACTATCTCTATAGTGACTTCTCCTCTTTCAATGATTCTTTAATCAAATGAAAGTATCGCAACACATGTTTAGATCTGAGATGAGGCTTAGGAACTATTCCTAGTTTTGTAATGAACTTTTCATCCAAACAATCAACTTGCAGCTTCATTTACAACTATATACTTTGTCTTTATAACTAAACCAGCAACTCTTTGCTGTTTGGAACTTTTCCAATTCACTGCACCACCATTCAAAAGTGTATTTGTTATCATCTTGGTCCAACTGAAAAAACTTGAGTCTATTAAGCCCTCTAGTTTTAATTCAGACCCGCCATGAATATGATCACATCTTTAGTGTCAATTAAGTACTTTAAGATGTTTTCACTATCGTACAGTGATCTTCTCCAGAATATGACTGATCAGCAATATGTCTCGTATATTTCATTACTTACGCGATAGTTACTCATGCGATCTCTCTTTTCAGGAGTCCATGGGAATATTAAGAGAGATACACTACATGGCTCATCATCATGAGACATCTCTTGGAGTTTGTCATGATAAATGTCTTTAACATCAAATGAATATATGTTCCTTAGGTTAAGTTGAGCATACTTTTAAATCTATCTATATAGATTTATATCCCCAATTAAGATACTCTTCCCAAATCATTCATGGATGAATGTTTAGACAACTTTATCTTTACTGATTGTAGCATTTGTATGTAATTCTTTATCCATAGTATATCAACATATAATATTAGGAATGTCCCGACACTCCCACTGACCCTTTTGTACACATTAGGTTCATTCTTGTTTTTGATAAAATCAAACTCTTTTGATTGTCTCATCAAAACGAATGTTCTATTTTTGAGAAACTTGCTTCAATCCATTTCTCTGAGTGTCTACAACTCTTACCTCATCGTATATATTTGGATCATCATCTTCTATGAAGTGTACTTCATCATTATCTATGATGAATTCATACCTCCCAGGTATCTTCGGTACTATTCCAGATTTACGATTCAGTTGTGGTACAATAGGTCTATCTACATGTTCTTCTATTTGACTTATAATGCTTTGTGATTCTAGAACTCTTCATGATCTATTATCTCCCACTAGCCCGTCAATGATAAACATCTTTCGCTTAGTAGGATTGGAGAAAATTTACCTTAAACTTACTTTAGGATGTCCCATAAATCTGCACTTGTCAAATCTTGTCCCAAGCTTATCCTTTTGAAACCTTTTTCAAATAAGCTGGACAACCCCTTATCTTAACATACTTAAGATTAGGAATCCCCTTTATCCATAACTCTTATGGAGTCTTGGGGCCGAATTTTCATGAGGTTACCTTTTTTACAAATATACAGCCATTTATAGGGCATTACCCTAGAAGGATACTAGAATGTTGACAAAATCATTATGTATCGCACCATGTCCAACAAGGTACGATTTTTTCCTTTCAGATATACTAACAAATTATTGCGTATCAGGAGGCGTTCATTATGAGAAAACCATTTTAGATGATCTAAAAACTTATTGCACATGTATTCCTTCCTCAATCCGATTGAAGAATGTCAATACTTTGCCAATTAGTTTCACTTCAGAATTCTTTGAACCTTTCAAATGATTCAAACTTGTATTTGGTCAAATACAATTATTCAACTCTTTGAATGATTATCTCCTTTTCTTATACTAGTTTGTTCAATTTGCAAAATTATTTTTCATGTAAATCAAGTATACAAAATCCATTAAGAAATATTCCAGTTCTATACAAAAACTTTGTTATTATAAATAGAACAACAATTATTCTTAAATATAATATCAAAAAATTTTATTGTCCAACAATAAAATAGAAATAATGTTTCTAACGAGAACTGGAATACAATAACAACTTATTGAGTTTATAGACTTGCCCGTAGGCAGTGCTAAACAATAAGTTCCTATGGCTAATGCAGCAACATTTACTTCATTTCCCACGCATGGGATTATTTATCCTTTGTTTAGCTTTCTACTTCTGCTTGGTCCCTTCATAAATCTATATTTATGAGAACCAAAGCCGGTATCCAATACCCAAGTATAATCTCAACTTACAGGAAGATTTTTTTTAATCACGAACAAAATTATATTTGTAACTGAAGCTTCACTAAGCTTCTTCTGGTTAGCCTCTGCAAGATGCTTCTCGTAGTTTTTTCCCATTGTCTAGGCTTATTACAGTATAAGCAAACTCCTTTGCTATCTGTATCAGTTTTGTTCTTATTTTCCTCAGTTTTTGCCTTTCTATTTACCTTCTTAGAATCGTTCTTTTTTTCAAAAGATTCTTTGACCCTTTCCATTAAGACTTGATCTTTCTTTGTTGAAAAGTGACTATCAGCATTTTCAATATGTTAAGCAAATCAGCAACGCTGATATCTAGCTTGTTTATATAAAAAATTCACAATAATATGTGAGAAGGAGTTCGGGAGTTAATGCAAGATCAAATATTGGCTCAACTCTCCATCCATGACAAAACATGTTGTCCTAATTGTTCAAACAAATTGATCATGTTAAGGACTTGTGTTTGTACTATAGTGTCATCAGTCATTCTAGATCGGAAGAGCTCCTTAGATATTTAATATCGATCAGTCCTACTTTCCACACCATCAGCTACTTGATGGGCAGGAATATAGTAAGAGCATCCATAGTTTCATGTTGACGCTGAAGCTCGTTACTCATGGATGCGAGCAAGATGCATTGAGCCAACTGTGCATCATCTTGTCACTTTCTAAAACTATCAATCTCTTCCTCAGAGGCATTCTCTACAACCATTGCAGGGATACTAATATTAAGGACATAAGATAGCTTTTCAGCCTTAAGAACTATTCTCAGATAAGACTCTTCTTATTTATAGATGTAGGCAACCCTCCTAAACAATTTAGGAATTGAGATTTTTTTATTTAATTAAACTCCTTTAATTAATTAGGCTCCTAATCTTATTAGGAATAATTAACTAAAAGAGTTTAATTAATTAGCCTCCTAATCTTATTAGAAATATAGAAGAGTACCTTTTATTAATTAATTCTCAAACTCCTTTAGGAATTAAATAATAATAATAATAATAATAGTAATAATAATAATAATAAGACTCCTCTTATTAATTTATATTTAATATTTCCAAAATATAAAATAATAAATATTAAGTTATTTATTTTATTCTATCACTATAAATTAAATTAAATACATTTAACTTATTATTATGATTATGTCATTTAATTCTTAAATAAATATTTTTTTTTATGGTGTGACCCGTTAGGTTTTTCATATTAAACCAGTTGTGATTAAATCAATTAGAACAATTCTAATCTTATTTAAATATATAAATTAACTATTAATTTATTTAAATAAATAATATTTATTCTACAATAAGGATAAACCTCCCGAGCAATCAACGACTTTCCAAATAATAAAGATTTCAACATTAATCATAAAAGAACCTTTGAGTAAATAGTTACCGTACAATTCAATCCTTCCACCATACAATGTCCTAATTAAATATAAGACATAGAATTACTGTCAAGTCTTATTTTATTTAACTATATGTATTTCGATTCTCAAATGCACAACTCCAAATAATGTAAATTAAAAAATCCTTTATAATTTCCTTCTGCCTTGGTCAAGGACTACTGAGTTGTCATTTATCGAATCACATAGGACATTCTCTTCTATTACTAGAAGCGGTAGATTCTTTGTTGATCATTCATTATCTCCATGTACAACTTATTACACCCAAGCATACCCTAATGGTCTTAAGAAATATGTCAAAGTATAACTCATCATACACAAGATATTATGATGATCTCAAGTCTAAGGATCACTTGTACTACTATCACTACAGGAATTCCTATTGACAGACAAGTAAAACTCCATTAGGTATTCCATAGTGAGCCACATTCCACGAACTTATTCTCTAATAAACACCTACATACTTGCTTTAGTGTCTCCACACAAATGATCATGAGATCAATTATCCTCATCCAATGAGCAAGCAGCGTATGTACCAATCTATCCGGATTTATTAATCCCTTTTTTCAAAATCCAACGATTGAGAACACTTTTAGTTTATGAGATATCTAAGAAAAATTTAGATCTCATTAGCATGATCATCTTCATGATTCTAAAAACCTTGCTCAAAATTATGGGTTTATCACATATTATAAAGTAACACCATGTAGATAAATCAAAAGCCTTTAATTAAGCAATTCCTTTATTAATAAATGAATAAGATTGTTACAAAGTATATGCTTTATCATCAAGCATGGTTGGCTTGTGTGCATACTACTTTCAGGTATTGTGCAACTACCTGGATCTCTGAGCTTAGGTGGTAGTTTTTTTTGTAAGATTACACTACACTCCTCCGTGAGTGCAACTGTCTCAACGTCTTCAAGTTTTCATTTTCTCGATAAAATTTCCTTCATAAATTTTGCATAACTTGGCATTTGTTCTAGTGCATCCGTAAACAAGATTTTAATCTGTAGCTTTTTGAACACATCTAAAACTTTCAAAAATTGCTTTTCTTCATTTGCCTTATGGTGTCTCTAAGTGAAAGGGACTGGTGGTGCATATAAGCTCGACTTAACCCCTTAAGACATCTCAACAGTTTTTCCCTTGCTCTTCCTCTTTTCAGATTCCTCTTTATCTTGTATTGTTTGTTCCACATTGATTTCCTCACTGTGCAGTTGATTCAATTTTTCTTTGGTAGGCTCCTTTATACTGACCCTGGTGGTAATTAATGTTACCAACTCTTAGCTTTATCTCTCAATGTAAATGGGAATAGCCTCAATCTTATTGTATCCTCTGACACCCCATTATATCTTAATGTATCGCATATCTCCAAGAATCTGACAAGATGGTCGTTGGGATCATCGTTTGGTAATCCCCCAAACTAAACCAAATTCTGGATAATATGGATTATGTCTGGCTTAATCTCAAAACTAGTAGTTGTAATTGTAGACCTCGTAATACTTGATTGAATCTCTGTCACTTGCGATATAGTGTAATCCTGCGGTGATTTTTGTTCTTCCTTGGCCATTCTTTCCTGATTTTCTATGGTAGCCTGATTCAAATTTAGACTCCTTCGGAATGTACATTTAATCTCGATGTCGTAAGGAACTAATTCCAGACCCTTGGATAGCATGTGCATACACAATTAAAATTAACTCGGTGTACACGAAATTCTCATATCACAACTTAAATAAACTCGAACAGATGAAAGCCTATAAAATTAAATAAACAGAAAATTAAAAACGTTTAAATAAACTAAATTGATAAAAACTAATAACAAAATAATTATTAGAACTGTTCCCCAACAAAGGTTGTTGGGCGCCAAAAACTTGTTGTCCATTTTATATAATGACAATTCGTGCAAGTATACATGGTCAATCAAATAATATAGAAGTAAGAAAGATGTCGGACCCACAAAGAACGAATACTAATAGCTATCCTAATTATTAATTCTTTACCAATTACATTTTATTTAAACAATCACCAATGTTGATTTTGAGATTATTTTGAATTAAAATTGAAATTAAACTAACTAGAATTGATTACTAAATGTATTAAATCTAGGATCACAATTTCCCCAATTGTGTCACAATAATCGTTTCACCCTATTTCCACGTTATTAATCCAATGTGTTGTTAATTAGGTTGTCTATCAATTTATTAACATCTTTTAATGATTAACAAAAGAACATATTTCAGTTATGTTGTTATTTCCATGCCAGACACTTAAAATAGATTAATTAAGCATAAACTCATAATCAAGTTATGGATGGCATACAAGCATTCTCGTCTCATACATTGTTATGTTATTCTAAAAAATCATCCAGATCTAATCATAGATTTCCTTTTTCAATTCCATCTAAGATATCAGTTTAGTCACTAGCTAAATAATTAATAATTAAGCACAAGATATTATAAACAACTCATCAAGATCAATAAATGTAAATAAGATAATTAAATTAATGCATTGCAAAAGGTTCCATTGTATCCCTAATTAAAAAATTAGCTTATCATCCTCATAAAAACCATCATATCAAAAATAAATAGCATCCCAAGTACAAATAATGAATTAAGAAGAAGAAGAAGAAAAACTCTATTGAGAATCTCCAATCTTTGTAGATTCAATCTCTGCCTCTTCGTGTTCTCCAATTGAATCTCCAAGTCTTAAGCCACCTCGTTTCCAACTAAGGTTTATAAATAATGACAATAAAAATCCCTAATCATCTAATATGATCTTTATAACCCTTCTATCAAATCCTAAAACTTCAAGGTCCAAGTCTGCTTCAAAATATGCTGAAATCCCAAATTGTTGCTGACCTGGCCCTGACCTAGCGTTGTTGTGCCAGAATCCTTCTCAAACCTGCGTTGTTGCACCAAGCCCGAAACTCCTTTGCTAAATCTCTGGCATGGTAGCGCTACCGTGCCAATTCATTTACAACTTATAGCGCTGTCCCGCCAGATAACTAAAACTCCTACTACTACTTTGTTTGACTTATTATGCCTTGCCATTTACTTCCAACTCCAAGTCCCATGCTATGTATCCTATAAAAACACCAAAATTACATCAAAATTAACCACAACACTTGAAAATAACCACAGATTAAAGTTTGAATGCACTCAATTCATAGGTATGACACCTACTCATGATCCGACTTTTGTCAAATTATGCATCTTTGTACAAGACATTGTGCAAATGATATTGACATCGTAAGGTGAAAAAGCAAAGGTTACATGTAAAGGAAAGAGGAAGCCCAAAGTCAAAAGTGAAGAAGTCAAGATACAATGTTAACATTTCACCTCCAACACCAATTACCTGTTGTAACCCTCTTTGTAGTTTGATATAGAAAAATAATATTACCACCTGATTCGAATGGTTGACCACTCTTTCCTTAAGACTATATCTGTCCCTTACTTTTATTACACAGGGTTACTCTGAATTAGTCTCCCAAGATAAGAGAGGCCCATATTTTACTCTGTAATAGAATTTGTTGTGTAGAAACAAAACTAGTGCAAACTATAAATAAGAGAGAAGAAAATTATCACAAGAAAAATTATTTAGAATGATAATTTGTCTAAGAATTTGATAAGGAATTTGAATGATTTGAAATACTTTTTTGGGTAGATTTGGAACCTATTTATAGGTTTCCAAACACCCCTCTGAAGAGGTATGTTGATATCCAAACACCCCTTTGAATTGGTTTACCCCTAAATTTAATGTCGTTTCTCTTCGTAATGGTATCCCAATTTATATTCGTAATGGTGGCATCCCAATTTACTCTGCAATTAACCGTTGGCCTAATTAATTAATTAATTAATAATAATTAATTGCAATGTAGTTAACATATTTAAAAATAAAATTTTCTTAATGTTGTTGTCATAACTTGAACCCAAGTCATTAACATTACAACTCCTTTTTTTTATCCAACTGAACCAATTCATCTGTTGACTATATGGATAGCATATAATATATTTATTATATACTTTTTAGATAATGAAAATATACAACAATCTTCCCCTATTTTCATAATCTTTCAATCCTTTTCCATGACCTTCTTGTAGTCAACCCTCTTAAACTATTCATTAATACGGTTTTTTTTAATTAATTAAACTATTTTAATTAATTGTATTCCAAATCCAATTAGAAATTAATAAGAGTTCTTTATTAATTAATTCCCAAACTCTTTTAGGAATTAAATAATAATATAGTAATAATAATAATAGGACTCCTCTTATTAATTTATATTTAATATTTCAAAACATTAAATAATAAATATTAAGCTATTTAATTTATTTTGTCACTATAGATTAAATTAAATACACTTAACTTATTATTACGATTATGTCATTTACTTCTTAAATAAATATTTTTTCTTTTATGGTGTGACATTTTAGTTTCTTCATATTAAACCGGTTGTGAATAAATCAATTAGAACAATCTTAATCTTATTTAAATAAATAAATCAAGCTATTTAACTCATTTAAATAAATAACATTTATTCTACAATAAGGATAAGCTCCCTTAGCGATCAGCGACTTTCTAGATAATATATATTTCAACATTAATCATAAAAGAACATTTGAGTAAATAGTTACCGTACAATTCAATACTTCTACCATACAATGTCCCAATTAAATATAAGACATGGAATTACTGTCAAGTCTTATTTTATTTAATTATATGTATTTTAATTCTCAAATGCACAACTCTAAATAATGCAGTTAGAAACTCCTTTCTAACTTCATTCAACATTGGCCAAGGATTCCTGAATTGTCATTTATCGAATCACATAGGACATTCTCTCCTTTTACTAGAAGCAGTAGATTCTTTGTTGAGCATTCATTATTTCTATGTACAAAATTATTATACCCAAGCATACTCTTTGATATACCCTAAAAGTCTTAAGGAACATGTCAAAGCATAACTCATCATACACAAGATACTATTGTGACGCCCCTAAAATAGGTATACATCACCCATTCTAAGTCGCCAAATACATGGTACATAAACAAATACAACTTCAGTAATACAATTGTCGTGCAAAATACGACAGTACATATATTGTGAGTTTGAATACAACTATTGTCTAATAGAGAGTATACAAACTCAAAAGGAGTCCTCATTACAATTATTGATACACTATTTTACAAAATAGTGAGGACTACTAATACAACTATCCTGAACCATCACTCCATACCCCGGCTAGTTCCTGCTATGTTCTCACCTCCTGAGAAGAAAAATGGAACAAAAAGGAAAATGGTGAGCTCGACTAGCCCAGTAAAGAATATTATGACTAAGATAATATACAACAATTTATCATCATTTAGGACTGAGGATGATGAAAAATATTTTAAAGGAAAGAATCCATTGAAACAAAATAACAAATATTAGAGATTCGTATTACAGTTTATCCAAGATCAATAATACTCCATAATAATCAATTTTGAAGCAAAATTCAAGAATAAAGATCAAAACATGGATACAATCAAAGATAGTAACCATAATAGACATCTTGGACAAAAAGAAGAAAATTTCATTTTTTGGTGAATAGTGTCGTATTCGTGAATAGTGCCGTATACGTGAATAGTAACCCCAACACAAAAATTTCCAAATTTGATAAAAAGTTCAGACCAATATTTTGGCATAATGATATTGAAAGAAATAATATCATTTACGAAGAAAATAACATCCCTTACCTCAAAATAACAATACTTGTGATCGGAATATCGGTATAAGGTTGAAGGAAACTTGCACTGATAAATAGAAACTCACAAAGTATCTAAATACTCACAAAATAGAGAAATCTTATGTTTCTGGTGTGATTTTCAATTCTAAATTAGCCCTCTATTTATAGGAAAATGTTAGCACGCCGAAGCAGACTTGACCTGCTACCTGATGGCTTTACCTGCTACTATTGCCACCCACCACATTTGAAATAAAATTCAACACATTTCTTCACCAACCACAAGTGGGGCCCACTCAATTCTAGAATTTTCCACCAAAATCATTTATAAACCTAATTTCTGAATCAATCACCTCTTAAAATTCATAACAAATTATATGTTCATTTTTAACGGTTCAAAATTTGTGGACATATACTCAACTTATATATGTATAACATATCCAAAAATCACAACAATCAAACGGTCAGATTAAAAATTATAACTCACGCAATATATCTCAAGTAAAGTGATTTAATTTTTAATACCTCCATTCTGACAAAAACACCTCAACATTAATTCCTTCAATTATATCCACATAAAATAAATATTTCCTTATCATATAAATCAATATCTAATTATTCACAAATAATATTACAGAATCACAATTATGACAACCAAGCCATTCCCAGGAAAGAGGGGGCTTTCCGATAAGGATTTCTCCTTACTGGCACGCAATTAGGTGACCAAACCTCTCCTTGACAGAACTTTCTAGGCATTGCCAATAATGTTATCTCATAATATTATTCAAATAATATGAATTATTGATCCGATAATGGGAAATACTGTGCAGTGACAATTATTGAAACAACAATAATATAAAATATCAACGCAACAATTATTGAACCAATAAAATAAAATATTGAGCAAATAATTCTTTGTAACAATTATTGAGTAGTGCCTTCTTTCGTAAGAATTAATAATTCAAAAATTGTGCAAAAGCAGGTAATGCTCTTTGTGCAACCACGCGTATTATCTTGTATTTTAACCACCGAGTATTCAAAGGTGATTAATTAGCAGAATAACTTCGTAGTTATTTGTAAAAACTCAAATTTGTCATTTTCTTCATCCGACCATTATCCGTTATGGGGCCCACAAATGGATGCGCCGTCGTACGAATATTCCCCGACAGAAAGAATATTCTACGACCAAACGAATATTCCCCGACAACAATGAATATTTTATAACCACTTGCTTATTTTGCAAAATTTGCACATTTCACCCATAACCAAAGCATTATATCAAATTAACACCTTATTATTCACAATAATAATTAGAGGAAATTCGATTTTATTTATAATAAGTTGGGGTCTTACAACCTCCCCTGCTTATAAAATTTTGTCCTCGAAATTGACGTACGTACCTGGTGTTTCGAAAAGGTGAGGATACCTCGCTTTCATTTCTGATTCCAACTCCCAGGTCATTTCTTCAATTGCATGGTTCCTCCATAAAACCTTAACTTGTGGTATAACCTTCGTGCGTAGGACATGCTCTTTCCTATCCAAGATCTTAACAGGTACCTCCTCGTACATTAAATCTTCGGCTATCTCATCCGGTTCTAACTCAATAATGTGGTTCGGATCTTTCTCATATTTATGAAGCATAGATATGTGAAAAATATTATGAACACGAGACATGCTTAGAGGTAATGCGAGTCTATAGGCCACATTTCCTATTCGGTCAAGAATCTCAAATGGACCAACAAATCGTGGATTGAGCTTTCCTCTCTTCCCAAATCTTATAACTCCCTTCCATGGTGCAACACGTAACAATACATGATCCCCAATATTAAATTCCATTTCCTTTCGATGAAGATCCGCATAACTCTTTTGTCGATCCTATGCCGTTTGTATACGTTGTCAGATCATTTGGATATTCTCTGTAGTTATGCGTACCAATTCTGGTCACAATAACGTTGCTTCCCCCACCTCGTCCCAGCATACTGGAGAGCGACACTTTCATCCATACAATGCTTCAAATGGAGCCACACCTATACTTTCCTGATAACTGTTGTTGTAGAAGAATTCTACCAATAGTAGGTACTTATCCCAACTCCCTTTGAAATCTAGGACACAAAGTCTTAATAAATCTTCAAGAGTTTGAATAGTCCTCTCTGATTGCCCATCCGTTTGAGGATGGTATGCCGAACTGAATCGTAAATCCGTGCCCATAACTATGGATACTGGCATGCCATGCAATCTTACAATCTCATACACGTACATACTAGCAAGACGTTCAAGGAAATAAGTCTCCCGTAATGGCAAAAAATGGGCAGACTTGGTTAATCTATCAACAATAAGCCTTGAGAAACCTTGGGAAGACCCGTAACTAAATCCATAGTAATGTGTTCCCACTTCCATTTTGGAATCTCAAGTGGTTGCAATGGACCCTTTGGCACTTGATGCTCCGCCTTTACACGTTGACAAGTTAAACACCTCGAGATAAACTCCGCGATCTCTCTTTTCATATTGCTCCACCAAAATGTATGTCGAAGATCATGATACATTTTAGTACTCCCAAGATAGATTGCAAATGGTGTGTTGTGTGCCTCCATCATGATTTTATGCTTCAAGTCAGAATCGTTAGGAACACAAAGTCTAGAGTTGACTCGAAGTATTCCTTCCTCATCAATTCTTGCTTCCGGAATAGCACCTTCTTGCACTTTCTTCTTCATACGCATTAGCTCCATGTCCGTAGCTTGAGTAGCTTTAACTTTATCGATTAAAGTTGGTTCTACTCGTATGCTTAATATCATCACGTGGGTATTTGGAGCCTTTACCTCTATCTCCATCCTTTGCAAGTCATACAAAATGGACCTTTGTGTTAACAACATTGCACTCATACCCGCATATGTTCTTCTACTCAATGTGTCAGCTACCACGTTTACTTTTTCAGGATGATATTAGATGGTGTGATCGTAATCTTTCAACAGCTCGAGCCAACGTCGTTGCCGCATGTTGAGTTCTTTTTGGGTGAAGAAATATTTGAGGCTTTTATGATCTGTATGGATCTCCACTTTCTCCCCATACAGGTAGTGTCTCCAAATCTTTAATGCGAAAATGACTGTTGCCAACTCCAAATCATGAGTAGGATAATTCCTCTCATATTCTTTGAGTTGTCGCAAGGCATAGGCTATGACTTTCCCATGTTGCATGAGAACACATCCTAATCCTTTGCTTGAAGCATCGCTATAGATAACAAATCCATCTGAACCAGATGGTATTGTCAAAACAGGTGCCGAAATGAGTCTTCTCTTGAGTTCTTAAAAACTCTTCTCACAATCCTCGCTCCAACCGAATTTTGTATCTTTACGAGTCAGCTGAGTTAACGGAGTAGCGATTCGAGAAAATCCTTCCACGAATATCCGATACTAATCAGCTAATCCTAGAAAGCTACGTACCTCGGTCACCGACTTTGGTTTCTCCCAACTTTGTATGGCTTTAATCTTCGCCGGGTCGACAGATACTCCATGTTTTGACACCACGTGCCCAAGGAATGCTACTTCCTCAAGCCAGAACTCGCATTTCTTCAGCTTGGCATATAGTTTGTTATCACGAAGCCTTTGCAGTACCAGCTTCAAATGGCGCTCATGATCTTCTCGGCTTTTGGAATAGATGAGGATGTCATCAATAAAGACAACAATGAACTGAACCAAATATTCTTTGAATACACGGTTCATCATATCTATTAAAGCAGCAGGAGCATTAGTTAATCCAAAAGACATGACTAAGAATTCATAATGCCCGTACCGAGTTCTGAAGGCAGTCTTTGGAATATCCTCAGTTTTAATCTTCAACTGATGATATCCAGAACGAAGATCGATCTTTGAAAAGAATTGTGCTCCTTGCTGGCCCCGGTCGAACAAGTCATCAATGTGAGGTAGCGAGATACCTATTCTTGATAGTGACATGGTTCAATTCTCGATAGTCAATACAAAGTCGCATACTCCCGTCTTTCTTCTTTACAAATAACACAGGAGCACCCCAAGGAGATGTACTAAGACGAATGAAACCGATGTCCAACAACTCCTGTAGTTGGACCTTTAACTCCTGAAGTTCAATAGGAGCCATTCGATATGGGGTTTTAGAAATGGGCTTTGTACCAGGTTCAAGGTCAATAAAGAATTCAACTTCACGTTCTGGGGGTAGACCTAAAAGCTTGACATCCATTTTTAAATAAACGAATAGCTTTATGACTTGATATGATAGTGATTGATTTTAGTGGTTTGGTTGTTTGAATTCGCATAACAGGTTGGTTATGAATATGAAAACTGACAACCTTACGAAAACAATCAATTTTAGCATGATGAGTGGTTAACCAATCAATCCCTAAAATCACATCAAATGCAAGAATTTTCAACGAAATAAGATCGGCAAGTAATGTGATGGTACCAACTTGAATCAAGCACAATTTATAAACAGTAGATGTAATTAAAGTTTCTCCTAACGGAGTCTCAACAGATAAGTCAAGGTCTAACTTCTCCGGAGTCAAGTTTAAACGTTGAGCACAAGCAGGAGAGATAAAATAATGGGTAAAACTGGTATCTAATAAGGTATAAGCTTCACAAGAATTTATGATTAGCTTACCCGTGATCACCTCGTTTGGGTTCCTCGCGTTTTGGGAAGTCACGACAAACGCCCTTCCTAGAATCATCGACTTTGACTTATCCAGGACAGCCTTTGGAGTCACCATCCCCATTGAACTTGGTTTCGTAACTAGACAATCTCTAGCTATATGACCTTCCTTTCCACAGTTATAACACACCTTGGATTGTTGTGGGCAGTTTGGGCTGATGTGTCCCTCTTTCCCGCATTTGTAACAAACAACCGGTGCTCGTTCTCCTCCCCTAAAAATAGTTGATGTTTGTGCTGACGTCTTTACGTTGTCATTGTTGTACCTTCTCTTCTTGAAATCTCCTCTTGACTCGTTCCTTCTATTATCACGGCCACGATTACCACCAGAGTGGTTACCGCTTTTGTCCGAATGTTTTCCTCCCTGCTGGTTTTCATTGCTCCGATGACTGCCGCCTTGAACATACTCATTATCTCGCTCTAATAATTGAGCCATGTTTACAACATTTGAGTATAAAGAAAATTTATGAGAGATAAGATATTGCCGAATCTCGGGTTTTAGACCTCTCAGAAACATCCTCGTCATTCGTTCCTCATTCTCGACCAAATGAAGTGCAAACCTGGATAACTCTACAAACTATGCCTCGTACTGGGACACCGTCATCTTGTTTTGTTCCAGTCTGATAAACTCTACCTCCTTCATATAACGAATACTTTTAGGAAAGTATTTGTCATTATACAGTTTCTGAAATGTTTCCCAAGACATGTTGAGTGCGGCAGGCTGGGTACGCTTCACAGAATCCCACCAGTAGTCTGCCTCACAGCAGAACATAAAGGTGGCGAATGGAACCTTCTGTTCCTTTGTGCATCCCAAGACATCAAATATCTTGGTAATTTGTTTGATTACGTTTCCGCCTTGATCGGATCCGGCTTTCCAATAAATTACGGTGGTCCCAACTCCTTGAAGCTGCTTGCATTTGTGTGGCAAGCAGCGCATTACTATCATTTCCACCGATATTTTGTGCACGAGTCTCCATAAATGCGATTTTGCATGAGCGCAAAAACATCTAAACATCCCATCATTCATCATTTGTTCGGTGAGTGTTGTTTACTGGGAGGAATATTGTCTTCTGTTGCACGTTCCCCCACAGGTGGTGATTAAAGGTGTCTCCACTGTCTCATTCACTCCATCGTTAATATTTCCTGTGACGCCCCCAAAATAGGTATACATCACCTATTCTGAGTCGTCAAATACATGGTACAGAATACAAAAAAAACTTAATTATACAAGCGTCGTGTGTAAAGTACGACAAAACATAAGTCGTGAGTTTTAATACAAATATTGTCGTCTACATACAATATACAAACTCAAATTCAATATTTTTACATTTATTTTCCGCTATTTCCTTTGAATAGTGAGGACTACTAATGCTATCATCCGTTAGTCACTCTGGTTCCCCGACTAGTCCCTACTACGTTCTCATTTCACGAGGAGAACAATAAAAGTAAAAGGGGAGCTCAACTAGCCCGATGAGGAAAATATTATGACTAATAATAATGAGAATATATTATCGTTAGCCTTCAACAGTGTTAAAGCGATACAATATAACAACCATTAAGTTTAGCTGCGGTGAACAAGCAATCCATTAAAAGAGTCAAGTAGAGAATAAAATCTACTATCTTTTATGATTTAGAAGGTTTTTCATCACTTTTATCATTTGGGACTCGACAATAAATAATCACATCATCGAATCACCCCTACTGATGCGGCCGAGGATATTCTTTAGTATCACGACCACAATTATCCATGCACTACGGGCCAAGAATATTTGTGTATTCAATAATGGTCATGATCATGCCAACAACTGTCCATCAATGCACTACGGGCCAATGAGGACTTTTTTCACATCATTTGTAACATTACGGTAATGATTACACCGAATAATCCCTGGTCATATTCATACCAAGTCCATCTATGCACTATAGGCCACAGATGACTTTCAACAAAATATAAACATGAGGATAATGACAATGATATAAGAATTCAATAAAAACAAGTTCAAGAATTAATTTATCCAGGAACTAATAACGTCCAAATTGTCAACATGATACTGCTTTGTAGAGTAAAATTCAAGAATGCTCAGAAGAATATTTCCATGAAAAGATACCGGATGAAACACAAATATCAAGGATATTCCACTAATTTCATGGAGTATAGAAGTCAAAACTTTAACCAACTGAGTATAATAAGGAATGGAATAACAAAAGATATAACCAAGCATGCGATAGACCGCACAGGCAGGTTATTCCAACAGGATAATAAATAACGGAATCAGGTCCGGCGTAAAAGCGCATGCAGACGGGATATTCAACAAAATAATAAAGGCGGATTCAGTCCGGCGTAGAACGCATGCATGACGGAGGATTCCAACGAGAATAATAAAGATGCGAACCGGTCCGGCGTAGAATGCATGACGAGGATGTTCCAGCGAGAATGATAAATAATGGAACCCGGTCGGCGTAGAAACGCATACAGACAAGATGTTCCAATAGAATGATAAATAATGGAACCGGTCAAGGCGTAAGCGCGCAGAGCAGGATGTTCCAATGAGAATGATAAAGAATGGAATCACAGAAGAATTTCACCAAGTATAGGGTAGCTCACAGGCGTATCTGAGTTATTCCAACAGAATAATAAAGAATGGAATAACAGAATTTCTCTTCATAGATAAGAAAGAAATAATACTCCCTACCTTAGAAAAACTGGATACTGGAATAGTGAGGTAGCAGACTTCTCTTCTTCTTTTTATAATTTCTCTCTATAATAATCGCTCTAAAGCTTTTGTGAATTGTGAAAAATGAAGGAAGAATGAGCTTCTATTTATAGAAAAATATAGTTTCGATAATTGCACGTTTTTGGGCTCAAAAAATTATAGTACAATACCTCAAACTTTTCCTTTATTTTTAATTTAGTCATGGAAGTATTATCAAACTTGCACCACCTCCCCTAATAGTAAATAATTTGATTCTATTGTAAATTATGTGAATCAATAGTTTTAGACATGTGAAAATATGAATTACAGTATAGTACATCCATCTATACCTCCATTTTTAACTTAGTCATGCAAGTATTATCAATATTGCACCAACTCCCCTAATAGTAACAAGAATGTGAAATAATAGTATACACATGTGAACAAATAGTTATAATCATGTGAAATAATAGCAATCAATTGCTCATTTATCCGGTTAAATACCCGATTGGTCAAAATAACCTCCAGACATCAATTTTTATTGAAATAAATGTCGATTTTCACTAACACAAATAATTCCAACATAATGAAACTATTTTTATCAAAACTATAAATTTTAAAATTTTGAAGTTTGACTTTTTTTGAAAAAGTAAACTATTGACTTTTTGACCAAATAGTAAAAATTGACAAATTTTTTGTTTATAGTCTATTTTTACTAATTTCATCGCTCCGGACTCAAATAAATATCACGTCCGCGTCTCCAAATTCAACTCCGAACACAACTTCAATTTTAATAACATTCATCATTAATATTATAACTCACAATATTTATCAACCAAGGTCATTTCGAGGAAGAGGGCTTTCAATAACGATTTCTCCTATTGGTAGGCATGATTAGGTGACCAAACCTCTCATTGTGAGAACTTCTAGACATTGTAAATATTGCAATTTAATAATATGAATAACTTTGTCGTCTCAATTATTGATTTAATAAAATAACATATTATGAAGATGATCTTTGTGACAATAATCGAATCAATAATATGAGAGATATGATGCAACAATTCTGTAGCAATAATTGAGTATAAGCGGTGACTTCTCACGTAAGCATCAATAATCAATCACGGTGTGCTACTATGCAACCACGCAGCGTATTCTTGAACTTTTACTACCGGGTAGTTCAACAGTTAGCAAGTAAAACTTCCGCCCGTTATTTTCATAAAGTATTTTTGTCGTTTTCTCGATCAAATGATAATTCCGTTAATGGGGTTCACCAATGATTGTCTTAGTTATACGAATATTCCTGTTAAAATGAATATTCCCCGACCAATCGAATATTATATAACAACTTGCGTACTTTGCAAAATTTATAAATATTACCCACAACTATAACATTATATCAAATCCACACCATAATATTCAAAATTATATTTCGAAAAAATTTAATCTTTATTCAAAAAGTTGGGGTCTTACAACCTTCCCTTCTTGTGAAATTTCATCCTCGAAATTAGGGTGCGTACCTGGTATGTCGAAGAGGTAAGGATATCTTGATTTCATCTCAGATTCTAACTCCTAGGTCATTTCTTCCACATCGTGGTTTCTCCACAAAACTTTGACTTGAGGTATAACCTTGAGCGTAGAATATGATCCTTTTTATCCAAGATTTTAACAGGTAACTCTTCATACGTTAAATCTTCCTCTATCTCATCAGGTTCTAATTCAATAATGTGGTTCGGGTCTTTCACATATTTACGTAACATAGATATATGAAAAATGTTATGAACACGAGACATACATGGCGGTAAAGCGAGTCTATACGCCACAGTTCCTACTCGATCGAGGATTAAAAATGGGCCAATGAATCGAGGGTTGAGCTTTCCTCTCTTTCCAAATCTCGTAACTCCCTTCCATGGAGCAACACGTAACAACACATGATCTCAATATCGAATTCCACGTCCTTTCGATGAAGATCAAGATAACTCTTTTATCGATCTTGTGAGGTTTTTATCGTTGTCGGATCGTTTGAATCTTTTCCGTAGTCATATGTACCAAACCGGTCCCAACAACGTTGCTTCACCCACCTCATCCCAAAGATATCTGCGAGCGACACTTTCTTCCATCCTGGCGCCTCGAATGGAGCCATGCCAATACTTGCTTGATAAGCTGTTGTTGAGGAAAACTCCACCAATGGTAAGAACTTGTCCCAACTTCCTTAAAATCAAGAACACGAGTCTTAATAGATCTTCAAGAGTTTGAATAGTCCTCTCCATTTGTCCGTCAAATCGAGGATGATATCCGAGCTAAATCGTAAATCTGTGCCCATAGCTTTTGCAAACTAACCCAAAATCGTGAAGTGAATCTTGGGTCTCGATCGAAACTATGGATCTTGGCATACCATGCAGTCTTACAATCTCGTTTATGTATATACGAGCAAGACGTTCAAGTGTATAAGTTTCTAGTATCGGTAAGAAATGAGCAGACTAGGTCAATCTATCAACAATGACCCAAATCGCATCTATACCTTGAGAAACCGTAGGAAGACCAGTAATGAAATCCATGGTAATGTGCTCCCACTTCCATTCTGGATCTTCAAGTGGTTGTAATGGACCTTTTGGTACTTGATGCTCCGCCTTGACTCGTTGACACGTTAGACACCTTGAGATAAACAGCGCTATCTCTCTCTTTATATTGTCCCACCAAAATGTATGTCGAAGATCATGATACATTTTGGTACTCCCAGGATGGATTACAAACGGTGTGTTGTGCGCCTCCATCATGATTTTATACTTTAAATTAGGGTCGTTAGTAACACAAAGTCTGGAGTTGACTCGAAGTATTCCTTCCTCATCGATTCTTGCTTCCGGTATAGCACCTTCTTGCACTTTCTTCTTCATATGCATTAGCTCCAAGTCTGTAGCTTGAGCAGCTTTAACTTTATCGATTAAAGTTGGTTCTACTCGTATGTTTGCCATCATCACATGGGTCCCTGGAGTTTTTAACTCTATCTCCATCCTTTGCAAGTCACACAAAATGGGCCTTTGTGTTGACAATATCGTACTCGTACTTGCATATGATCTTCTACTCAATGCGTCAGCTCCCACGTTCGCTTTTCCAGGATGGTATTGGATGGTATGATCTTAATCTTTCAATAGTTCAAGTCAACGTCGTTGTCGCATGTTGAGTTCCTTTTGGGTGAAGAAATATTTGAGGCTTTAATGATCCGTGTAAATCTCCACCTTCTCTCTATACAGGTAATGCCTCCAAATCATAAGCGTAAAAACGACAGCTGCCAACTATAGATCATGAGTAGGATAATTCCACTCATATTCTTTGAGTTGCCGTGAGGCATAGGCTATGACTTTCCTATGTTGCATGAGAACACATCCTAACCCTTTTCCCGAAGCATCACTGTAGATGAAAAATCCCTCCGAGCCAGATGGTATTGTCAGAACAGGTGCTGAAATGAGTCTTCTCTTGAGTTCCTGAAAACTCTTCTTACATTCCTCGTTCCAACCGAACTTTGTATCTTTCCGAGTCAGCTGAGTTAATGGAGTAGGGATTCGAGAAAACCCTTCTACGAATCTCCGATAATAACTAGCTAAGCCGAGAAAGCTACGTACTTCGGTCACTGATTTAGGTTGCTCCCAACTTTGAATAGCTTCAATCTTTGCCAGGTCAACAGATATTCCATGACTTGATACTATGTGCCCAAGAAATGCTACTTCCTAAAGCCAGAACTCACATTTCTTCAACTTGGCATAAAGCTTGTTTTCACGAAGCTTTTGGAGTATCAACCTCAAGTATTGCTCATGATCTTCACGGTTTTTGGAATATATGAGGATGTCATCAATAAAGACGACCACAAATAATCCAAATATTCCTTGAATACTCGGTTCATCATATCCATGAAGGCAGTAGGAGCATTAGTCAATCCAAAAGACATGACTACGAATTCATAATGCCCGTACCGAGTTCTGAAGGAAGTCTTTGGAATATCCTCAGTTTTAACCTTGGTGATGATATCGGAAGCGAAGATCGATCTTTGAAAAATATTGTGCTCCTTATGGCGATCAAAAGGTCATCAATACGTGGCAATGGGTACCTATTTTGATGGTGACATGATTCAACTCCCGATAATCAATACAAAGTCGCATACTCCCATCTTTCTTCTTCATGAATAGAACAGAGGCACCCCAAGGAGACGTCTTAGGATGAATGAAACCAATGTCTAACAATTCTGCAATTGGGTTTTAACTCCTAAAGTTCAATAGGAGCCATTCGATATGGGGCTTTGGAAATGGGTTTTATGTGGGTTCAAGGTTGATACAAAATTCAACTTCTAAGCTCTCTGGGGTAGGCGGGGAAGTTCTTGAGGGAATCGTCGTCGGAAATTTATTAACAATAGAAATATCCTTCAAATCGGCGTATTTTTGTTTAAATCAAGTGACATGAGCTAAGAAAGCTTGACATTCATTTTTAATAAATGAATAACTTTATGGCTTGAGATGGCCGTGATTGATTTTAATGGTTTGGTCGCTTGAATTCGCATAATAGGTTTATTAGGAATATGAAAGCTAACAACCACTGAAAACAATCAATTTTAGCATGATGAGTAGTTAACCAATCAATCCCTAGAATCACGTCAAATGCAAGTATTTTTAAGAAGATAAGATCGACAGGTAATGTGCGATTACCGATTTGAATCAAAAAAGACTTATAAATAGTGGATGTAATGAAGGTTTCTCTAATGGAGTTTCAACAGATAAGTCAAAGTCTAATTTCTCTGAGTCAAATTTAAGCGTTGGCGCAAGTAGGAGAAATAAAAGAATGGGTAGAACAGGTATCAAATAAGGTATAGACTTCACTAGAGTTTATGATAAGCTTACCCGTGATAACCTCGTTCGGGTTCCTTGCTTTCTGGGAGGTCACAATAAACGCTCTCCCTTGAACTACCGGCTTTGACTTTTACGGGGCTGACCTTTGGTGGCTTCATCTAATTTGAACTTGTCTTGGTGAGCGACAAAATCGAGCTCTGAGACCTTCCTTCCACAATTATAATGTGCTTTGGGACGACATCGCTGATTTGGTGATGTGTCCCTCCCTCCGCATTTGAAGCATATGATAGGTGGTCGTTCTCTTTCCTTAACAACGGGTCTTTGGTCTTGGCGTCTTTCCATCATTATTGAATCTCCTTTTCTTGAAATGTCCATTTTTATTGTCTTGGCTATGATTACCACCGAAGTGGTTACCATTTTTGGCATGTTGATTCCCTCCACGCTTGTTGTCACCGTTTCGATGACTGTTACCACTTGTATTTTCATTCCGCCAGCTGCTTTCTCTTGGTTGTGTTGACTCGTTATTGCGCTCCAATAACTGAGCACTATTTACAACATCTGAATACAAACACAGTTTATGAGAAATAAGATATTGACCTATCTTCGGCTTCAAACCTCTTAAAAAGATTCGCGTCATTCGTTCCTCATTATCGACCAAATGGGATGTAAACCGGGATAACTCCGCAAATTTAGCCTCGTATTGCGACACGGTCATATTGTTTTGCTCCAACTTGATAAACTCCACCTCTTTCATGTGACGAATACTTTCGGGAAAGTACTTGTCGTTGAATAGCTCTTGGAACTTCTCCCAAGACATCTTGAGTCGTCAGTCGGTAATGCGTTTCTGATTCCCACCAAGAATCGCCTCTTCACGCAACATGAAGGTGGAGAAGGAACCTTTTGCTCCTCGGAGCATCCCAAGACATCAAATATCTTGGTGATCGCTTTATCAATGCTTGACCTTAAGTGGTTTTGGCTCTCCAATAAACTCGGTGGTCCCAGCTCCTTGAAGCTATTTAGCAGATGGCCGTCGGAGAGTTTCAAGTGTTTCCACCTACATTTTGGATGAGAGCCGCTCTCACTTTGATGTTGCATGAATTACATAAAGCCCCTGAACATTCCATCGTTAATCATTTGGTCAGTGTTGTTGTTTGCATGAGGATTGTCGCCTTCTTGATGCACATTATTCTGATTGTTGATCTGTGGAGACTCAACGGTCTCTTGTGCTCGATTGCAATTCTCAATATTCTCGGATGCCATTTTCAAATACTGCCACAAAACAAGGGTTAATTGACATGCAACATATTATCCATATACTCTGACCAACCAATTAAATACCAAATAAACTTAGGTAGGTCATACTAGCGAAGGAATTCCCGTCTCTCCCCTCCTAGTTCTAGTCTCACATCTTAGCCGAGGAGATCATATCCTAAGCTTTGATACCAATTGTGATGCCCCCAAAATAGGTATACATCACCTATTCGAAGTCGTCAAATACATGGTATGAGAATACAAATACAACTTAATTATACAAACCGCCGTGTAAAGTACACGACAAAACATAAGTATGTGAGTTTTAATACAAATATTGTCGTCTAAACAATATACAAACTCAAATTCAATATTATTACATTTATTTTCCACTATTTCACTGAATAGTGAGGACTACTAATGCTATCATCTGGTCCGTCACTCCGTTCCCCGACTAGTCCCTGCTATGTTCTCATTTCCTGAAGAGAACAATAAAAGTAAAAGGGTGAGCTCAACTAGCTCAGTAGGAAAATATTATGACTAAGATAATACAGAATATATTATCGTTAGCCTTCAATAGTGTTAAACTGATACAATATAACAACCATCAAGTTTAACTGTAGCAAAACAAGCAATCCATTAAAAGAGTCAAGTAAAGAATAAAATCTACTATCTTTTATGATTTAAAAGGTTTTTCATCACTTTTATCATTTGGGACTCGACAATAAATAATCCACATCATCGAATCACCCTCGCACTTCTGACCAAGGATATTCTTTAGTATCACGACCACAATTATCCATGCACTACGGGCCAAGAATATTTGTGTATTCAATAATGGTCATGATCATGCCAACAACTGTCCATCAATGCACTACGGGCCAATGAGGACTTTTTCCACATCATTTGTAACATTACGGCCATGATTACACCGAATAATCCCTGGTCATAATCATACCAAGTCCATCTATGCACTATAGGCCACAGATAACTTTCAACAAAATATAAACATGAGGATGATGACAATGATATAAGAATTCAATAAAACAAGTTCAAGAATTAATTTATCCAGGAACTAATAACGTCCAAATTGTCAACATGATACTGCTTTGTAGAGTAAAATTCAAGAATGCTCGGAAGAATATTTCCATAAAAGATCTTTGGATGAAACGCAAATATCAAGGATATTCCACTAATTTCATGGAGTATAGAAGTCAAAACTTTAACCAACCGAGTATAATAAGGAATGAAATAACAAAAGAAATCACCGGGCATGCGATAGGCCGCACAAACAAAGTTATTCAACGAGAATAATAAATAACGAGAATCCTATTCCGCCAGTAAAACGCATGCATAAGATATTCCAACAAAATAATAAAGACGAAATCAAGTCCGGCGAGAAACGCACAAACAGAGGATATTCCAATGAGAATAATAAAAGCGGAACCGAGTCGGCCAGAGAACGCATGCATGAGGATGTTCCAGCGAGAATGATAAATAATGGAACCGTGTGCGGCGTAGAACGCATGCAGATGTGATTTTCCAATGAATGATAAAGAATGGAATCACGGAAGAATTTCACCAAGTATAGGGTAGCACAGATATCTGAGTTATTCCAATGCGAATAATAAAGAATGGAATAACTGAAGTTCTCTTCCTAGATAAGAAAGAAATAATACTCCCTACGTTAGAAAAACTGGATACTAGAATAGTGAGGTAGCAGACTTCTCTTCTTTTTTTTTATAATTTCTCTCTATAATAATCGCTCTAAAGCTTTTATGAATTGGTGAGAAATGAAGGAAGAATGAGCTTCTGTTTATAGAAAAATATAGTTTCGATAATTGCACATTTTGGGGTTCAAAAAATTACAGTACAATACCTCAAACTTTTCCTTTATTTTTAATTTAGTCATGGAAGTATTATCAAACTTGCACCACCTCCCCTAATAGTAAATAATTTGATTCAATAGTAAATTATATGAATCAATAGTTCTAGACATGTGAAAATACGAATTACAGTATAGTACCTCCATCTATACCTCCATTTTTAACTTAGTCATGCAAGTATTATCAATCTTGCTCCAACTCCCCTAATAGTAACAAGAATGTGAAACAATAGTATACACATGTGAACAAATAGTTATAATCATGTGAAATAATAGCAATCAATTGCTCTTTTATCCGGTTAAATACCCGATTGGTCAAAACAACCTCCAGACATCAATTTTTATCGAAATAAATGTCGATTTTCACTAACACAAATAATTCCAACATAATGAAACTATTTTTATCAAAAATATAAATTTTGAAATTTCAAAATTTGAATTTCCCCGAAAAAGTCAACTGTTGACTTTTTGACCAAATAGTAAAAACCGACAAATTTTGTGTTTATAGTCTATTTTTACTAATTTCATTGCTCCGGACTCAAATATCACGTCTGCGTCTCTAAATTCAACTCTGAACATAACTTCAATTTTAATAACATTTATCATTAATATTATAACTCACAATATTTATCAACCAGGTCGTTCCCAGGAAAGAAGGGCTTTCCAATAAGGATTTCTCCCTATTGGCGCGCAATTAGGTGACCAAACCTCTCCTTGACAGAACTTCTAGACATTATAAATATTATAATTTAATAATATGAATAACTTTGTCGTCTCAATTATTGATTTAATAAAATAACATATTATGTAGATGATATTGTGACAATAATCGAATCAATAATATGAGAGATATGATGCAGCAATTACTGTAGTAATAATTGAGTATAACTGGAGTGACTTCTCACGTAAGCATCAATAATCAATACCGTGTGCTACTATGCAACCACGCCAGACATCGTATTCTTTTCTTTTTACTAGGGTAGTTCAACAGCTTAACGGTAAAACTTCCGCGTAGTTATTTTCATAAAGTATTTTGTCATTTTCTCAATCAAACAATAATTCCGTTGTGGGGGTCCACCAATGATTGTGCCGTTGTACGAATATTCCCTGTTAAAATGAATATTCCCTGACCAATCTAATATTATATAACAACTTGCGTACTTTGCAAGATTTATAAATATTACCCACAACTATAACATTATATCAAATCCATACCATAATATTCAAAAATATATTTCGAGAAAATTTAATCTTTATTCAAAAAGTTGGGGTCTTACATTTCCCGCTGCCATTCTTAAATATTTCCATAAAACAAGGGTTAATTAACAAATTAACATATCACATATTAACCATATGCTCTTACTGACCAACCAAATAACAAATAAGGTCATACTAGTGAAGGAATTCCCCGACTCTCCCCTCCTAGTTCTTGTCTCACATCTCTGCCAGGGATCATATCCCTAAGCTCTGATATAAACTGTGACGCCCCCAAAATAGGTATACATCACTCATTCTGTGTCGCCAAATATATGGTACATAAACAAATACAACTTCAGTAATACAATTGTCGTGCAAAATACGACAACACATATACTATGAGTTTGAATACAACTATTGTCTAATAGAGAGTATACAAACTCAAAAGGAGTCCTCATTACAATTATTGATACACTATTTTACAAAATACTGAGGACTACTGATACAACTATCCTGAACCATCACTCTATACCCCGACTAGTTCCTACAATATTCTCACCTCCTGAGAAGAAAAATGGAACACAAAGGAAAAGGGTGAGCTCGACTAGCCCAGTAAAAATATTATGACTAAGATAATATACAACAATTTATCATCATTTAGGACTGAGGATGATGAAAAATATTTTAAAGGAACGAATCCAGTGAAACAAAATAACAAATATTAGAGATTCGTATTACAATTTATCCAAGATCAATAATACTCCATAATAACCAATTTTGAAGCAAAATTCAAGAATAAAGATCAAAACATGGATACAATCAAAGATAGTAACCATAATAGACATCTTGGACAAAAAGAAGAAAATTTTATTTTTCGATGAATAGTGTCGTATTTGTGAATAGTGCCGTATACGTGAATAGTAACCCCGTCACAAAAAGTTCCAAATTTGATAAAAAGTTCAGACCAATATTTCGGAATTATGATATTGAAAGAAAAAATTTCATTTATGAAGAAAATAACATCCCTTACCTCAAAATAACAGTACTTCTGATCAGAATATCGATATAAGGTTGAAGGAAACTTACACTGATAAATAGAAACTCACAAAGTATCTAAATACTCATAAAATACGCTTAATAATATAGAGAGAGAAAGAGAGAAAGCTTATGTTTTTGGTGTGATTTTCAATTATAACTTAGCCCTCTATTTTATAGGAAAATGTTAGCATGCCGAAGCAGACTTGACCTGCTACCTGATGGCTTTACCTGCTACTATTGCCACCCACTACATTTGAAATAAATTTTAGCACATTTCTTCACCAACCACAAGTGGGGCCCACTCAATTCTAGAATTTTCCACCAAAATCATTTATAAACCTAATTTCTGAATCAGTCACCTCTTAAAATTCATAACAAATTATACGTTCATTTTTAAAGGTTCAAAATTTCTGGACATATACTCAACTTATATATGTATAACATATCCAAAATCACAACGATCCAATGGTCAGATTAAAAATTATAACTCACGCAATATATCTCAAGTACAGTGATTTAATTTTTAATACCTCCATTCCGATAAAAAATACCTCAACATTAATTCCTTCAATTATATCCACATAAAATAAATATTTCCTTATCATATAAATCAATAAATAATTATTCATAAATAATATTACAGAATCATAATTATGACAACCAAGCCGTTCCCAAGAAAAAATGGGCTTTCCGATAAGGATTTCTCCTTACTGGCGCACAATTAGGTGAACAAACCTCTCATTGACAGAACTTTCTAGACATTGCTAATAATGTTATCTCATAATATTATTCAAATAATATGAATTATTGATCCGATAATGGGAAATATTTGTGCGTTGTGATTATTGAAACACCAATAATATAAAATATCAACGCAAAGACAATTATTGAACCAATAAAATAAAATATTGAATAAGTAATTCTCGTGTAACAATTATTGAGTAGTGCCTTCTTATGTAAGAATCAATAATTCAAAATATTGTGAAAACCTGGTGTGCACTCTTGTGTAACCACACGACATCGTATTTTAACCACTGAGTATTCCAACAGTGTTAACGGTAACAACTACGTTGTTATTTGTAAAGTAGTTGTTATTTGTAAAAACTCAAATTTGTCATTTTCTTTATCCGACCGTTATCCATTATGGGGCCCACAAATGGCTGCGCCGTCATACGAATATTCCCTGACAGAAAGAATATTCCACGACCAAACGAATATTCCCCGACAACAATGAATATTTTATAACTACTTGCTTATTTTGTAAAATTTGCATATTTCACCCATAACCAAAGCATTATATCAAATTAACACCTTATTATTCACAATAATAATTAGAGGAAATTCGATTTTATTTATAATAAGTTGGGGTCTTACAACTATGATGATTTCAAGTCTAAAGATCACTTGTACTATTATCACTAGAGGAATTCCTATTGACAAGTAAGTAAAACTCTGTTAGGTATTCCTTAGTGAGTCACGTTCAGTGAACTTATTCTCCAATAAGCCTCTACATACTTGCTTTAGTGTCTCCACACAAATGATCATGAGACCAATCATCATCTTCTTGAGAGCAAACAACGTATATACCAATCTATCTAGATTCACTAATCCCCTTTTTAGTAATCCAACGATTGAGAACTATTTTAGTTTTAAGATATCTAAGAGTTTAGATATCATTATCATGATCATCAACATGATTCTAAAATCATTGCTTAAAACTATGTGTTTATCACATATTATATAACAACACCATATAGATAAAGTAAAAGCCTTTAATAAATGAATTCTTTTATTAATAAATGAATAAGATTATTACAAAGTATATGATTCAGCATATCAAATATGATTGGATTGTGTGCATACTACTTTCAATCTCTCACTTGCACTAAAGTCAATCATTATGGTATCTCATACCCATCTTCTCCAAGTGACGATCAAACTGTTGTTGTGTTAAAACTTTAGTAAATGGATCTGCAATGTTGTCTTGAGAGTCCACACGCTCCAGGGTGACGTCTCCTCTTTTAATGATCTCTCTAATCAAATGAAACCTCCGCAACACGTGTTTGGATTTTTGATGAGACCTGGGTTCTTTGGCCTGTGCAATAGCTCCGGTGTTGTAGCAGAATAAAAGTATTTCTCCTCTAATTTTAGGAACCAAACCAAGTTCAATTATGAACTTCTTCATCCAAACAACTTCCTTTGCATCTTCACATACAGCTATATACTCTGCCTTTATCACTGAATCAACAACTATTTGTTACTTAGAACTCTTCCAACTTACTACGCCGCCATTTAAGGTAAACACATATCCCAAAATGGATTTACTATCAGCTTGGTCCATTTGAAAACTTTAGTCTATATAGCCCTCTAGGTTCAATTCATACCCACTGTAGATAAGAAATGCATCCTTAGTTCTTCTTAAGTACTTTAGGATGTTTTTCACTTCCTTTCAATGTTCTTCTCATGGATTTAACTGATATCTGCTTGTTAAACTAAGTGCATGAGCGACATCCGGTCTGTGACGCCCGCAAAATTAGGTATACATCACCCATCTTGGGTCGCCAGATACATGGTACAGAATTCAAATATAACTTACTAATACAACTGTCGTGTACACTACGACAAAACATAAACTGTAAGTTTGAATACAATTATTGTCTACTAGAGATTATACAAACTCAAAAGGAATCCTCATTACAATTATTATCACACTATTTCACAAAATAGTGAGGACTACTAATGCTATCCTTCGGACCATCACTCCGTTCCCCGACTCATCCCAAATTTATATTCTCATTTCTCAGAGAAAAAGTGAAAGAAAGGGTGAGCTCAACTAACCCAGTAATAAATATTATGACTAAGATAATGCAGAATAAATTATCATTAGCCTCCAACAATGTTAAACTGATAAAATACAATAGACATCAAGTTTAACTGTAGCGGAATAAGCAATCCATTAAAAGAGTCAAGTAGAGAATATAATCTACTATCTTTTATGATTTAAAAAATTTTTCATCACTTTTATCGCTGAGACTCAGCTCAATAAATAATCCACATCATTAAATCATCCCTCCACTAAAGGCCAAGGATATTCTTTAGTATCACGACCACGAATTATCCATGCACTACGGGCTAAAGATAATTGTATTTTCATCAACGGTCCTGATCATGCCATAAAATAATTCATCTTTTCTCCCTTGGCCGAAGAGAATCCATAGCCATAATCATACCAAAAATTGTCCATCAATGCACTACGGGCCAATGAGGACTTTTAATTTTCACATCATTTGTAACATTACGGTCATGATTATACCGAATAATCCCTGGTCATAATTATACCAAGTCCATCTATGCACTACAGGCCACAGATGACTTTCAACATAACATAAATATGAGGATGATGACAATGATATAAGAATTCAATTAAACAAGTTCAAGAATTAATTTGTCCAGGAACCAATAACGTCCAAATTGTCAACATGATACTGCTTTGTAGAGTAAAATTCAAGAATGATCAGAAGAATATTTCCACGAAAAGATACTGGATGAAGCGCAAATATCAAGGATATTCCACTAATTTCATGGAGTATAGAAGTCAAAATTTTAATCAACTGAGTATAATATTGAATAGAATAACAAAAGATATCACCATGCATGCGGTACTTCGCATAGACGGTTATTTCAAAAGAATAATAATAATAACGGAACCAGGTCAGGTGAAATTCACAACCGGATGTGATTTTCCAATGTAATAATAAATGCGGAATAATAAATGATGGAACCAGTCGGCGTAGAAATGCATGTATGTGATATTACGAGTAATAATAAAGACGAAATAATAAAAATGGAACCATGTCCGGCGTATAGCACAGACAGGATATTTCGACAGAATAATAAAGACAGAATAATAAAAGAATGTCACCAAGTATAGGGTAGCCCGCGTATACAGGTTATTCCAACAGAACAATTAAGAAATGGAATAACAGAAGTTCTCTTCTTGAATACAAAAGAATAATATCCCTTACCGTAAAATAATACTTGATATAAGAGTAGTGAAGTAGCATAAAACTTTTCTTCTATCTCTCTATAGTCTCTCTCTATAGTTTCTCTCTCTAGAGTTCAGTGAATTCATAAGAAAATAATGAAGGAATGAGCTTCTATTTATAGGAAAATGGAATACATAGTAACTAATCCATGAATGGTCCAGATTGATATACTTTAATCTGACGGTCCATATTTAAAGAAAAATCTTTTAAATAAAATATAATATATTCTATTTATATAAAAAGATTTTTACTATGCAAACACTATGCTTGGGCACTATGCAAATACTATGCATAATAAAATATAATATATTCTATTTATAGAATAACTTTAATAAAGTATTCTACATTTTATATAAAAAGATTTTACTATGCAAAACACTATGCATAATAGAATATAATATATTCTATTTATAGAATAACTTTAATAAAGTATTACATTTTATATAAAAGATATTTCTATTTTATTACGTGAATAAAACAAAACTTCTAAATCAACAATAATTGAATCAAATAATGTGAGATATTACGCAAAGAACTATTGTAGCAATAATTGAACAAAACCGAGTGACTTCTCACATAAATATCAATAATCAATCCGTGTGCTACTATGCAACAACGCAGACATCATTATTACTTTACTACCGAGTAGTTCAACAAGATCAACGGTAAAACTTCCGCCATTATTTTTAATAAAATATTTTTATGCTTTTTTTCAATCCAAACAATAATTCCGTTAATGGGGTCCACTAATGATTGTGCCGTCGCATACGAATATTTCTGCTTTAAAGCGAATATTCCCGACTAATCGAATATAATATGACAACTTGCATACTTTGCAAAATTTATAAATATTACCCACAACTATAACATTATCTCAAATTCACACCATAATATAAAAAAATTATTTCGAGAAAATTAATTCTTTATTCATAAAATCTGGGGTTTCACAATCTCCCCTCCTTATGGAATTTTGCCCTCGAAATTTATGTACGTACCTGGTAAGCCGAACAGGTGAGGATACCTTGACTTTACTTCAAATTCTAACTCTTGAGGTATAACCTTTGTGCGTCAAATATGATCATTCTTATCCAAGATGTTAACACGTATCTCCTCATACGTTAAATCTTCTGTTATCTCGTCCGGTTCTAAATTAATAATGTGGTTCGGGTCATCCACATATTTACGTAACATTGATACGTTAAAAACGTTATGAACACGCAACATAATTGGCGGTAAAACGAGTCTATAAGCCATAACTCCTACTTAATCGAGGATTTCAAATGGGCCAATTAAATTGAGGGTTGAAATTTCCTCTCTTCGTCGATTCTTGCTTCTAGAATAACGCCCTCTTGAACCTTCTTCTTCACTTTCATCAGCTCCGGGTGTGTAGCTTGAGCGGCTTTAACTTTATCGATTAAAGTCGATTCTACTCGTATATTCGTTATATGTGGGTCCCTAGAGTCTTTCACTCTTTCTTCATCATGTGTAAGTTATACGAAATGAGTCTTTGTGTTAACAACATCGCACTTGTAAACGCATACGATCTTCTACTCAACACATCAGCTACCACGTTCGCTCTTCCACGATGATATTGAATAGTACAATCGTAATCTTCAACAGCTCGAGTTAACGTCTTTGGCGCATGTTACGTTCATTTTAGTTGAAGAAATATTTTGAGGGTTTAAGAAATGGGTTTTTGTACTGGGGTCAATACAAAATTCGATTTCACGCTCTAGGGTAGGCTAGGAAGTCTTCAAGAATACGTCAAGATATTTATTAATGATAGAAATATCATTCAAAACTGTTACTCTCATCCAAGACTTGGATAGTACGTCATATTGATACCAACGGTGACTTCTATCCCTTAACCTAGATAGCACCTCACAATGATACCTATCAACTTGTCATCGTCATTCACGACGTCGCCTACAGAAAGTTTGGCTTCGGTGCATTCCACACAAGGAAGTCATCAACAAAAGGATCGGGGCTCTTTACTTATGTTTTGATGATATGACAATGATTGACTTTAGTGGTTTGGTTTCTTGAATTCGCATAACAGGTTGGTTAGGAATATGAAAGCTAACAACCTTACGAAAAATATGATGAGTAGTTAACCAATCGATTCCTAAACTTGCATCAAAGGCAAGTATTTTTAAAGAGACAAGATCAACACGTAACGTGAAAGTGTTGATTTGAACAAGATTTATACATAGTGGAGGTATCGAAGGTTTCTCCGAACTAAGTTTAAACAGATATATCAAAGTCTAACTTCTCCGGAGTTAACTTCAAACATTGAACACAACTAGGTGAAATAAAAGAGTGAGTAGAACCCAGATATCAACACACGGTATAGACTTCGTAAGAGCTTATGATTAACTTACCGTGATAATTTTATTCGGGTTCCTCGTCATCGAGAAAAAAATGCTCTCTCTTAAACCATCGGCTTTGGCTTATGCGGGACATCCTTTGGCATCACTATCCCGGTTGGACTTGACTTCACCATACGACAAAATCGAGCTAGGTGACCTTCTCTTCCGCAATTAAAACACGCTTTGGATTATTGCGTGCATGATTTGACGGATGTGTCCCTCTTGTCCGCATTTGAAACATACTGACCGATGGGCGTTCTTCTTCCTTTGAAAGCGAGTCTTTGGTGCCGACGTCTTCACGCCATTGTTGAACCTTCTCTTCTTTAAATGTCCATTCTTATTATCTTGGCCATGATTACCAATTTAAATGGTTACCATTCTTGGCATGATAATATCCCCCACGATGGTTATCGTTGTTAGATGACCGTTGCCACCCCAGATGATTATTATCGTGTTGTTGGTCGTTGCCTTTTGGTTGTACTGAGTCATTATTCCACTCCAATAACTGAGCCCTATTCACAACATCTGAATATAAACAAAGTTTGTGAGAAATGAGGTATTGACGTATATCGGGTTTCAAACCTCACAAAAACATTCGCGTCATTCGCTCCTCATTATCGACCAAATGGGATACAAACCGGGATAACTCCGCAAACTTAGCCTCGTACTGCGACACGGTCATATTGTTTTGCTCCAGCTTGATGAATTCTACCTCCTTCATGTGACGAATACTTTCAGGAAAGTACTTGCCGTTGAATAATTCTTGGAACTTCTCCTAAGACATCTTGAGTGCGTTAGGCTGGGTACGTTTTACAGATTCCTACCAATGATTTGCCTCTTCACGCAACATAAAGGTGGCAAAAGTAACCTTTTGCTCCTCTGAGCATTCCAAGACATCAAATATCTTGGTAATCTGCTTTATCCATGTCTCCGCCTTAAGTGGTTCTGGCATTCCCAAAAACTCCGGTGGTCCCAGCTCCTTGAACTGCTTAGCGGTGACCAACCGTGGGTTACCATTGTTTCCACCTATATTATGGACAGGAGTTGCCTTCGCCCATTGTTGCATGAATTGCTCCTTAAACTTCTTAGCGGTGACCATCCGAGAGTTATGAGTATTTCTACCTGTATTTTGGACAGGAAATGCCTTCTCCTGTTGTTGCATGAGTTGCATAAAGCCTCTGACCATCCCATCATTCACCATTTCATTGGTGTTATTGTTTTCATGAGGAGTATTGTCCTCTGGTTGCACATTATCCTGATTATTGATCTGTGGAGACTCAACGGTCTCCTGTGCTCCATGGATAATCTCAACATTCTCGGATGCCATTTTCAAATACTGCCACAAAACAAGGGTTAATTAACATATCACATATTATCCCTATACTTTGACCGACCAATTAAATACCAAATAAACTTAGGTTGGTCATACTAGCGAAGGAATTCCCCATCTCTCCCCTCCTAGTTCTTGTCTCACATCTTAGCCAGGGATCATATCCCTAAGCTTTGATACCAACTTTAGCGCCCCCAAAATTAGGTATACATCACCCATCTTGGGTCGCTTGAGATATGGTATGTAATTCAAATACAACTTACTAATACAGTCGTCAGTATACAATACGACAAAACATAAACCGTGAGTTTGAATACAATTATTGTCTACTAGAGATTATACAAACTCAAAAGGAATCCTCATTACAATTATTATCACACTATTTCACAAAATAGTGAGGACTACTAATGCTATCCTCTGGACCATCACTCCGTTCCCCGACTCGTCCCATCTATATTCTCATTTCCTGAAGAGAACAGTGAAACAAAGGGTGAGTTCAACTAGCCCAGTAAGAAATATTATGAATAAGATAATGCAGAATAAATTATCATTAGCCTCCAACAATGTTAAACTGATAAAATACAATAGACATCAAGTTTAACTGCAGCGGAATAAGCAATCCATTAAAAGAGTCAAGTAGAGAATATAATCTACTATCTTTTATGATTTAAAAAGTTTTTCATCACTTTTATCGCTGAGACTCAGCTCAATAAATAATCCACATCATTAAATCATCCCTGCACTACAGGCCAAGGATATTCTTTAGTATCACGACCACGAATTATCCATGCACTACGGGCCAAAGATAATCGTGTTTTCATCAACAGTCCTGATCATGCCAAAAAAAAATTTCATCTTTTCTCCTTGGCGAAAAGAATCCATAGCCATAATCATACCAAAAACTGTCCATCAATGCACTTACGGGCCAATGAGGACTTTTAATTTTCACATCATTTGTAACATTACGGTCATGATTATACCGAATAATCCCTGGTTATAATAATACCAAGTCCATCTATGCACTACAGGCCACAGATGACTTTCAACATAACATAAACATGAGGATGATGACAATGATATAAGAATTCAATTAAACAAGTTCAAGAATTAATTTATTCAGGAACCAATAACGTCCAAATTGTCAACATGATACTGCTTTGTAGAGTAAAATTCAAGAATGCTCAGAAGAATATTTCCACAAAAGATACTGGATGAAGCGCAAATATCAAGGATATTCCACTAATTTCATGGAGTATAGAAGTCAAAATTTTAATCAATTTGAGTATAATGCCGAATGGAATAACAAAAGATATCACCATGCATGCGGTACTTTGCATGAGCGGTTATTTCAGCAGAATAATAATATTGGAACCAAAGTCGGTGAAATTCACAATCAAGCAGGATGTTCCAGCGAGAATAATAAATGCGGAATAATAAATGATGGAACCGGTTAAAGAAAAGCGCATACAGACAAGATATTCAGCAGAATAATTAAGGCGGAATAATAAAATGGAACCATGTCCCCAGTATAGCATGCAGAACAGTATATTCCGGCGAGAATAATAAAAGCGAGAATAATAAAAGAATGTCACCAAGTATAGGGTAGGCAGCAGTATACAGAGTTATTCCAATGAGAACAATAAAGAAATGAAATAATGAAGTTCTCTTCTTGAATACAAAAGAATAATATCCCTTACAGTAAAATAATACTTGATATAAGAGTAGTGAAGTAGCAGAAAACTTTTCTTCTATCTCTCTATAGTCTCTCTCTATAGTTTCTCTCTCTAGAGTTCAGTGAATTCGTAAGAAAATAATGAAGGAATGAGCTTCTATTTATAGGAAAATGGAATGCATAGTAACTAATCCATGAACGGTCCAGATTGATTTACTTTAATCTGACGGTCCATATTTAAAGAAAAATCTTTTAAATAAAATATAATATATTCTATTTATATAAAAAGATTTTTACTATACAAACACTATGCGGGCACTATACAAACACTATGCATAATAAAATATAATATATTCTATTTATAGAATAACTTTAATAAAGTATTTTGTTTTATATAAAAAGATTTTACTATGCAAAACACTATGCATAATAGAATATAATATATTCTATTTATAGAATAACTTTAATAAAGTATTCTGTTTTATATAAAAAGATGTTTCTATTTTATTACGTGAATAAAACAAAACTTCTAAATCAACAATAATTGAATCAAATAATGTGAGATACTATGCAAAGAACTATTGTAGCAATAATTGAACAAAACCGAGTGACTTCTCACATAAATATCAATAATCAATACCGGTGTGCTACTACGCAACAACGCGTACATCGTACTTTTACTACCGAGTAGTTCAACAGTATCAACGGTAAAACTTCCACCGTTATTTTCAATAAAATATTTTTGTCGTTTTTTCAATCCGACAATAATTCCGTTGTGGGGTCCACCAATGATTGTGTCGTCATACGAATATTTCCTGTTTAAAATGAATATTCCCCGACTAATCGAATATAATATGACAACTTGCATATTTTGCAAAATTTATAAATATTACCCACAACTATAACATTATCTCAAATTCACACCATAATATAAAAAAATATTTCGAGACAATTAATTCTTTATTCATAAAATCTGGGGTTTCACACGGTCTATTAGATATCATACCGTATATAGTAGATCCTATTACTGAAGCGTAAGGGATCTTACTCATACGATCTCTCTCCTCGGGTATCTTTGGGGCTTGTTTCTTGGAGAGATGTATTCAATTGCTCATCGGCATAAGACCTCTCTTGGAATCTTTCATGCTAAACTTCTTTAGCATCGAGTTAATGTACATTCCTTGGGACAAACCAAACATCTTTTTAGATCTTTATCCCCAAAATATAGGATGCATCTCCCAAGTCCTTCATGGATAAGTGTTTAGATAACCAGATTTTGATCAACTGTAGTATATTAATATCATTCCCTATCAATAATATATCGTCAACATATAATACTGGGATTGAAACAGCGCTCCCACTAACCTTCTTATACACACATGGTTCATCCTCATTTTTGATAAAATCTGTAACGATCGAGAAATTTATAATTTAATTTAAATATTTATTGAAATAAATAAATATTTTAAATAATTTATTTATTGAGGAAAATAAATATTTGATGAATTAATTTAATAACTAAATTGATTAATATTAATTAAATTAAATAATGATAATTTATCTGAAGAATTTAATTTAAGGAAATAATTAAATTAAATCAATTGTTTAATATTTAAGAAAATAATTAAATAAAATAAAATGTTGTTTTGATCTAATTTATTAACTAAATTCGATATGTAAAGATTTATTAAGTATGTTACAATGGGAATTATAATTATTATAATTATAAGTATGAGTTACTTAAATTAATTTAATGGTGTGACATGAAACTATATAATATAAAGATTATTAAAATAATCTAGTTTGAGGGTTAGGGGGTGGCCAAACAAGGCTCTGTGACCTTTGGCTTATTTTAACATACGCCCATTGGTTTTCTTAACTGATAACCACGATTATCAGTTGGGTTATTTCATACTTCGCGTCTTATTTTTCTCTTAAGGCTGAAGAGCAGAGTTGAGAGAGAGAGAGAGAGAGAGAGAGTGAGCTTGGAAGAAGAGAGAAAAATACAGAGAGTATTGCAAAGAGATTAAGGGTTTTGCTGTGGAAGGAATTGAAGCCACTACATATCAATTGCTTCAATAAACAAGGATTAAGGTATATTGTAGTTCTAATTTTTTATGTTTTGAGTTCTCTGTGAAAAGTTTCTGTAAACTATTAAGTCTCGGTGGATGATTGTATATATGTGTACATATAGTTTGGTAGAATCTGTTAGTCACCATATTTGAGTGTTATTGGAATAACCAAACATATAAAATTGGATTGTAGGAGGGAATTAAAATAACAGTGATATATTCATATGATATGGCTTAGAAAGTACCAATTTAAGTGATCAATTTGTATGTTCAACTGTAAATTGAAGCTTGTTTATACTAATTCATTAAGAAACAAAGATAGCGTAATTTGAACGAAGTGATTTGGTGAAAAATTGAGATGTCAGTGATGATTTTTGTGAAGGAGTTCAAAAATGGAGTTTTATATGAAAATATGGAATTTAAAGAAATTAAAATAGTTAAAAGTGTTTTTAAATTGTTGTAAGTGGTTGAATATGTTAGCAATCATGTTTATGATAGTTTTATATTTATTTTATACGTTAATTTCATTGTTTGGTGGGTGAAATTCGTGTTTGTTGGGCTAAAGTCGGCTACTATTCATAGCCATCTCTGCCTCTGTCTGTGCACCAGTAGCAATTTGCTATTGAGTGCCAAGGCTAAAACTATCAAATTATGCAGGTCCCCAATGGCAATTGCATACATAATCGATCTCGAGGCGAGTTATCTGCATTGTTGTTGCTAGATTTTGTGGGAAGCCTTACCACTTGGTCTAAGGTCATGTTAATGTGTCAAACATGTAGTAAGAAGGTTAAAACAGAACCATGACATGTAATTGATAAATTCAAAGTTTGAATGATTAGAAAGTGATGTTTTCAAAGTTAGAGATGAACGATTAAGTTATGTTAGATCGTAATGATATTTTAGATTCGTTAAGTATGTTAACCTACATGGTTAGGTGCTAGGTTAGGGTTATGACATAAATGATGGTTTAAACCCTAAAGCTAATGTTCATACAACTAATTGTTGTTGCGGTTTCAATGATATATGTAGGGTAATTGGAGATTATTGTACACTTGTGTAGCTTACATACAAGACAAGTTTCTAAACCTTATCTTTTACATTGAGCAAGTTTCTAAACCTTATCTTTTACATTGAGAAAGTTTCTTATCCTAAACTTTCATTGAGCAAGACTATTGATTCTATTCTTATGTATAATGGAATAAGCTCTTTGATTGTCTCATCAAAACAGATGTTCCACTTTCAAAAATCTTGCTTCAATCCATAAATGGATCGTTGTATCTTATAGACTTGATTTGTTCCAACTGTTGAAACAAAACCCTCTAGATGTATCATATACACATCCTTCTCAAGTTTCCCATTGAGGAAGGTCGTTTTCACGTCCATCTGCCATATATCATAGTCATAATAAGCTACAATCACAAGCAAAATTCGAATAGACTTGAGCATAGCTACTGGTGAGAGGGTTTCATTATAGTTAACACCTTATCTTTGTTTAAAACATTTTGCAACCAGTCGGGCCTTATAGGTCTCCACCTTGTCGTCTGCACCCGATAGGCTTAATTCCTTTAGATGATGAAACCAAAGTACATACTTGGTTTTCATACATGGACTCCATCTCAGATTTCATGGCTTCTAGCCATTTCTCTGAGTCTTTACTACTCATAGCCTGTTCGTAAGCCAATGGATCATCATCATCATCTATGATGCGTACCTCATCGTCATCCTCTATGGAAAATCCATACCTTTCAGGTATCTTCGGAACTTTTCTAGATTTAAGAATAGGTTGTGGTAAAGAAGGTGTCTCTACTTGGACAGGTTCATCCACTTAATTTGTAGTGGTTTGTGGTTCTTGAACTTCTTCAAGATCTATATTCCTCCCACTAGCCCCTTCAAGGATAAACTCCTTTTCCAAGAAGGAAGCGTGTTTCGTAACAAACACCTTATGCTCAGTATGATTGTAGAAATAGTATCATAAACTTTCTTTCGGATATCCCACAAATCAGCAATTAGAAGATCTTGTCCCAAGCTTATCATTCTGAAACTTTTTCACATAAGTTGGACATCACCAAATCTTAACATGCTTAAGATTATGTTTCCTCCATGTCCATATCTCATATGGAGTCTTAGGGACAGATTTCAAGAGTACCTTATTTAGTAGATATGCAACCGCTTCTAGGGCATAACCCCATAAGGATACTGGAAGATCAATAAAACTCATTATAGAATGAACCATGTCCAACAATGTTTGATTTCCCCTTTTAGATACACCATTCAACTCTGGTGTCCCTGGTGGAGTCCATTATGCAATTATTGATAAGTAGGTTTTATACCTACTTATTGGTTACCAAATAATGAGAATTATGCTCAACTTAAGTAGTTTTATTATGTTTTATTCACTTTTTATGTTTATTTTGCTGTATGCATAGCTGGAACTCCCATAGCATGGAAAGGCATGGGATGGCATGAAATGGCATGGAAATAGCATTAACATAGCACGATGGACTTGAGCAAGAATGTAGATAGCAGCTGGACGTGAGCAGGTGAGAAGGAAGATCAAGTAAGAAGTAGAGTGAAGAAGGAAAGAGTTAAAGAAGACGGAAGCAACAAACAGCAACAACAGCAAGAAGCCAACAGAATGCAAAGAAGAAAGTGCCTTGCATAGCCGCCATCATAGTTAAACACATACCAGCGCTAAAGAGAATACATAGGCGAGATAAAGGCAATTTGTAATGGTAGCATGTCAACAACAAAGGACCATGGCGCGCCCGCGCCATGCACTCTCAGATATCGCTTAACAACAATACGCATACCAAACCCTTTACACCATCGCATCTGCGGTCATGGAAATCAAATTCGATTTAAGTTCTTGACCTTTTTTTGACTATTCACTACTGTTCTTAGGTTTTAGACTACTCTAGAGAGAGTAAGAGTGTAACATTCCAGAATTTTAAGTGTAATATTTAAATATTTATTGAAATATATAAATATTTAATGGATGTGTTTATCGTTGAATAAATATTTTTTTAATTGATTTGATTAATTATTTGTTGAATAAATAATTAATGAGTTAAGGAAATTATTATATTGATATTTCAATTTGATGGTTAATTATTTGTATTGAGTTATGTGATTAAATGATTTATTTAATAAATTGTTATTTAAATTAATTAATTAAGTATGAAAACTTAATTAAATATAGTGTGACAGTTAACTATATTATAAGGAGTATTAAAATCAATTAAAGTAGTTTTAATTGAGTTTACCCAAACAAGACTTAAGTATATTAAGTCTTTATTTTTTAGAGCTTTGCCAGACAAAGCCCTATGGCTTTTGGATTTCCTTTTTCATTTTGAATTATAATGATAATAAAATAAATAAATAGAATATAAATATATTTACAAGTTATACGTTATTGTAATTATAACTGATATAATTATAAGACGTATTATGGCCATAGCCGTTTTATATTTACGTTGGTTTATCAGTTGGGTTATGTTAGTATCCTAGATTATTACCGAGAGCTTGACAGAGAGAATTGAGAAAGAGAATTACAGAGACAATTGAGAGAGTTTGAGAGTGAAACCTGAGAAAATTGTCTGCAATTGCAAGATTATGCAAGTTAACTTGAAGGTATGTTCACAACTTTGATATTATATGTGTTTATGAGTATCACGACAAAGTTTTGTTATGCTCTGTGAATTCTATTTCTTCCGAATTGTTGTTATGTAACTAATTTATGGTGGTTATATGTGATATAATACTAGAGTTTATGTTTAAACAAGAAATTTGTATGCTAAATTCGTTGACAGTAGGAAGAAAATAATGTCAGTATATGTATTTTCATATAGTTTATGAAAAATATCGATTGTAGTGGCAAATTAATATGTGAAATTGTAAATTGAAGCTTGTATATGTTAGTTCATTAAGAATCGAGCATAACGTAACTTGAATGAGGTGATTTGGCCAAGTATTGAATTCACAGTGTTGATTTTTAGCGTAAACATCAAAAATGGAGTTTTATATGAAAAACCTAGAATTTGAGAAATTAAAATAGTTAGAAGTGTTGTTAAATTGTTTTAATTGATGGAAAATGTTAGCAATCATGTTTATCATATTGTTATATTTATTTTACATGTTATTATTACTGTTTGGTGGGTGAAATTTGTGTTAGTTGGCTTATGAAAAGTGTCGTAACCATGTTCTGCAAAATTGGAATCTATAAGAAGCCTAGCGTATGAGAAACCGAAGATAAAACAAGCGCCATGTCGGCGCCCGATTGCCTTGTCTCGCAGCAGTGAAGTTTGCTAATTCTGCAGACTTTGTTCGTTTAATGTAACTTAGCTTAATGTTAGGTTAATGAGAGAACCATGTAATAACAAGGTTAAACAAAGTTGTGTTATGTGGATTGTAAATTCAAAGTTGTAAAAATGATTTATAAGTCATGAACGTGTTGTATTATAACTTAGCTTATACAATGAATGTTAGATAAGTGTTGGGATGTTAACACTTGGGAATTCTGAAATTTATATGATAGCATAAGACTTGTGCTAAAATAACAAGTTTAGCTAGTAATGCGTTTTATATTGAAAAGTGAATATTAGTATGTCTAATAGATGTTGTGGTTCTAAACCAATGTGTAGGTGAACGTGAGTTTAATATTATAGCTTACGCTCGAGGCAAGTTTCTAAACTTCTCTTTTTACATTGAGTAAGTTTTCTAACTCTACACTTTCATTGAGTTAGTTCTATTATTACATTGTGTAACTTCATTCTTTTGATTGAACAAGTTTCTTACGTTAATCTTTCATTAATCGAATTCTTGTATTTCTCATCATTATTTGAACAAGCTAGCTATGACTTAAACTTTATTCAAACAAGTTTTGAATTCTAATATTTATTGATGTATTCTAACTTGTTTATTGTTAGACAAGTTTTTTTATTGTCCTTCATGTACGATGAATGCAATTTTCTTGAATTCTAATTTCTAATATTAAATTATCTTAGTTCATTTACTTGACATAAGCCATTCTCATAATGAGCAGGCTTTAATTTCAGTTTGTTATTACTTAATGTATATTCAATAATTATGTTATTATTGATCAACTGTTGTGTTATCAAACACTATTGATTCAACTAGTCCTCTAGTTGATGTTCGTTAAACTTCAAATTACCCTTGAAAGCTTATCCAAACCAAAATTTCTTTGGTGCGGACTTGTACTCTAAATACTGAGATGAACAACCCTATTATTAGGGGTTTACGCTTAGCGTTGAAATGGTTGTACACAATACATTGTACGAAGGATTGACCCCCTTGAGTACGTGGAGTCCTTATAGTCATATGACTGTTAAAGTTAAAGTTGAAAGATTACTTATAAATATGGACATGGTTCGTGGTCATTAGACCCTCAGTAGTATATTTCAGAATGTTAATAGAACATATCATTCAGTTCTATTGAGCCTAATATTTGGCAAATGTTGTAAAGTTATTTATTCTTATTTCAAGCGAGCTTTGTTTGCCCACTCTTGCATATTTATACACTTATTGCAGCTAAGGTTGAGAAGGTAAATGAACCTATAACTAGCAAAGGAAAGGGAAAAATGTACAACTGATGAAGACTTGTAATTTTATTTTATCGTTATGATGATAGACTTTTAATAATGATGTGATGTAATAATTTAATTTCCGCATTTGAATGATTGTAAATAAAGGTTAGATAACCTGGGAGATATTTTATTAATGTAATCCTGTATGGGGAGGTTTTATTATTCAATTTATTATGATTGGGTAGTTAGATATGACTGTTTGATTAAGTGAACACCAAATCTTGAGGTAATGAAGTACCGGGATTTGGGGGTGTTAGAAAGAGCATTTGGATTACTACTTTTAGCTCTTCTCTTTATCTAGATTGTTGAATAAAATTTAGTTTTCATTCTGGAGATTTGAGGTGGATTTGTACAAGCCTGGAAACAGACTTTGCAACAGAGATTACAGATTTTCTCTATCATTTCTCTTATATCTATTGATTGTATTTCTTAATTCCATGTTTTACTTCAATCCCATAATGGCTTTTGGTTCAGAAATGAACTAATTTCCATTATGGGATTCTAATGGATTTTAATGCGTAGTTTAAACATGTATGACTGATTGTGATGTTATTTGTTCAATATTGGATTGCTTATTATGGTCGTGCTAAATGTTTGAATGATTGATCACCATTCACACTAATTTCTTGTATGGATTTGGAAAATGAAATATAAGTATAGATTAGACCATAATGGCATATGTTCATAAGGCTTATTCACGTTAGGTTTTGTGATTTGTGACATGGATAGGCATATACTATTTCACCATGTGTAGTCATTAAGAGAGTTTGAGCTTAAATCATATTTGTTGTAAATTCAAATAGACATATAGTGAGTTTAGTAATTGTGATGCTTAAATGAATTCTATCAATTATGGATTTTATTTAATTTGGGCATAGTTCTTTGAAAAATGGATGTGTTTCACTTATGTACTCTCGATTAGCTTTCCGTATTTAATCAGTAGACAATACATGATGCATACATTTTAGATGAAGAATTAGATGAAATTAGAATCCCATTTATCTCCAATTTGATTTCCTCATTTTAATAATGTTTATTTATTGTGTTGATAATTAATTTAGATATAAATTCATCTATTGATTGATAGTTTGAGCATATAGAAATAGTGATTAAGTTGTTGCATGATAAATTAGATTTAACACTTTTCTCCGTGGATCGATACTTTTCTTACTCTGTACTACTTGTTGACCCATGTATACTTGCATGAGTTAGAGTCTGTTTTGCTAAAACAAAAAGGAGGCAACAAGTTTTTGGCGCCATTGCCGGGGAGAGGCGTTTATTTTTAATATTGTCGTCATCAATTAAAGCTAAATTTGTTTGACTTAAACAATTCTTATCTTATCTTATTTGTATTTTGTTTTGTTTGTATTTCAGGTACTTGTATACATTTTATGCACACGCGATCGACAAACTCTGAATTGGTGCCTACACAGGATAATATCAACAACAGAGGTTGGAAATCGAGAGCACATGTGAATATACAAGTAGATTTTGAGAATTCAACATTGTGACGAAGGATTTGTTTGAGTTGTGATTCTGGGGATAGAATCCTTGTAAGGAGGGAATGATTTAACAATCCAAAAATTTTAATTATAATTTTTAAATATTTATTGAATTATATAAATATTTAATGGATGTGTTTATCGTTGAATAAATATTTGTTTAATTAGATTTGCTTTGATATGGTTAATTATTTGTTTAATAAATAATTAATGGGTTAAGGAAATTAATTATTATGAAATAGTATTCTAAGTTAATTTAATAATTAAGTTTTTGTATTTCAGGTACTTGTATACATTTTATGCACACGCGATCGACAAACTCTGAATTGGTGCCTACACAGGATAATATCAACGACAGAGGTTGGAAATCGAGAGCACATGTGAATATACAAGTAGATTTTGAGAATTCAACATTGTGACGAAGGATTTGTTTGAGTTGTGATTCGGGGATGAGAATCCTTGTAAGGAGGGAATGATTTAACAATCCGAAATTTTAATTATAATTTTAAATATTTATTGAATTATATAAATATTTAATGGATGTGTTTATCGTTGAATAAATATTTGTTTAATTAGATTTGCTTTGATATGGTTAATTATTTGTTTAATAAATAATTAATGGGTTAAGGAAATTAATTATTATGAAATAGTATTCTAATTTAATTTAATAATTAAGTTATAGAGTTTATAATGATTAAATGATTTATTCAATAAATTGTTATTAGAATTAATTAAATTAAGTATGAAAACTTAATAAAATAAAGTGTGACAAATAACTATATTATAAAGGAGTTATTAAAATAAATTAAAGGAGTTTAATTTAGTTTTGCCAAACAATGCTTAAATATATTAAGTCTTTAATGTTAACGAGTTTTGCCAAACGGAGCCTTATGACTTTTGGATTTCTTTTGAATTTTGAATTATAATAATATAAATTAAATAAATAAAATATATTTATAATCTATACGTTATATTTTGTAACTGATATTAATTATTAGGCTTATTATGGCCATATCAGTTTTTACTTTACGCATACTTGTTATCAGTTTACTTTTGTTTACGTCAATTGTATGTGGTCTAAGACTGAGCCAAAGAAAGAAAAGAAAAGAATTTTGAGAGAGTTTGAGAGAGCCTGAGAGAGAATCAAGAGAGAAAGTTCTGAGTTCGTCAAGCTATTCTCAATGATTAACAAGGATTTCTTAAGCAACAAAAGGTATGTTACATAACCTTAACATATATGTTTTACACTATAATTTCTAAGTCTCTATGTTTCTGAATTTGACTATAATATAAAGTTCTTTAAAAACTTTTTGTAAAACCATGTTTTTATAATTGGTTAGGAAATTATGTGTATTTATAATTGTAATTGTCATACTAGCATATATATATATATATATATATATATATATATATATGATTGTATGCTTAACATATATATAAGATTGTATGCTAAATTAAGTATGCAATAAAAGAAATTGGTTTTACAGTGAACACATGTATGAACGTGTTTTGTAGGATAACAAAATTAGCATTGGATTTTGAGCTAATATGTGAAATTGAACTGTGATTATGTCAATTAGTTTGTTAAGAATTATAGAAAACGTAGTTGAAAGGAATCAATTTGATGTATAATAGGAATTACAGTGTTAAACTTTGTCAAACAACGTCAACAATAGAGTTTTGGTTTAAAACATGGCTATCAAGGATTTAATCTTGCTAAAATTGTTGTTTATTTGTTTTAAATTAGTATATGTATGATGGGTAACGTGTATGTGTAATTTACATAAGCTATACATGTTAATTGGTGTTAGAATTTAAGATACAGTAGCTTTGTTCTGCTCTTCGTGTTGTGTTTTGTAAGCTCGGAGCCTCAGTGCCAAAATTCGCGCCCCAGCTCTAAATTTCGCGCCTCAACGTCGAAGTCGGAGCCGAAGCTCGACTTTCGCGCCACAACGCCGGTTAGAAATAGGTCCAAGAATGACTTTTGTTTTGCACAAAAGTCTGTAATTATTGATGTAATGCAATATGATGATTTTTAAACATGTAATTTTGTTATTATGGTATTATAGTGCTAAGAACGAGCATGTTATTAACACCTAACAAGTTTTATTATTATTTTATTGATGTAATATGACTATGTGGTTAACAATCAAATCATATATGAAATAAATACTTATAGAGTATTTGTAACGACTAATTGTATCCTAATGATATGTAATTACTCAATTGTGAATCAAACTATTACGGTTTAGCCTACAAGTAATGTAAGACACCAACTTTTTGAATAAAGATTAAATTTTCTTGAAATATATTTTTGAATATTATGGTGTGGATTTGATATAATGTTATAGTTGTGAGTAATATTTACAAATTTTGCAAAGTACGCAAGTTGTTATATAATATTCGATTGGTTGTGGAATATTCGTTTTAACAAGGAATATTCGTACAACGACACAATCATTGGTGGACCCCTACAACGAAATTATTGTCGGATTGAGAAAACAACAAAAATACTTTATGAAAATAACGGCGGAAGTTTTACCGTTAACTGTTGAAACACCCGGTGTTAAAAGTACAGTAATACGCGTGGTTGCATAGTAGCACACGATATTGATTATTGATGCTTATGTGAGAAGTCACTCAGTTATACTCAATTATTGCTACATTAATTACTGCATCATATCTCTCATATTATTAATTCAATTATTGTCACAGTATCATCTGCATAATATTTATTTATTAAATCAATAATTGAGATGACAAAGTTATTCATATTATTATTTGCAATATTGATAATGTCTAGAAGTTACATCGAGGAGAGGTTTGGTCACCTAATTCTTGGCGCCAATAAGGAGAAATCCTTATCGGAAAGCCCCTCTTTCACGGGAAGCGACACGGTTGTTAAATATTGTGAGTTATAATATTAGTGATGAATAAGTTGTGTTGATTAAAAATGAATTTTGATAGTTCCATTGTGTTGGGATTGTTAGTGTTAGTGGAAATCGACATCTATTCCGATGATAATTGATGTCTGGGGGTTATATTGATAAATCGGGGAATTTATCGGATAAATGAGAAATTAATTGCTACTAATTCACATGCTTATATAACTATTTGTTCACATGTGTGTACTACTGAATCACATTCTTGTACTATTAGGGGAGTTGGTGCAAGATTGATAATACTTGCATGACTAAGTTAAAAATGGAGATATAGATGGAGGTACTATACTATAATTCGTATTTTTCACATGATTATACTATTGATTCACATGATTGAACTATTGATTCACATTATTTACTATTAGGGGAGGTGGTGCAAGTTTGGAGGTATTGTACTGTAATTTTTCGAGCCCCAAAACGTGCAATTATTGAAACTATATTTTCCTATAAATAGAAGCTCATTCTTCCTTCATTTCTCACCAATTCACAAAAGCTTTAGAGCGATTATTATAGAGAGAAATTATAGAGAGAAAGAAGAAGAGAAGTCTGCTACCTCACTATTCCAGTATACAATTTTTCTAAGGTAGGGAGTATTATTTCTTTCTTATCCATGAAGAGAACTTCTATTATTCCATTCTTTATTATTCTGTTGGAATAATCTATATACGCGGGCTACCCTATATTTGGTAAAATTCTTATGTTATTCCATTCTTTATTATTCTCTTTGGAACATCCTTTACGTGCGTTTTACTGTGGGACCGGTTCTATTATTTATCATTACATTGAACGTCCGTCTGGTGCTTTACGCATGACTGGTTCCATTATTTATTATTCGTTGGAATATCCTCGTTTTGTGCGTTTTGCCGAACTCGATTCCGCCTTTTATTATTACGTTGGAATATCCACATGCATGCGTTTTACGCCGGACCTGGTTCCGTTATTTATTATTCTATTGGAATAACCTGTCTGTGCGGTCTATCGCATGCTTGGTGATTTCTTTTGTTATTCCATTCTCTATTATACTCAGTTGGTTAAAGTTTTGACTTCTATACTCCATGAAATTAGTGGAATATCCTTGATATTTGCGCTTCATCCAGTATCTTTTCATGGAAATATTCTTCTAAGCATTTTTAAAATTTTACCCCACAAAGAAGTATCATGTTGACAATTTGAACGTTATTGATTCCTGGATAAAATAATTCTTGAACTTGTTTTATTGAATTCTTATATCATTGTCATCATCCTCATGTTTATATTTTGTTGAAAGTCATTTGTGGCCTGTAATGCATAGATGGACTTGGTATGATTATAACCAGAGATTATTCAGTGTAATCATGACCGTAATGTTACAAATGATGTGGTAAAAGTCCTCATTGGCCCGTAGTGCATTGATGGACAGTTGTTGGCATGATCATGACCATTAATGAATACACAAATATTCTTGGCTTTTGTAGTGCATGGATAATTGTGGTCGTGATACTAAAGAATATCCTTGGTAGTAGAAAGTGGTGATTCGATGATGTGGATTATTTATTGTTGAGTCCCAATGATAAAAGTGATGAAAAACTTTTAAATCATAAAAGATAATAGATTTTATTCTCTACTTGACTCTTTTAATGGATTGCTTGTTCATTGCAGTTAAACTTGATGGTTGTTATATTATATCGGTTTAACCTTTGTTGAAGGCTAACGATAATATATTCTGCATTATCTTAGTCATAATATTTCCCTCTTTGGGCTAGATTGAGCTCACCTTTTACTTTCATTGTTCTCTTCTGTGAAATGAGAACGTAGCAAGGACTAGTCGGGGAACCGGAGTGACGGATTGATGATAGCATTAGTAGTCCTCACTATTCAAATGAAATAGTGGAAAAATAAATGTAATAATATTGAATTTGAGTTTGTATATTGTCTAGACGATAATATTTGTATTAAAACTCAGCTTATGTTTTGTCGTACTTTGCACGACAATTGTATAATTAAGTTGTATTTGTATTACGTACCATGTATTTGGCGACTCGAGAATAGGTGATGTATACCTGCTTTGGGGGCGCCACAGGTTAGTATCAAAGCTTAGGATATGATCCTGGCCAAGATGTGAGACTAGAACTAGGAGGGAGAGACGCGAATTCCTTCGCTAGTATGACCTACCTAATTTTTTGGTATTTAATTGGTGGTCGTGAGTATAGAGATAATATGTTGCATGTCAATTAACCCTTGTTTTGTGGCAGTATTTGAAAATGGCATCCGAGAATATTGAGAATAGCAATGGAGCACAAGAGACCGTTAAGTCTCCACAGATCAATAATCAGAATAATGTGCATCCGAAAGGCGACAATCCTCATGCAAACAACAACACTGACCAAATGATGAACGATGAAATGTTCAGAGGCTTTATGCAATTCATGCAACATCAAGCGAGAGCGGCTCCTGTTTAAAATGCAGGTGTAAACACTGGAAACTCTCGGACAGTCACCGCTAAATAGTTCAAGGAGCTGGGACCACCCGAGTTTATTGGAGAGCCAAAAACACTTAAGGCGGAAGCGTGGATAAAGCAGATCACCAAGATATTTGATGTCTTGGGATGCTCCGAGGAGCAAAAGGTTCCCTTTGCCGCCTTCATGTTGCGTGAAGAGGCAGATTACTGGTGGGACTCTATAAAACGTACCCAGCCTGACGCACTCAAGATATCTTGGGAGAAGTTCCAAGAGCTATTCAACGACAAGTACTTTCCCGAAAGTATTCGTCACATGAAAGAGGTGGAGTTTATCAAGTTGGAGCAAAACAATATGACCGTGTCGCAATACGAGGCTAAATTTGCGGAGTTATCCCGGTTTGCATCCCATTTGGTCGATAATGAGGAGCGAATGACACAAATGTTTTTAAGAGGTTTGAAACCGGAGATACGTCAATATCTTATTTCCCATAAACTGTGTTTGTACTCAGATGTTGTAAATAGGGCTCATTATTGAGGTAGCGATAGTCAGTCAACGCAACCAAGGAAAGCGGTAGGTAGCATGAAAATACCAGTGGTAACAGTCATCGAAACGGTGACAACAAGCGTGGAGGGAATCAACATGCCAGAAATGGTAACCACTTTAGTGGTATCATAGCCAAGACAATAAGAATGGACATTTCAAGAAGAGGAGATTCAACAATGATGAAAAGACGTCAGCACCAACACCCGTTGTCAAGGAAGGGGAACGACCACCTATCATATGCTTCAAATGCGGAGGGGAGGGACACATCAGTCTAAACTGTGCGATGCCATCCAAAGCATGTTATAATTGTGGAAGAGAAGGTCACCTAGCCCGATTGTGTCGTTTACCGAAGACAAGTTCAACTAGGATGGAGACACCAAAGGTCGTCCCAGAAAAGTCAAAGCCGGTGGTGCAAGGGAAAGCATTTGTTGTGACCTCCCAGAAAGCAAGGAACCCGAACGAGGTCATCACGGGTAAGCTTATCATAAACTCTAGCGAAGTCTATACCTTATTTGATACCGGTTCTACCCATTCTTTTATTTCTCCTACTTACGCTCAATGATTAAATTTGACTCTGGAGAAATTAGACTTTGACTTATCTGTTGAAACTCCATTAGGAGGAACCTTCATTACATCCACTGTTTACAAGTCTTGTTTGGTTCAAATTGGTACCCTCACATTACCTGTCGATCTTATTTCATTGAAAATACTTGCATTTGACGTGATTCTAGGGATTGATTGGTTAACTACTCATAATGCAAAAATTGATTGTTTTCATAAGGTTGTTAGCTTTCATAATCCCAACCAACCTATATGCGAATTCAAATAACAAAACCATTAAAATTAATAAATTTCATTTCAATCCATAAAGCTATTCGTTTATTGAAAAATGGATGTCAAGCTTTCTTAGCTCATGTCACGGATTTAAACAAAACTACGTCAGTTTTGAATGATATTTCTGTTGTTAATAAATTTCCTGACGTATTCCCTGAAGAACTTCCTGGCCTACCCCCAGAGCGTGAAATTGAATTTTGTATCGACCTTGAACCCGGTACAAACCCCATTTCCAAAGCCCCATATCGAATGGCTCCTATTGAACTTCAGGAGTTAAAGACCCAATTGCATGAATTGTTAGACATCGGTTTCATTCATCCTAGTACGTCTCCTTGGGGTGCTCATGTTCTATTCTTGAAGAAGAAAGATGGGAGTATGCGACTTTGTACTGATTATCGGGAGTTGAATCATGTCACCATCAAAAATAGGTACCCATTGCCACGTATTGATGACCTGTTTGACCAGTTGCAAGGCGCCAAATTATTTTCAAAGATTGATCTTCGTTCAGGATATCATCAATTGAAGATTAGAACCGATGACATTCCAAAGACGGCTTTCAGAACTCGGTACAGGCATTATGAATTCTTAGTCATGTCCTTTGGATTGACTAATGCTCCTGCTGCCTTCATGGATATGATGAACCGAGTATTCAAGGAATATTTGGATTATTTTGTGGTCGTCTTTATTGATAACATCCTCATATATTCTAAAAGCCGTGAAGATCATGAGAAACACTTGAGGCTGATACTCCAAAAGCTTCATGAAAACAAGCTATATGCCAAGTTGAAGAAATGCGAGTTCTGGCTTGAGGAAGTTGCATTCCTTGGGCACGTGATATCAAATGATGGGATATCATTGACCGACAAAGATTGAAGCAATTCAAAGTCGGAGCAACCTAAATCGCCATCAAGAAAACGTAGGTTTCTAAATTTATTGGTTATTATCTGAGATTCATAGAAGGGTTTTCTCGAATCGCTACTCCATTAACTCAGCTGACTCGAAAAGGTACAAAATTCGGTTGGAGCGTGGAATGTGAGAAGAGTTTTCAAGAACTCAAGAGGAGACTCATTTCAGCACCTGTTCTGACAATACCATCTGGCTCGGAGGGATTTGTCATCTACAGTGATGCTTTGGGCAAAGGGTTAGGATGTGTTCTCATGCAACATGGGAAAGTCATAGCCTATATCTCACGGCAACTCAAAGAATATGAGAGGAATTATCCTACTCATGATCTAGAGTTGGCAGCTGTCGTTTTTGCGCTTAAAATTTGGAGGCATTACCTGTATGGGGAGAAAGTGGAGATCTATACGGATCATAAAAGCCTCAAATATTTCTTCACTAAAAAGGAACTCAACATGCGACAACGACGTTGGCTTGAACTTTTGAAAGATTATGATCATACTATTCAATACCATCATGGAAAAGCGAACGTAGTAGCTGATGCACTGAGTAGAAGATCATATGCGGGTACGAGTGCAATATTGTCAACGCAAAGGCCCATTTTGTATGACTCGCAAAGGATGGAGTTAGAGATAAAGACTCCAGGGACCCATGTGATGATGACAAATATACGAGTAGAACCGACTTTAATCGATAAAGTTAAATCTGCTCAAGCTACAGACTTGGAGCTAATGCATATGAAGAAGAAAGTGCAAGAAGGTGCTATACCGGAAGCAAGAATCGATGAGGAAGGAATACTTCGAGTCAACTCCAGACTTTGTGTTACTAACGACCCTAATTTAAAGTATAAAATCATGATGCAGGCGCACAACACACCGTTTGCAATCCATCCTGGGAGTACCAAAATGTATCGTGATCTTCGACATACATTTTGGTGGAGCAATATGAAGAGAGAGATATCAGAGTTTATCTCAAGGTGTTTAACTTGTCAACGAGTCAAGGCGGAGCATCAAGTACCCAAAGGTCCATTGCAACCGCTTGAAATTTTAGAATTGAAGTGGGAACACATTACCATGGATTTCTTTACTGGTCTTCCCAAGGTTTGTCAAGGCATAGATGTAATTTGGGTCATTTTTGATAGATTGACCAAGTCTGCTCATTTCCTACCTATTCGAGAAACTTATACACTTGAACGTCTTGCTCGTATGTACATAAACGAGATTGTAAGACTGCATGGTATGCCAGTATCCATAGTTTCTGATTGAGACCCAAGATTCACTTCAAGATTTTGGGTTAGTTTGCAAAAAGCTATGGGCACGGATTTACAATTTAGCTCGGCATATCATCCTCAGACAGACGGGCAGTCGGAGAGGACCATTCAAACTCTTGAAGATCTATTAATACTCTGTGTCCTTGACTTCAAGGGAAGTTGGGATAAGTTCCTACCATTGGTGGAGTTTTCCTACAACAACAGTTATCAAGCAAGTATTGGCATGGCTCCATTCGAGGCGTTGTATGGAAGAAAGTGTCGCTCGCGTTATCTTTGGGATGAGGTGGGTGAAGCAACGTTGTTGGGACGAAGTTGGTACATATGACTACGGAAAAGATTCAAACGATCCGATAACGATAAAAACCTCACAAGATCAACAAAAGTTATCTTGCCGATCTTCATCGAAAGGACGTGAAATTCGATATTGGAGATCATGTGTTATTACGTGTTGCTCCATGGAAGGGAGTTATGAGATTTGAAAAGAGAGGAAAGCTCAATCCTCGATTCATTGACCCATTTGTAATCCTCGATCGAGTAGGAACTGTGGCATATAGACTCGCTTTACCACCATGTAGGTCTCGTGTTCATAACGTTTTTCACATATCTATGTTACGTAAATATGTGAAAGACCCGAACCACATTATTGAATTAGAACCAGATGAGATAGAGGAAGATTTAACGTATGAAGAGTTACCTGTTAAAATCTTGGATAAAAAGGATCATATTCTACGCTCCAAGGTTATACCTCAAGTCAAAGTTTTGTGAAGAAACCACGATGTGGAAGAAATGACCTGGGAGTTAGAATCTAAGATGAAATCAAGATATCTTTACCTCTTCGACATACCAGGTATGCACCCTAATTTTGTAAGACCCCAACTTTTTGAATAAAGATTAAATTTTCTCGAAATATATTTTTGAATATTATGGTGTGGATTTGTTATAATGTTATAGTTGTGGGTAATATTTACAAATTTTGCAAAGTACGAAGTTGTTATATAATATTCGATTGGTGGGGAATATTCGTTTTAACGGGGAATATTCGATATAACCAAGACAATCATTGGTGGACCCCACAACGGAATTATTGTCGGATTGAGAAAATGACAAAATACTTATGCTTTAATGAAAGTTTTATCGTTAATTGTTGAAACACCGGTGTTAAAAGTACGATGAATACGCATGGTTGCATAGTAGCACACACGGTATTGATTATTGATGCTTACGTGAGAAGTCACTCGGTTATACTCAATTATTGCTACGAGAATTGATGCATCATATCTCTCATATTATTGATTCAATTATTGTCACATTATCATCGCATAATATTTATTATTATTAAATCAATAATTGAGACGACAAAGTTATTCATATTATTATTTGCAATATTGACAATGTCTAGAAGTTCTGTCAAGGAGAGGTTTGGTCACCTAATTGCATGCCAATAAGGAGAAATCCTTATCGGAAAGCCCCCTCTTTCCTGGGAACGACCTGGTTGTTAAATATTGTGAGTTATAATATTAATGACGAATAAGTTCTGTTAATTAAAAATGAATTTTGATAGTTCCATTGTGTTGGGATTGTTAGTGTTAGTGGAAATCGACATCTATTCCGATGATAATTGATGTCTAGGGGTTATATTGATAAATCGGGTAATTTATCGGATAAATGAGAAATTAATTGCTACTAATTCACATGCATATATAACTATTTATTCACATGTGTGTACTATTGAATCACATTCTTGTACTATTAGGGAAGTTGGTGCAAGATTGATAATACTTGCATGACTAAGTTAAAAATGGAGGTATAGATGGAGGTACTATACTGTAATTTGTATTTTTTTCACATGATTATACTATTGATTCACATGATTGAACTATTGATTCACATTATTTACTATTAGGGGAGGTGGTGCAAGTTTGAAAATACTTGCAGGAATAAATTAAAAATGAAAAAAAAGTTGGAGGTATTGTACTGTAATTTTTCGAGCCCCAAAACGTGCAATTATCGAAACTATATTTTCCTATAAATAGAAGCTCATTCTTCCTTCATTTCTCACCAATTCACAAAAGCTTTAGAGCGATTATTATAGAGAGAAAGAAGAAGAGAAGTCTGCTACCTCACTATTCCAGTATACAGTTTTTCTAAGGTAGGGAGTATTATTTCTTTCTTATCTATGAAGAGAACTTATGTTATTCCATTCTTTATTATTCTGTTGGAATAACCTGTATACGCGGGCTACCCTATACTTGGTGAAATTCTTATGTTATTCCATTCTTTATTATTATCATTGGAACATCCACATGCGTTTTTTACGGGACCGGTTCCATTATTTATCATATTGTTGGAACATCCCATCGTGCTTTTACGCATGACTGTTTCCATTATTTATTATTTCGTTGGAATATCCATTCATGCATGCTTTTATGCGGACACTGATTAAATCTTTATTATTACATTGGAATATCTCATGCATGCGTTTTTTATGGGACCTGGTTCCTTTATTTATTATTTTGTTGATATAACCTGTCTGTGCGGTCTATCGCATGCTTGGTGATTTCTTTTGTTATTCCATTCTCTATTATACTCAGTTGGTTAAAGTTTTGACTTCTATACTCCATGAAATTAGTGGAATATCCTTGATATTTGCGCTTCATCCAGTATCTTTTCATGGAAATATTCTTCTGAGCATTCTTAAAATTTTACTCCACAAAGAAGTATCATGTTTACAATTTGGACGTTATTGATTCCTGGATAAAATAATTCTTCAACTTGTTTTATTGAATTCTTATATCATTATCATCATCCTCATGTTTATAATTTGTTGAAAGTCATTTGTGGCCTGTAGTGCATAGATGGACTTAGTATGATTATGACCAGAGATTATTCGGTGTAATCATGACCGTAATGTTACAAATGATGTGGTAAAAGTCCTCATTGGCCCGTAGTGCATTGATGGACAGTTATTGGCATGATCATGACCATTAATGAATACACAAATATTCTTGGCACATAGTGCATGGATAATTGTGGTCGTGATACTAAAGAATATCCTTGGTCGTAGTGCAGGGGTGATTCGATGATGTGGATTATTTATTAAGCTGAGTCCCAGCGATAAAAGTGATGAAAAACCTTTTAAATCATAAAAGATAATAGATTTTATTCTTTACTTGACTCTTTTAATGGATTGCTTGTTCCACTGCAGTTAAACTTGATGGTTGTTATATTATATCAATTTAACACTGTTGAAGGCTAACGATAATATATTCTGCATTATCTTAGTCATAATATTTCCTACTGGGCTAGTTGAGCTCACCCTTTTACTTTCATTGTTCTCTTTAGGAAATGAGAACGTAGCAGGGACTAGTCGAGAAACAGAGTGACGGACCAGATGATAGCATTAGTAGTCCTCACTATTCAGTGAAATAGTGGGAAAATAAATGTAATAATATTGAATTTGAGTTTGTATATTGTCTAGACGACAATATTTGTATTAAAACTCACAGCTTATGTTTTGTCGTACTTTGCACGACAGTTGTATAATTAAGTTGTATTTGTATTTTATACCATGTATTTGGCGACTCAGAATAGGTGATGTATACCTGTTTTGGGGGCGTCACAAGCAAGGAAAGTTCTCAAACTCAAACTCGAGTTGTTATTTTTCAAGCACGTTAGTGGATCATTATTGTTGATGATTCCACATTTAATCTTATTATTGAATATTAGCATTATGGTGCAAGTTTTCTAACTCTACACTTTCGTTGAGCTAGTTCTATTGTTATTATTTTGCAAGTTTACTTATCCTATCTCAATTATAATTACGCAAGTTTCTTGTATCTAGTTTATTTATAATGATGCAAGTTTTCTAAACCTAAACTTGTTATTTAACATGCAAGTTTCTACATTCTGTTGTGTAGTGATTGAACAAGTTTTATCGTTCATTCAATTTACTACTTATTATGCATGCTTAGAACTCAATTCTAAATAAGATGTTAACCTTAGCTTAATATTTTCGAGCAAGGTATGTTATATTATTCAATACTTATGTTATTAGATTATTCCTAAAGCATGACTTTAATTTACAATGTCGATTCAGTTATGATTATTCCATAGCATAACGTTATTAACTTTTTATTCAACTAATCCTTAGTTGATGACCGTTGAATTCTAAATTACCTTGAAACGTATCCAAACCAAACTTACGTTTGTGCAGACTTGTACTCTAAATACTGAGATGAACAAACCTTTTAATAGGGGATAATTTACGCTTAGTGTTGAAATGTTTGTGCACAATACATTATACGAAGGGCTGATCCCCCTAAGTACGAGGAGTCCCTATAGTCTTATGACTGTTAAAGTTTATGTTGAAAGATTACTTATAACTATGGATATAGTTCGTGGGCTTAGGACCCTCAGATGAACGATTTAAAATTTTGATTATCATTAATAGAACCTATTGTTCAGTTCTATTGAGCCTATTATTTGGCAATTGTTGTAAAGTTTTATTCATTATTATTTCAAGTGAGCTTTGTTTGCTCACTTTTGCTTATATAAACCTTACAGCTAAAGTAGAGAAGGTCGATATACCTAGCACCATTAAAGGGAAAAAAAAGATGAACACGTATTGAAGACTTGTAATCATGTTGCATTTTGTTGTCGGACTTTATTTTTATTAATGTAATGAACTTATTTAATTTTCCACATATGAATGTTTGTATTTAAATGTTAGATAACCTGGGAGATTTTTATTAATGTAATCCTTTAATGGGAAGGTTTATTATCTAATTTTGTTATGATTGGGTAGTTAGATATGAATGTTTTTATTAAGTGAACACCAAATCTTGAGGGAATGAAGTACCCAAATTTGGGGGTGTCACAAGTTGGTATCAAAGCTTTAGGTTATGAACCTTAGGTGGGGGGAAAAGCCTTAGGAAGTAACCTTTGAAAAGATAGTGGTGATAAACTCTAATCGAGTTTTAAGGAAAAAGTAATAAAACACTTATGTGCTTATGTGCTTTCAAACTATGTGCTCGTGAGTGTCGAGTAGTAACAAGTAATAATTAAAACTTAAAAATTCTGTTGTCAGGATGGCTAATATAGGAGAATCTAGTCATGCTAGGGAGGAAGGACCTCAGATGCCTAGAGAGGAGTAGCCTCGTGACATTCAGGTGATTTGGGAACAACTACTTCCACGGGAGTCAGCTCTGTTGGTCACGGTGGCTGAAGATGAGGATGATGATGTAGAAACGGATGAGGAGGATCCCATTGAGCTGCCACAGGCGAATGAGGATGATGAGGAGGAAGAGATTCCAGTAACCTCGATAGCTGCTCATATGTACGATGAATTCTATGACCGCAATGTGGAACTTCAGGATACCGTCGAGGAGTTGGAAGGGATAGTAGCTGAATAACAGACCTCGATGGCACATAAGGATGATGAGATCCAGGATCGAGATAAACGTCTGAACAATGTCGAAAAGAAGTTGGTCCAAACTAAAGGAGAGAATGAACAACTGACCGAGGAGATCGTATAACTGAAGAACAAGCTGAAGGAAGAATCTACTAAGAGGGCAAGAGCTGAAGACGCGTACGAGGAAGCTTATCAACGAGCCGGGATAGCAGTGAGAGACGCACACGCAAAGAGGATGAAGATGGAAGAGATGAATAATGTATTCAACACTGTGATTAATCGAGCTCAAGATCAGGTCATGGGGGAAGAGCGTCGTAAGGCTACACAGTATCTTAATAGGACATCGTAGGGAATGTACCTGTTATGCGATTAATAAAATGTTAAATAATATGTAAATCCCAAGTGTTATGTAACCTATGAGATATGATGATGATGTTGTCCTAAAACTTTTGTAGTTCAGGAAAGTAATGTAAATAGCAGTGATGCTATTGTTCTTATGTTTTTCAAAAAAAAAGATTATGAATGAATAAAAGTTATTATTTTATTTTATTCAAAGTGTTATGTGTTATGTGATGATTTCTTTTATTGGGTGCAAGTTAAGTAAAAAATACTTACAGGAGTTGAGTAATAATCTAATAAGTGTATTTTAAAAGAAAATTCCTCCAAGACGTCAACCACGACAAAGAACCACTGAGGGAACCACCAATAATGACAATGTTGAGGCTAACCCAGTTCAACAGCTAGTGACATTACAGACGGGTGCACTGCAGAATCAACCGCAGAATCAAGCTACAACGTTTAAGTTCTTCAAGGCAGTTTGACCACCAGAATTCTGTGGGTCCATGAATCCAGTTGAGGTACAGACCTGGATCATGGAGATAGAGAAAGTGTTCGATGTTGCGAGAGTAGGGGAGGAACAAAAGACTACTTTTGCAACATTCATGTTGAAAGCAAAGGCTAGTTATTGGTGGCAGGCCAATAAAACTCGAGGAAGACAAGGGGTTATGACTTGGGATAGGTTTAAGGAGATATTCTTTGAGACCTATTGTGACGCCCCCAAAATTAGGTATACGTCACCCATCTTGGGTTGCCACTTACATGGTACAAAATTCAAATACAACTTAATAATACAACTGTCGTGTACAATTCGACAAAACATAAACTGTGAGTTTGAATACAAATATTGTATACTAGAGATTATACAAACTCAAAAGGAGTCCTTATTACAATTATTATTACACTATTTCATAGAATAGTGAGGATTACTTATGCTATCATCTGGTCCGGCACTCCGTTCCCCGACTAGTCCCTACTACGTTCTCATTTCCTGAAGAGAACAATAAAAGTAAAAGGGTGAGCTCAACTAGCCCAGTAGGAAATTTTATGACTAAGATAATGCATAATATATTATCGTTAGCCTTCAACAGTGTTAAACTGATACAATATAACAACCATCAAGTTTAACTGCAGCGGAACAAGCAATCCATTAAAAGAGTCAAGTAGAGAATAAAATCTACTATCTTTTATGATTTAGAAAGTTTTTCATCACTTTTATCGATGGGACTCAGCTTAATAAATAATCCACATCATCGAATCACCCCTGCACTACGGCCAAGGATATTCTTTAGTATCACGACCACAATTATCCATGCACTACGGGCCAAGAATATTTGTGTATTCATTAATGGTCATGATCATGCCAACAACTGTCCATCAATGCACTATGGGCCAATGAGGACTTTTACCACATCATTTATAACATTACTTGGGCCATGATTATAATCGAATAATCCCTGGTCATAATCATACCAAGTCCATCTATGCACCATGTGCCACAAATGACTTTCAACAAAATATAAACATGAGGATGATGACAGTGATATAAGAATTCAATAAAAACAAGTTCAAGAATTATTTTATCCGTGAACTAATAACGCCCAAATTGTCAACATGATAACGCTTTGTAGAGTAAAATTCAAGAATGCTCAAGAAGAATATTTCCATTTAAAAAAGATCTTTGGATGAAGAGTAAATATCAAAGATAGTCCACTAATTTCATGGAGTATAGAAGTCAAAACTTTAACCAACCGAGTATACTAAGGAATGGAATAACAAAAGAAATCACCGTGCATGCGATAGATCGCATATGCAAAGTTATTCCAATGTAATAATAAATAACGGAATCGGGGTAGGTACAGAAACGCATAGACAGGATATTCCAATGTAATAATAAAGACAGAATCAGTCCGGCAGAAACGCAGCAGACATGATATTCCAACAGAATAATAAAGATGGAACCAGTCCCGGCAGAGAACGCATGCATGTGATGTTCCAACGAGTAATAATAAAGATTTTAATCAGTCCGGACGTAGAACGCATGCATGTGATGTTCCAAATGTAATAATAAAGACGGAATCAGTCCGACGTAGAACGCATGCATGTGATATTCCAATGTAATAATAAAGATTTTAATCCAGTCCCATAAGAGAACGCATGCATGTGATGTTCCAACAAAATGATAAAGAATGGAACAATGTAAGAATTTCACCAAGTATAGGGTAGCCCGCATATACAGGTTATTCCAACAGAATAATAAGAATGGAATAACAGGAGTTCTCTTCATAGATAAGAAAGAAATAATACTCCCTACCTTGGAAAAACTGGATATTGGAATAGTGAGTAGAAAGATTTTTCTTCTTCTTTCTCTCTATAATTTCTCTCTATAATAATCGCCTAAAGCTTTTGTGAATCCATGAGAAATGAAGGAAGAATGAGCTTCTATTTATAGGAAAATATAGTTTCGATAATTGCACGTTTTGGGGCTCGAAAATTACACTACAATACCTCCAACTTTTCTTTCATTTTTAATTTAGTCCTCCAAGTATTATAAATCTTGCACCAACTCCCCTAATAGTAAATAATGTGAATCAATAGTTCAATCATGTGAATCAATAGTATAATCATGTGAAAAAAATACGAATTACAGTATAGTACCTCCATCTATACCTCAATTTTTAACTTAGTCATGCAAGTATTATCAATCTTGCACCAACTCCCCTAATAGTAAATAATGTGAATCAATAGTTCAATCATGTGAATCAATAGTATAATCATGTGAAAAAAAATATGAATTACAAAGATAAGTACCTCCATCTATACCCTCAATTTTAACTTAGTCATGCAAGTATTATCAATCTTGCACCAACTCCCCTAATAGTAAATAATGTGATTCAATAGTACACATATGTGAACAAATAGTTATATAAGCATGTGAATTAGTAGCAATTAATTGTTCATTTATCCGATAAATTACCCGATTTATCAATATAACCCCTAGACATCAATTATCATCGGAATAAATGTCGATTTTCACTAACACAAACAATTCCAACATAATGAAACTATTTTTATCAAAAATATAAATTTTGAAATTTCAAAGTTTGACTTTTCTCAAAAAAGTCAACTGTTGACTTTTTGACCAAATAGTGAATCCCGGAAAATTTTGTGTTTATAGACTATTTTTACTAATTTTGTCGTTCCGGACTCAAATATCACGTCCGCGTCTCCAAATTCAACTCCGAACAACATTCATCATTAATATTATAACTCACAATATTTATCAACCAAAGTCGTTTCCGTGGAAGAGGGGATTTAATAAGGATTTTTCCCTATCAAGGCCGCAATTAGGTGACCAAACCTCTCCTTGATCGAACTTCTAGACATTGTAAATATTGCGCTTTATAATATGAATAACTTTGTCGCCTCAAGTATTAATTTAATGAAAAACATTTTATGCAGATGATACTGACCATAATTGAATCCATATTATGATAGATATGATGCAGCAATTACTGTAGCAATAATTGAGTATAACTGAGTGACTTCTCACGTAAGTATCAATAATCAATACCGTAGTGCTACTATGAAACCACGCCAGACATCTTGTACTTTTAACACCGGGTGTTTCAAAATTAACAGTAAAACTTCCGCCGTTATTTCCATAAAGTATTTTTGTCGCTTTCTCAATCCGACAATAATTACGTTGCTGGAGGTCCACCAATGATTGTGCCGTTGCACGAATATTCCTGTTAAAACTAATATTCCCCACCAATCGAATATTATATAACAACTTCATGACTTTTGCAAAATTTGTAAATATTACCCACAACTATAACATTATATCAAATCCACACCATAATATTCAAAAATATATTTCGAGAAAATTTAATCTTTATTCAAAAAGTTGGGGTCTTACAACTATTTCCCAGAGAGTTCGAAGAATCAGTTGGAGGTGCAGTTTTTAGAACTGAAGCAGGGAACAATGACGATATCAGAGTATGCCGCAAAATTCAACGACTTGGCGAGGTTTGCGCCATATCAAGTCAACACAGATGAGCACAAGGCTAAGAGGTTTGAATAGGGACTGGAGCCCTAGTAGTACTGTAGGGTCTCCTTGTTCCAGCTGAAGACATTTACAGAAGTACTGGAGAAGGCAATTCTCACTGAAGGTGGAGGTGAGGCAGTAACGAAGTTTAATTAGGAACACAATAAGAAGAAGAATGAAGTGGAGGTTAAGAATGGTGGTGGTAGTGGAAATGGTAACAAAAACCTGAAGAGAAAGTGGAATGGAAATGTGGGTGCTGGAAATCAGCAAGGTAACCAGTAGAATAGGAAGTTCAAAGCATGTGCTACATGCGGGAAGTTTCACAAGGGTGTATGCTTAATGGGGAAACGTGTGTGCTTTAACTGTGGCCAAGAAGGTCACATCACCCCAAATTATAATCAACCCAAGAAGAACCTTTGCTTCACGTGTGGGTCCAAGAATCACTTTGCTCGTGAGTGCCCTAAGAAAAAGGCTGGAGAGACAACAGGAAGCAAGGGAGGTAGCAGTGGAGGTACATAGGCCATTACTAGACCAACGACATTAAGCAAACCCACAACCAGAACCTTCAACATGACTGTGCAAGATGTTGTGCAATCAAAGGATGTTGTGTCAGGTATTATCGCAATCAATGATATTGGTGCTTATATATTATTTGATTCGGGTGCTACTTGCTCGTTTATATCTGATGAATTTGCTAAGAGGTTAGGATTGCCTAGTGAAGAACTGAATTTCCCTTTAAACATAGAAATTGCGAATAAGGAAGTAATTCCTGTTAGATTCGTATACAAGAACTGTAGGGTGAACATTAAGGGGAATATCATGATGGTAGATTTAATCCCGATTAGACTTGGAGAGTTTGATGTTATTTTGGGAATGGATTGGCTGTTCAATTATGGAGCGATAATTGATTGCCAAAAGAAATGTGTAAACCTTATGACTCCGTCAAAGGTAGTTTTCTATGGTAGCAAATCGCCTAGACAAATGAGATGTCTGACGATTATAAAGGCAGAGAAGTTGTTGAGTCAAGGCTGTGTGGGTTATTTAGCTTACATAGTCGATACTCAGAAGAAGGGTGTAAAACTGGAAGAGATACCAGTGGTTAGGGAATTCGTAGATGTGTTTCCGGAGGATTTGCTAGGACTTCCACCTGACAGAGAGATTGAGTTCGTGATCAATTTAGCGCCAGGAATATTACCGATATCGAAGGCCCCGTATAGAATGGCTCTAGTAGAGATGAAGGAATTGATGGTACAACTGCAGGAGCTGTTAGACAAGAAATACATTTAGCTGAGTGTGTCACCGTAGGGAGCGTCGGTTTTATTCGTGAAGAAGAAGGATGGGTCAATGCGTCTTTGCATTGATTATAGGGAATTAAACAAAGTCACTATTAAGAATAAATATCCAGTACCAAAAATAGATAACTTGTTTAATCAATTGAAGGGTGCTAAATACTTCTCAAAAATAGATTTGAGAAGTGGGTATCACCAATTGAAGGTAAGGAAGGAAGATATACCTAGAACGACATTCAGAACTCAGTATGGACATTACGAGTTTCTCGTGATGTCTTTTGGATTGACCAATGCCCCTGCTGCATTCATGGATTTGATGAACAGGGTGTTTAAACCATTTTTAGACAAATTTGTGGTGGTATTTATAGACAAGATCTTGGTGTATTCCAAAACTTAAGAAGAACACGTGGAACATTTACGTTTAATGTTAAAGACACTAAGAAAGGAAAGGTTATACGCAAAATTCTCTAAGTGTGAATTTTGGTTAGATCGTGTACAATTTTTGGGTCATGTGATTGACAAAGATGGGATTTCAGTGGATCCATTAAAAGTGGGAGCTGTAATTAATTGGGAACAACCAAGAACACCTTCAGAGGTGAGAAGTTTCTTGGGATTGGCCAGTTATTATAGATGATTTATTCAAGATTTTCCAAGATAGCCACTCCGTTAACAAATTTGACAAGGAAAGTTGTAAAATTTGTTTGGACGGAGAAGTGTGATGAAAGTTTTCAAGATTTGAAGAAGAAGTTAAGAGTGGCACCTGTGTTGTCATTACCAGATAGTACAGGAAACTTTGTGGTGTATAGTGATGCCTCACACAAAGGATTGGGTTGTGTCCTTATGTAGAACGACAAAGTTATTGTATATGCATCAAGACAACTAAAGGACTATGAGAAAGGGTATCTGACTCATGATTTAGAGTTGGCTGCAGTGGTATTTGCTATAAAGATATAGAGACACTATCTCTATGGAGAAAAATGTGAGATATATACAGACCATAAGAGTCTGAAGTATATTTTCACTCAGAAGGACCTAACAATCGTCAAAGAAGATGGATGGAATTGATAAAAGATTACAATTGCGAGATCTTTTATCATCCAGGCAAAGCGAATGTGATTGCAAATGCTTTAAGTAGGAAAGGTCGAGAAAAGTTGATGTTGATAACCACTCAGGAGGAGCTTATTTCAGCAATGACAAAGCTAGAGCTGGAAATAAAATTTCCAAAAGAATCCGATAAATGACTATTCCAGATAGAAGCTAGTCCAACTTTGGTGGACAAAGTTAAGAATGCTCAACTACAAGATGAAGAATGTGGGAAAATCAAAGAGAAAGTGGTTGAGGGTAGTGATGTGAAATACATGATCGATACCAAAGGACTACTAAGGTTTGAGGGAAGAATTTGGGTTCCAGTAGTACCAGAGATTAAAGACAAAATCTTGATCGAAGCTCATAATTCAAGATACTCGATTCATCCAGGAAGCACAAAAATGTATCAAGATTTACGATGTCATTTTTGGTGGCCAAACCTGAAAAGAGGTGTTGCAGAATGTGTCGCGAAATGCTTAACATGTCAAAGAGTCAAGGCCGAGCATCAACGACCAAGCGGATTACTTCAACCGTTGGAAATACCAGAATGGAAGTGGGAGCACATCACAATGGATGCAATGCGATTTGGGTAATAGTGGATAGACTGACAAAATCAGCACACTTTTTGTCAATAAAGATTAGATTCAATCTTGATCAGTTGGCAAGGTTGTATGTTAAAGAGATCGTTTCGAGACATGGAGGTCTAGTGTCAATTATGTCAGATAGAGATCCGCGATTCACGTCAAACTTCTAGAAGAGACTACAAGAATGCATGGGAACACAATTATGAATGAGTACGGCATACCATCCACAAACAGATGGCCAAAGTGAATGAACAATCCAGACATTGGAAGATATGATGAGAGCATGGATCATAGATTTCAAAGGGAGCTGGGATGAACAATTACCATTGGTGGAATTCGTCTGCAACAACATTTACCACGCGAGCATCGACATGCCACCTTACGAAGCATTATACGGCAGAAAGTGCAGAACTCCACTGTGCTGGGATGAAGTCGGTGAACACCAACTGTTAGGACCAGAACTGGTACAACAAACTACTGAGGTTGTCAAACTCATCTGGATAAGATTGGTAGCTACTCAAGATAGACAAGAGAAGTATGTTGATCAACACAAATAAGATCGTTCATTCGACGTAGGAAAATGCGTATTCCTAAAAGTTTCTCCTTGGAAGGGGAAAATTCATTTTTATAAAAAGGGAAAGATAAACCCGAGGTTTATTGGACCCTTTGAAGTGCTGCGAAGAGTTGGAGAAGTGTCTTACGAGGTAGCTCTACCTCCAGAGTTGGAAAACGTTCACAATGCTTTTCATGTTTCGGTGTTACAACCGTATAAATCCGATTACAAGCACGTGATCAAGTACGAAACCATTGCAGTTTGATAAGGACTTGTCCTATGAAGAGATTCCTATCCAAATAGTTAAAGGAAAGAATAGGTGCTTAGGAATAAAATAATACCTTCCGTGAAAGTGATATGGAGGAACCACAATGCTGAAGAAGCTACGTGGGAACTCAAAGATAAAATGATAAAAGATTACCCTGAGTTATTTGTTTATTCTGTGTCTTCGATTCCGGGGACAAAATCTTTGTAAGTAAGGAAGAATGTGACGAATGATTTGTTTGAGTTGTGATTTTGGGGACAGAATCCTTGTAAGGAGGGAAGGATGTAACAATGCAGAAATTTTAATTATAATTTTTAAATATTTATTGAATTATATAAATATTTAATGGATGTGTTAATCGTTGAATAAATATTTGTTTAATTTGATTTGATTTGATATGGTTAATTATTTGTTTAATAAATAATTAATGGGTTAAAGAAATAAATTATTATGAAATAGTAGTCTAATTTAATTTAATAATTAAGTTAAAGTATAATGATTAAATGATTTATTCAATAAATTGTTATTAGAATTAATTAAATTAAGTATGAAAACTTATTTTAATAAAGTGTGACAAATAACTATACTATAAATGAGTTATTAAAATAAATTAAAGGAGTTTAATTTAGTTTTGCCAAACAAGGCTTAAATATATGAAGTCTTTAATTTTAAAGACTTTTGCCAAACGGAGCCTTATAGCTTTTGGATTTCTTTTGAATTTTGAATTATAATAATATAAATTAAATAAATAAAATATATTTATAATCTATACGTTATATTTTGTAACTGATATTAATTATTAGGCTTATTATGGCCATATCAGTTTTTACTTTACGCATACTTGTTATCAGTTTACTTTTGTTTACGTCAATTGTATGTGGTCTAAGACTGAGCCAAAGAAAGAAAAGAAAAGAATTTTGAGAGAGTTTGGGAGAGCCTGAGAAAGAATCAAGAGAGAAAGTTCTGAGTTCGTCAAGCTATTCGTTAAATAACCTTAACATATGTGTTTTACGCTACAATTTCTAAGTCTCTGTGTTTCTAAATTTGACTGTAATATAAAGTTCTTTACAAACTTTCTGTAAAACCATGTTTTTATAATTGGTTAAGAAATTATGTGTATTTGTAATTGTAATTGTTATACTAAGATATATATATATATATATATATATATATATATATATATATATATATATATGATTGTATGCTTAACATATATAAAAGATTGTATGCTAAATTAAGTCTGCAAGAAAAGAAATTGGTTTTACAGTGAACACATGTATGAACGTGTTTTGTAGGATAACAAAATTAGTCTTGGATTTTGAGCTAATATGTGAAATTCAACTATGACTATGTTAATTAGTTTGTTAAGAATTAAAGAGAACGTAGTTGAAAGGAATCAATTTGATGTATAATAGGAATTATAGTGTTAAACTTTATCAAACAACGTCAACAATGGAGTTTTGGTTTAAAACATGGCTATCAAGGATTTAATCTTGCTAAAATTGTTGTTTAGTTATTTTAAATTAGTATAAGTATGATGGGTAACGTGTATGTGTAATTTACATAAGTTATACATGTTAATTGGTGTTAGAATTTAAGATACAGTAGCTTTGTTCTGTTCTTCATGTTGTGTTATGTAAGCTCAGAGCCTCAGCGCCAAAATCCGCACCCCAGCTCTAAATTTCGATCCTCAGTGCCAAAGTCGGAGCCGAAGCTCGACTTTCGCGCCACAGCACCGGTTAACAGTAGGTCCAGGAATGACTTTTGTTTTGCACAAAAGTCTGTAATTGTTGATGTAATGCAATATGATGATTGTTAAACATGTAATTTTGTTATTATGGTATTATAGTGCTAAGAACGAGCATGTTATTAACACCTAACAAGTTTTATTATTATTTTATTTATGTAATTTGACTATGTGGTTAACAATCAAACCATACATGAAATAAATACTTATAGAGTATTTGTAACGACTAATCGTATCCTAATGATATATAATTAAGATATTGTGAATCAAACTATTACGGTTTAGCCTACAAGCAAGGCAAGTTCTCTAACTCAAACTTGAGTTGTTATTTTTCAAGCACGTTAGTGGATAATTATTGTTGATGATTCCACATCTAATATTATTATTGAATATTCGCATTATGGTGCAAGTTTTCTAACTCTACACTTTCGTTGAGCTAGTTCTATTGTTATTATTGTGCAAGTTTACTTATCCTATCTCAATTATAATTACGCAGGTTTCTTGTATCTAGTTTATTTATGATGATGCATGTTTTCTAAACCTAAACTTGTTATTTAGCATGCAAGTTTCTACATTCTGTTGTGTAGTGATTGAACAAGTTTTATCGTTCATTCAATTTACTACTTGTTATGCATGCTTAGCACTCAATTCTAAATAAGATGTTAACCTTAGCTTAATATTGTTCGAGCAAGGTATGTTATATTATTCAATACATATGCTATTAGATTATTCCTAAAACATGACTTTAATTTACAATGTTGATTCAGTTATGATTATTCCATAGCATAACGTTATTAACTTTTTATTCAACTAATCCTTAGTTGATGACCGTTGAATTCTAAATTACCTTGAAACGTATCCAAACCAAACTTACGTTGGTGCGGACTTGTACTCTAAATACTGAGATGAACAACACTTTTATTAGGGGATAATTTATGCTTAGCGTTGAAATGTGTGTGCACAATACATTGTGCGAAGGGATGATCCCCCTAAGTATGAGGAGTCCCTATAGTCTTATGACTGTTAAAGTTTAAGTTGAAAGATTACTTATAACTATGGACATAGTTCGTAGTCTTAGGACTCTCAGATGAATGATTCAAAATTTTGATTATCATTAATAGAACCTATTTTTCAGTTCTATTGAGCCTATTATTTGGCAATTGTTGTAAAGTTTTATTCATTATTATTTCAAGTGAGCTTTGTTTGCTCACTCTTGCTTATATAAACCTTACAGCTAAAGTAGAGAAGGTCGATGTACCTAGCATCAGTAAAGGGAAATGAAAGATGAACAAGTATTGAAGACTTGTAATCATGTTGACACTTTGTTGTCAAACTTTATTTTTATTAATGTAATGAAGTTATTTAATTTTCCGCATATGAATGTTTGTATTTAAAGGTTAGATAACCTGGGAGATTTTTATTAATGTAATCCTTTAATGGGAAGGTTTATTATCTAATTTTATTATGATTGGTAGTTAGATATGAATGTTTTTATTAAGTGAACACTAAATCTTGAGGGAATGAAGTACCCGGATTTGGGGGTGTCACAAACATCCAGCATTGCAGCAGAAGAGAAAAGAGAGGAACATCGGGCCTTAAGAGATTATTCAATGCCAAAGATTAATGGGTTACAGTCGAGCATTGTAAGGCCAGCTATAGCAGCCAACACCTTCAAGATCAACTCGGGAACTATTCAAATGATTCAAAATATGGTTCAGTTTGGGGGTGCTGCTACAGATGACCCGAATGAACACCTATTGAGCTTCATAGAGATATGTGATACCTTCAAGTACAATGGTGTGTCAGAAGATGCAATCAGGCTCATACTGTTTCCATTTTCTTTGCGGGACAAGGCCAGAAGTTGGCTTCATTCATTGCCAACGGGGTCTATCCCAACATGGGAGGACTTAGTGTTATAGTTTTTGCCATAGAGGCCAATTATTTGATATAATTGCTTAACATTTTGATATTATATTTGATTGAATAAATGAATGATTTTATTATGGTTTTATTTACTGCGTTATATAAATGTTAACATAATAAAGTTCCTTAGAATAGTGATACAATTTATATAGTTTCAAGTATGTGACTTGAACATGAGATTATATAATTACAATTAGTATCATTGCTTTTAAATGAATCTAGTCGAGTACCATTGTTGATAGGACAACAATGATGCATTGAGACTAGTATGTGGATTGACTGATGACTAAATCTCATTGGTCAAAAATATATAAGATATTAAGTCAATGCATAGGTATGTGTTAGAGAACGATGTACTGGACAGACCCACCATGAGAATTCTACGTGGAACATTATGTAAATTATCATTAGCGATTCTCATAGTGACAATGATGTAATGGTCCTCCGACCTGAAATCACTATATTACTACACGAGAATTTATGTACTTTGATATCATCAAATGTCACCTTTAATAGGGTGGACTATAAAGATGATTATTGGGTACATCATGAATCGTGTGAGGAATATGAGTGATCTAGATGGAATTTAACCCTCCTATATATTAGGGGTGATATCCATAGGCCTCTTGATTGAGTAGGACTATGAAATGCATGGCCATGCTCAAATAGTGATTTATTTCATATAGTCTACTCATTGATCAAGAAAACTCAGATTAAATTATGAAGAGTATGACATATTCCATGACTCGAGTTTAATCTAGGATGTCAAGGTTAAAAGGATTAAATTACATTGAAACATTTGTCACAAAAAGGTTGCATCGAATCATCGATCTTATTATTACTTGGGTAGCAGTGATGCATTACTAGATGCCGCTCACTATTTATAATTTTATAATATGATTATAAAATTATTGCCAACGTAATAATAACCTATAGGGTCACACACATAGAACGTAATTTAAAAGGGAATAAATTTAAATTTTAAGAATTTAAATATATTAATATGATTAATAATATTTAAATCATTTAATTTAAATTAAAAGGATAATTTGTATATATATATGTATATTAATTAAGTAAGACTTAATTAAGATATGTATATATATATATATATATATATATAAATTTGATTTTATGAAATTAGGTTTTGATTTGATTAATTCCTTTTAACTACTATATATATGATATATAGCAGCTACTTAGGGTTACATTAGAATTAAAAAAAACCCTAGCCGCTCTTAGAGAGAGACTAGAGAGAAAATAGTTTCATAATCGTTCCTTTGGTGGCTAGTACCGCAATTCCCTCTTATTACAGAATCGTTCGACGGTTCGTGCGGTGTTCGTGTGGATACCGTAGAGACGTGGTTCTAATTGGATTGCGTAAAGGATTCGAAGCTATTTCAGAATTTTTTTTCATAATCGGTATAATATCTAAACCACTGAATTAATTTCAGTTTCGCTTGGATCCTGTTTTGTGTTTCGAAATTGCTTTGATTATTTTTAAATTTTCGCTGCGTTTTTGTGCCGAAAATCCAACACTTAGCACAAAAGTTCTTAGCCAAAATTTTCCCAATGGCTAAGACTTCTAAAATGAGGACATCAATTTCCCAGTTTGAACAACAACAGGGTGAATCGTTGTATGAAGCATGGGAACGCTATAAAGAGATGCTAAGGAAATGTCCCCATCATGGAATGATGGTTTGGATGGTGATAAATACTTTTTATAATGGATTGGGATGGCAATCAAGGCTGATTATAGATCCAGCTGCAGGAGGAGCCTTATGGGCTAAGAGTTATAAAGAGGCTTATGATCTTATAGAGACAATGGCAGCAAATGACTTTCAAAATCCTACGGTCATGATGTCATAGCCTAAAGTTGCTGGATTATTAGAGGTGGATGCTATTACACAGTTGTCAACTCAGATGGAATCTATGGCTAAGAAGATTGATTCTTTGGCAGAGAATAAAAGAAAGTCAGTTGCTTATGTATGTGATATATGTGCAGGGTCATATCAAACTAACCAGTGTGCTATCAGTTCAGAATTTGTACAATATGTGAGCAACTACCAGAAGCCTCAGAATTAGTTTCAGAACTCTTACCACCCCAACAACCGCAATCATCCTAATTTCAGTTGGATCAACAACAAAATCAACAGTTTCAATCTCAAAATTAGTATCACTCACAACCATCTCATCAACAGTTTGCACTGAAACCTCTGTTGCCTCTTTTTTAGTCTTAACAAAAGAGCTCTAACTCATGCAAGCATACATGCGTCAACAAGTAATACAGAGCAAGTAAAGTATCGATCCCACAGAGAAAGTAGTTTAACTTAAACTACTATTCATTAATTAAATCACTATATTTATATGCTCAAACTAATGATTAAACTTGGTTTGTTCTCGAATTGCAAATAACAACTAAAGCAATAATAACGATAGAATAAATGATATTGGAACTAATGGGATCCTAACTTCATTTAATATTTCATTCAATCGCCACTATCATGTATAGCTTGTTCACATATCACAAGAAAGTAGTCAAGAGCACTAAAAGAGTATTAGCCATTTTTCAATGCACTAAGACCTACTTACACAGCATCCACAGATGATAGACTCTATGTAATCACCAATATAACCAAAATTACTATATGTCTATCTAAATTTGAAACTATATTGATTTTAAGTTCAAGCCCTTATTCTAACTTATACGGTGAAATAATATATGTCTATCCGGTTCACTTAAATACATAAGCCATATAACATGATTTCTATATATCGTGATACTATCATGATTACATTCCATATTTGTATGTTCATTGTCAATTCCATACAAATCATCAAACGAATGGTGATCAAGCATTCATACATGCAAAACAATCATGATAGACATCCCATATGATATGCAAAACAAACCAGCATTTAAGCATGAAATCAAACTACATATTAAAATCCATTAGAATCCCATAATGGAGTTTAGTTCATGACTGAACCAAAAGCCATTATGGGATCAAATCTAAGCATGGTCAATAAACGACAATTGAAAGATGAAAGATAAAACTATCAAACCCAATTGCTGAATATAAATCAATATTCAAATCCTCATAAAAATCCAACAAAACTAATATTAATATTAATCCACTCTGGTAGAAAAATCCCAAGTAGGAGTAGAAAAGTAGAGTTGTGGCCTCCTTCTACGTTGGAATCTCCCCCAAAGAGTAAACCCTAAATTACGATGTAAAGATACGTGAAAACTTATAAAATGTTAAGTAATGCCCCTGACACCAGTCAAGAATCGTTTTAAATCAATTACAACCTTTAAAAATTGGAAATAAAATAAAACAAGTCGCAGACTTTCAGTTCGCGCTTGCGCTGCAAGCAGCTCCTCCGGGGCCTAGATATTCTCATGATCATGAGACTTGAAGTAAGGTTGTATGTTTGGCCGCTCTACGGCACGCAACTTGGCAAGAGGTTCCAAGATCGGTGGGAAATCGCATGGCATGCCGATCTCAAGGCTATTCTGTCGCGCGGCTTGCAATCTGCAGATCTTGGTTCTGGTTTTGCTACTGCTGCTGCTACTTGTTTAGTCATGCTTTATCTCCTTGCTCCATTGCACCTTCATTCCATGCATATCCCATCTTTTTCCTCGTCTCAAGCATCCATTAGCCTTGTGCTCAATAACACCACCAAAATAGGCTGATTCCTGCACTTATTCACCAAAAGGAGTTTTAAGTATGCGAAATGCAAATTATCATGAAATACAGCTAAAACCTACTAAAATGTACTTGAGATGGGCATAGTTCGCATGAATTGGTACTCCATAAGTAGGTGTAAATCCTACTTATCAAATACCCCCAAACTTGAACCATTGCTTGCCCTCAAACAATGCATACTAATGAATAATGAAAATGCAACTATATTACTATGCAACTAATTCTCACATTGTCCCAACCATCATAGAAATTCAGTCCAATTTGCCTCAGCAAAATTTTTGATAGATTCGAGAATATAGATTCAACTCAAACTGCAGGCATAATGTCCTATACTCATATAATTCAAAAATGCTATAAAGATGATGTGTGTGTGTGTGTTGTGTTCGCCCAATACTTGATTTAGGTGTAGAATGCTCATGCTATCTTGCTCACACCAGAAAAATTATAGCTTAAATCAAGACTTATGTATATATATGCGACTCGGACTAGTCCAACATCTTAAAATAAACTAAGGTTCAACAATGGGCTTAACTACTTTATTCTACTCACGAGGGCTTAATTTCGCACTTTTCTCAAGTGTTTATTGCTATTTTTTTTCTTGTCTTTTCTTTCTTTTCTTCATGTATGCAATATCTTACTCCATTAGGCACACTGCTACCCTTTTAGCGAGCTTTCACCAACGACTACTGCACTCATGAAAGACCTTAGGGCGCTAGTGTAGAGACAATCCCCCAAGCGCATTTACTCAAGTAGCAGGTATTCCAAATAAGACTAGCCATGTTATTTCTACTTTTTTTTTTAATACACAGATACCTATGTTTTCCCAAAGTTTAAAAATCAATGTTTTATACAGTCCAAAAGTCACTTTTCACATATTTCTCTTTTTAACACTACATTTTTCTATCGAGTAAGGCACAACATACTTCTTATACCTACAAGTGCTTGTGAACACATTTGTGCAAACAGAAAGCATTTAAACAGCATTATGAATTTCATTGTATAAAACGTTACATCTCAGCTCATGTTATCCAAAATATTCAGAAATCATTTAAAAACTTCACTCTCATCATTGGCTAGACAAAAAATTTTCTATACGGTAAGAACTGTGAGGTATGCAATTATAATATGCAACTATATGCCAAAATGTAATCTAAACATACAAAACTATATGCAAAACTAAAAATACTAACTACTACCCAATACCCCCAAACTTAAAATATTCAATGTCCCAATTGAATGAAGGTAAAGGGTACGAAAACTCCCATAATTATCGGCGGTGCCACCCTCCTCGGGTGGTGAATCCGGTGGTGGATATGGTGTTGCGGTTCCAAACTAAGGTCATTCTTGTGTTGTTCCTTGTTGCGCAAACGGTTCGGCTAAAGCCCTTGTGAGTCCCGTTGCAAATGTGCCCAAATTATCGTACATGGAATTGACCTTGCTCTCCAACCTTCGGAGCTGACGATCGTACATAGGCGCGCGTTCGTGGATGGGCCCGCCTCGTCTGTTTGCGGGGGTTGTTGTGGTGGCTCTAGAAAAATGGGTTGAAGGATGAATCCTAGTCCGCGTGGGTGTGGTACACCACCTGCCCAGTCCTCAAATTTTTCGATCGTGGCATGAGTAATGTCCTGGCTTGGGTATTACATCTGCTCATTGCCCCAGGTGCATCCCTGATTAGCACAAAGCAATGCAACCACAGATGCGTGTGGAATGCTCCCAATTGTTACTCCCCGTAAATAGCACAGCATATTCTTGTGAATGAGATGACAAATGTTGATGTATTTTCTGGTGATTACGCCCCACAGAAGACGTGCCCTCTCCGCTGTTATTTCGTGTTGATGGGCGGAAGGCATGAGCTTGGCACATATGAACAAGTTCCATGCTTTTGCATAGCGATTTAGGGCTGCAGCTGGGAATATACGCGGCTATGTCGTGCCAACTTTATATGTCCATTTCGTACCCGACACACATAACTCTGCAATAATCAACTCCACGTCGGTCTCCAAATGAGCGCCGGTTACCCAATTAGCAGCCCCCACTGGCAGTGCATCCGTAATTTTGAAAATTAATCGGATGGCACGGGGATTGTAATCTACCTCGATACCACGAACCAGAGATGTCCCGCTCATAGTGACCTTGGCATTGGCATAGAATTCACGAACTACGCTCATAGGAACAGGTATTGGAGTAGCCATCAGTCCACCCCAGCCTCTCTCGAATCATGGCGCACAATTGGCCATCCTGCCCCTCCAGCTTGAATCCTTGCTCCTTGACGAATGTCTTCGCCACAATGCGGTAGTATTCTTGTTGAGCTTCCAAATTGAAGAATTTGGTGTGATCCACAATGTCAGCCTCTTGACTGCCTGACGAGGAAGAAGAAGATGACGTTATAGACCTTGCTCGCTTAGGCCCCATTTGTGTTTGATAGAGGTTGCACAGATTATATGATGGAGAATGAAGAAAAGCTTGAAGAATTTCTTCCCCCAATACTCGTTTCTTCAATCCAACTTGGAAACCTAGCTTTATAGTGCACTTTGGAGAAGTTGAGGAGATATGGACTTTGATTGAGGCACAAATCATGGCTAATTGATTGAGAGATGTACGACACAACTTGTAACTGATAGATAGATAGCAACGTGAGTTATGGAGAGTGAGAGAATTTTGCTTCTATTATTATCCCAAATGAGAGTCCAAATGGTCCACAACTCTATTTTTAAACTATTCAGATCTGTCTTAACTTGATGTCGCGTATGCATCGCCGCGCATTTTATCGAAATGGCGGCGGGCGCGAGACTTGCAGAATGTTTTGGTGGTTTTCTTAACTTGACGCGCGGGTGCGCAAGTTTTTTCTTCATGGACCGCGCGGGCGCGAGACATGTAGAATAACTTGTTATCTAAATTGGCTTAACGCGCGGGCGCGCGATTTTTGTGCTAATTATGCCACGCGGCCGCGCGATGTTGATATCTGCAATGCTAAACTTCAGTTCCACTCTGCCTGTCAGTGGTGCCGTCCAATGATGGTTCCTGCATAGACATTAATGCTCTTTGTTAATGCATGACTTAGTGGCCTCATAACACTAACATCTTGCAAATATTCGTAAAGCAATTCTTGCTGCACACTTAAGCATGAAAATCAAGTAACTTATTAAAAAGGAATTCGATATAACTACTGAAATAACTCAAAATGAATAACTAAAGAAAAATCAATGGAGAGAATAATAATGGGTTGCCTCCCATCCAGCGCTAAGTTATAGTCAATTAGCTTGACTATTTTTGAGCTTCATGTTACAGATGGAATTGAGGTTCCTTCCTTCTTGTCCTCTGTACCCTAAAATTTAATGACCTCATCTTTCGTCAATGGCTCTACCTTCAACTCTGAATTTTTACCCGTTACACATATCAATGGTCCATAATCCATCAATTTTTGTACTTCATCCTGTAGGCACCAATCCACCACATCAACCAGGAAGCACTCTTCTTCATCCGTTGGTAAACTGATTTCTTTAAAGACGTTAAAGGTGATCTCTTGATCATGGACACGCATAGTGAGTTCACCATTTTGCACATCTATTGAAGTTCTGCTTGTGGCCAAGAATGGCCTCCCCAGTATTATTGGTATGCTTTTGTCCTCCTCGTAGTCTAAAATGATGAAGTCAGCTAGAAAAATAAACTTTTCCACCTTAACCAACACATCTTCAACAAGTCCCCGTGGATATGTGATGGTTCTGTCAGCTAACTGCAATGCAATATTTGTTGGCTTTGGATCCGGTAATCCCAACTGGTTAAACACTGACAAGGGCATCAAATTTATGTTTGCCCCAAGATCACATAAACACTTGCTAAAGCTTATCTTTCCAATTGTGCATGGAATTGTGAAGCTACTCGATCCTTCAAACTTTGAGGTAGTTCACCTTCAAGCACCGTGACCGCATTCCTCGCTTAAGGCTATCGCCTCAAACTCATCTAATCTCCTCTTCCTTGACAATATACCCTTTATAAATTTTACGTAGCTTGGCATTTGTTCAAATGCCTCGGCGAATAGTATGTTGATCTGCAGCTTTTTGAATACCTCCAAGAATTTGCTAAACTGTTTATCTTCCCTTTTCTTATTTAATCTCTGCGGATACGGAACTTGAATGTGAATTGGTGGTAATGGACTCTTAAAAGTCTCCTCTGGACCTGCTCTATGTTTCTCTTCCTGCTGACCCTCAGATTTCTCCAAATTTTCTTTCTCGAGTCGGTTCCTTCCGCTAGGCTTTGTGCCGACCTCCTCAAGACATTCTCTCGCACGAGCGCGACTTGTAGTAATCCCATGATCTTTCCCAGATATCAATGTGATCGCTTGACATTGTTCCTTCCCTTCTCTTCTTGGATTTGTCTCCTCAGACATTTGGCAATGAACCCCGGGGCTCGTTAGTAAGCATGTTTGCCATCTGCAACATTTGAGTTTCAGATTCTTTATAGCCACCGCTTGGCTCTTGATCATAACTTCGTGTTTGCCATGTATTTCATCATCATCTCCTCCACTTCGATTTATTTTCTTGTTGAGGTGCGTACGGAGTGTGATGTTGTCGTTGTTGTTGAGAAAATCTCGTGGAAAGGGGTGGTCTAGATTAAACTAATTTACCGCTACCGAAATTGATTATTTGGTTGAAACCGAGTCCGTTGATTCCTTGATTATTCGACCAACTAAAGTTTGGATGATTTACATTGTTGGGGTGGTATATGTTCAAATTGACCTTGGTCTGCTCTATAGTTGCTCACATATCTTGACCGATTCTCGAAATGATAGCACATTGATCCGTCGAGTGTGACCCCACACAAATCTCACATACGAAGGCAACCGTCTTTACTTTTCCTTCTGCCAAAGTATCTATCTTCTTTATCATGGCTGCCATCTGTGCTGACAACTGAGTAATAGCATCAACCTCCAATACACCTGCAACTTTGGTTTGTGGCATTCAAGATGTAGGATTCTAAAAATCATTAGATGCCATTGTCTCGATAAGGTCATAGGCTTCCTCATAGTTATTTACCCATAATGCCCCTCCTGCTGCTGCATCTACAATCGGTCTCGACTGGCACCCAATCCATTATAAAATGTGTTGATTACCATCCAATCTGGCATACCGTGATGTGGGCACTTTCTCAGCATTTCTTTGTATCTCTCCCATGCTTCATATAATGACTCGCCCTGTTGTTTCTCAAACTGAGAGATAGTTGTCCTCATCTTAGCAGTCTTAGCCATTGGGAATAACTTAGCTAAGAATTTCTGTGCTAAATTCTCCCATGTAGTTATAGATCCTGCTGGCAGAGAATGAAGCCAACTTTTCGCTTTATCCCTTAATGAAAATGGGAACAACCTTAGTCTAATAGCATCCTCCGTCACACCATTGTATTTGAATGTATCAGAAACTTCGATGAAACTTAACAGGTGTTCATTCGGATCATCTGTAGCAGCACCCCCAAACTGAACTGTATTCTGCACCATTTGAATAGTGCCAGTTTTTATCTCGAATGTATTTGCTGCTATCGCTGGTCTGACTATGCTAGACTATAGTCCATTAATATTGGGCATGGAATACTCCTTCAGAGCCCTATGCTCTTCTCTTTGATCTTCTCCTTGTGCCTCGACTGCCATGTTAGTTGTCATGTTTTCCAACTGTTCTTGTAAATTTCTACGAACACCTGCTTTCCAACATCTCCCGTTTATATTATCCTGAACAGGTGTTAAATCAGGGTTGGTTGATCGTGTGCGCATAAAAATTTATCCAAGTTCCTGAAACAAAAACAAAAAAAAACTGAAATGAGATAAGACTAGAATTGTCTAAGTCATACAATATAGCTTAAACTAATGATAATAATACTAAATTAAACGCCTTTCCCCGGCAACGGCGCCAAAAACTTGTTGCCTCTTTTTTAGCCTTAACAAAAGAGCTCTAACTCATTCAAGCATACATGCATCAACAAGTAATATAGAGCAAGTAAAGTATCGATCCCACAGAGAAAGTTGTTTAACTTAAACTACTATTCATTAATTAAATCACTATATTTATATGCTCAAACTAATGATTAAACTTGATTTTTTCTCGAATTGCAAATAACAACTAAAGCAATAATAACGATAGAATAAATGATATTGGAACTAATGGGATCCTAACTTCATTTAATATTTCATTCAATCGCCACTATCATGCATAACTGGTTCACATATCACAAGAAAGTAGTCAAGAGTACTAAAAGAGTATTAGCCATTTTTCAATGCACTAAGACCTACTTACACAGCATCCAGAGATGATAGACTCTATGTAATCACCAATATAACCAAAATCAATTTATGTCTATGTGAATTTGCAACTATATTGATTTTAAGTTCAAGCCCTTATTTTAACTTATATGGTGAAACAGTATATGTCTATCTGGTTCACGAAATACATAAGCCATATAACACAGCCCTATATAAGTATACTATCATGATTACATTCCATATTTGCATGTTCATTGTTAATTCCATACAAAATACTGAAACGAATGGCGATCAAGCATTCATACATGCAAAACAATCATGATAGACATCCCATATGATATACAAAACAAACCAGCATTTAAGCATGCAATCAAACTACATATTAAAATCCGTTAGAATCCCATAATGGAGTTTAGTTCATGACTGAACTGTAAGACCCCGAATTTTATGAAATAAAAGTATTCAATTTAACTATTTAGTAAATGGTTAAATTGATAAAAGGTTAAAGTTAAGGGTGATATATGAATTTTTCAAAATACGAAATGGTTATAAAATATTCATTGTTGTCGGGAATATTCGTTTAGTCAGAGAATATTCTTTCCGTCGGGGAATATTCGCATTTACTGGCGCAGCTTATTTGTGGGCCCCATAACAGATAATCGTCTGATGAAGAAAATGAAAATTTTGAGTTTTTATAAATAACGGCGTAATCGCTACCATTAACACCGTTGAATACCCGGTTGGTAAAATAAAGTAATACGCTATTGTTGCACAAGAAGACACCAGATTGCACAAGATTCCATTATCGATCAATAATTCATATTATTTGAATAATATTATTAGATAGCATTATTGGCAATGTCTAGAAAGTTCATCAAGGAGAGGTTTGGTCACCTAATTGCGCGCCAAGAAGGAGAAATCCTTATCTGAAAGCCCCTCTTTCCTCGAACCGCCTAAGTTGTCATTATTGTGATTTCAGTAATATTATTTATGAATAATTAATTATTGATTTATATGATAAGGAAATATTTATTTGATGTGGATATAAATGATGGATTTATTTATGTGGTTATAAATGAAAGAATTAATGTTGAGGTATTTTATCGTATTTTGTTGATTGGAGGTATTAAAAGATCAAATCGGTGTTCTTACAAACTTTATTGTGTGAGTTATAATATTTAATCGACCGTTGGATCGCTTTTAATTTTTGGATATGTTATACATATATAAGTTGAGTATATGTCCACAAATTTTGAACCGTTAAAAATGAGCGATAATTTGTTATGAATTTTAAGAGGTAATCGATTCGTAAATTAGGTTTTGGTGGAAAATTCTAGAATTGAGTGGGCCCCACTCTTGGTTGTTGGGGAGATGGCTGATTTTGGTGGGTGAAATAGTAGTGTAAAGCCATCGTGTAGCAGGTCAAGTCTACTTCGACGTGCTAACATTTTCCTATAAATAGAGGGCTAAGTTAGAATTGAAAATCACACCAGAATTCATAAGTTTTCTCTCTAGATTATTGAGTATATTTTGTGAGTATTTAGATACTTGGTGAGTTGATATTCATCAGTGCAAGTTTCCTTCAAATACATATCCAATATCCAAATGGAAGTCCGCTTTTTTTGAGGTAAGGGATAGTAAGGGATTTTAAGGGTTGTTATGTTTTTCGGTTTCAGTAATTTTATGACCTTCACAAATTTCGAAAAATTTGAAATGATATTTTGATGAGTTTTATTGATTGTGTCCAAAAATGGTGATTTTTGGATGTATAGATTAAGAGTTATGAATTTTATGAGAAAAGACTATTTTAAAAGTAACCGCTTATAATTCCTTGTGGTTAACTCTAAAATTGATAAAATTTTTATTAGAGTACATCTATATAATATCGGTGTACTGTGAATTTCGGAATTTTGGATAAAAGTACAATTTATGATAAATGTCTAAATATTCGGCGGTTTTGGCCATATGAAAAATAGTAAATAAATTTTAAAAATTCTAAGAAAAAATATATGTTCACTATGGGACTATATTATGCTAAATCCCAGAAAAAAAAATATTTTTGGAACTGATTTGGTATTTTTCATGAAAATAGACTAGTTATGAATAAATGAATTAAATATGTTATGTGAAGGAAGAAAATTGGAAAATAGGATTTTATGGCTTGATAATCCTATATGAGGTATATGCAGATTTTTGATGAGGGTTTTGGTTATTGGTGATGAAAACTTATGAGTTTGGCATTTTAGAATGATTAAATGCATTATTTAGTAAAGTGTAAACAATTAAAATAAATTTTTTATAAGTTTAAAAAATGTTATTCTTTCAATATCATTACACCGAAATATTGGTATGGATTTTATTGTGGAATTTCTACCTTTTTGAGTCGGGGTTACTGTAACACCCCCTTCCCGAATAGGAAAGGGAGGTCACGTACAAAGCACAACAAACCTCAAAATAAGTAAACAAAGCACTAATAACTTCAAAATATGTAATAATAATATCCATCAATGCAGTACTAATTACAATTCTCCAACTAGAGTCAAAATAATCAAAACTTAAAATTTCAAAACGACATAGACAAACCAAAGGAAACTCTCTCATCACACTAGCCTCGAATCACCCCCGCAAAACCCGCTGGAAGAAAAATACAAAGATGAGCCAATTGCCCAAAGACGGATACAAATATACAATCGATATACTGAAAAACAATTGAGACAAAATATCGAACAAAGCTTCAAGTGTAAATCTGAACGAAAATATAATCTCCAAAGATCTGAATGGAATATATCTGAATAAACAAAATTGACGAAACCAATTGAAGAATAAAGAAATAACGAACTGAAATAACTAACTCAATAAATTGAACTGAATAAAAACAAACAAAACTAATACAATGAAATAATAGGCTGAATCAAATGGTTGGGTGTTATTCATATCGAGTGAGCTCAGAAATATATGTTGCCACACAAGCAAGTCAAAAGAATGCCACAGAGGCAAGTCAAATGATACCACACAGGCAACCAAAATAATGTCACACAGACAAATCACACATTGGACCGCGAATCCAAATGTATGCAAATCGGATAGGTGTGTTTGGCACAACATCACAAATCCGCAAAACAGAAAACTAGGGTTAACCCATACGCCTCCCACAACAAAACACCAAATGGCCCATTTACTCTGGAGCCCAAAATGGAGACGTCGTGGACTAATCACACTGCCACAGAAAGTGTCATGCCTCTCGTGCCAAGACGACATGCATGTGGTACCCCCACAAGTGGTTATAGCTCAGGTATACCCTACGGTATATTCTAACAAAAATATCATGTCACAACACATACGACAAAATACCAACAAAAGGGTTATATATGTACATGTTGAACCAAATCAAATTATAGTCACAAGGTCTCAAAAAGAAGGTAGCAACATGTACCGCTCTACAATTATCAAAATAAATAGTACTAAACATGATAACCTAATTCAAAGAGTACAAATACGAGTCATATGTATCAACTCTAAAATGAAACTAATATATTTATTTCACAGGAAACAATTATGTGAAATCATAACAAAATTCGAAATAAGGAAACAACGAACAAATCAAATTTAACAAGAGTATCACCGAAAAGAGTACTTTAATCCGCACACCGAATAAGCAACGTAATACCCAAAATTATTATCCCAATATAGTTCGTTAAGTTCCTTCCGTTCGAACGACTTGAACAAAATAATAATAAATATAAGTACACTTATAAAAAATATATTTTTTTATCATTAATCATTTAATTATTAATACAATTAAATTTATCATGCATAAATTTTATTACTATCATCAATGTAATGAATTAGTTCATTATGCAAAATTTCCAGCATAGCTTTTATAATCTTAACATTAAATTTAATTACTTATCTAAATATTATACAAATACATATATACTAATTAAACCATTTCTATTAGTCTTCTGTGATTCCATTTAGTAATATAATTAAGCCTCCATTCCCATTGATCATGATTGTACATTAAACATTATATGTATATGTTATATATTAATTAGCTAACAAACAACACATAACTTATTATATATAGCAATTAAACAACTTTTGCAAATATGAAGTCACTTTCAATATTTTCATTATTTTAATCGGACAATTCCCTCCTTGATTGAATATATATGTTGACTATTCACTCAATTGATACATATTAGATTATTAGACATATAATTGCAGAACTCTTTTATAACTGATTTGAAAAAATTCTTCATAGTTATCTTACATGTACTTACATATTTATAATACTTAATATCCATCCATCATCATACAAATACTCAAGGAAAATATACTACAAAAGTGATTTTCAAACCATAATATACTAACCTGAATTGATTCTCACTATTGATTGTTAATTCCTCCTCCATCTTGAGCCGTCGCCTCTCTCTTCCTCTATTTTCCCTCGAAATATTGTATAACAAAATAAGATTAAGGCTAGCTATTTATTAATTAAGAGGGTCTTACCCTAATGAACTTTTAATTGGGTTTAATGAATATTAAGGCCCAAATTTGTAATCAAATAATATTATCCATCACTTTTAATTAGCCCACATAAATTTAACCCAAACATAAGAAAACTAACATAAATTTAGTCTGTCTTATAAAAAGTCCAATTAAAAGCTTTAATAATATATTTTATTATTATTATTATTATTATTATTTTACGGGTATTATAGTTACTATTCACGAGTTACTATTCATGAGTTACTATTCACGGGTTACTATTCATGGGTACTATTCACGACAAAGTTGGTTTTTTTTTCCTGACCAAATTATCGTTGATTTATGAATATTGCTCTTGAGATTAAGTGCAATTGTTGATCATATTATTTTATTATCATATATAACATTTTATAACCCCGATGTTGAAATTTCTTTCACTGAGTATAAAGATGGGTAGATTATTGGTATGATCATGACTAGGTTCTCTTTGGCCAAGAGTGAAAAGTTGAATTGTGACCGGTATGATCGCATGACCATTGAATTTATAATTGAATATCTTTAGCTTAAGTGCAAAGGTGAAATAATCAACATGGTTATAATTATTGTTTATATAAATTCGAAATGATTATATATTTCTTCGAGATATTAATATATTTGTCCAGAGTGAAAATATGAACTGTTGATGAATATATTTGGCCGCAGGCAAATATGAATTGTTGATGAATATATTTGGCTCAAAGTGAGGATATGAATGTTGAGGAATATCTTTGGCCTGTAGTGCAAAGATGGTTTGTTGATGAATATCTTTGGCCCGTAGTGCAAAGATGACATGTTGTTGAATATCTTTGGCCATAGTGCAAAGATGGTCTGTTAACGAATATCTTTGGCCCGTAGTGCAAAGATGAATTTATCAATTTGATTATGAACAGGAAATGTGAATTGGTATAACCATGATCTTTGATGTTTCAGGTGAAAATAGGTTATGAAAATTATCTTCGTCCTGGATGAGAAGAGGAATTTAGAACCACAATTATGATTATGAGTTATTCATATGATTGTGGAAAGGAACTGTTGAGTGATGTTACATGGATAAAACATTGTTGGTGGATTTTTAACATGGAAAAGATAATAGACTTTGTGGTCTATTTAACTCTTCTAATGGATTGCTCGTTCCGCTGCAGCTATGGTTGAAAAATTTTATCATCTACCATATGTTATAAATCTCTGATTTATTACTGATGAAGGCTATTGATAATTTAATTATCTTTAGTCATGATATTCTTTATCGAAGCTAGTTGTGCTCACCCTTTTGCTTCACAATTCCTTTCGTGTAGTAAAAGTGTAGTTGGGTCGAGTGGGGATAACAGGGAATAGTAACGGTGGTCTATAGTCGTTGAGGGTGAGGCGAACCCAACGTTGGAAGGGTGTTTTGTCACTATCATACAAGATGTCTAATGACATACAACCTCGTATCATCATAAGGCAGGGATGTGCTCATCCACTTGCTGAATATATATACGAGCACTACCTATATAATCTTGGTGTTTGTTTGAAGTATAATTCTCAATTAGAGACAGTGGAGATAATGATATGTCAAGAGAAGACTTACCATTGGGAAGAATATGATAGTAATCTTCTTATTTTTATTTGGGCTCTATTGGGTCAACCAAGGATAATTCTGTGGCCATATGATATCTATCATAACCTAGACGCATGGCCTCCCATGTACGAAGGTTTTCTTGAGCACTTCCCAAAGATTTTAATTTCTAAAATAATTTTTGACTATACCTTTATGTAAGGTGTCACTGTGAGGTGCTGTCCACGGTTGGGACATGTGTCACATTTGGTATATATTTGTATCCAAACTCTTAGCATAGGTGTTGTTGTATTTTGTATGACAATTGTTGTAATAAAGTTGTAGTTGTTTTCTGTACCATGTATTTGGCGACTCAGAATAGGTTGGATGGTATGGACCTATTTTGGGGTTGTCACATGAACCAAAAGCCATTATGGGATCAAATCTAAGCATGGTCAATAAACGACAATTGAAAGATGAAAGATAAAACTATCAAACCCAATTGCTAAATATAAATCAATATTCAAATCCTCATAAAAATCCAACAAAACTAATATTAATAATCCACTCTGGTAGAAAAATCCCAAAAAGGAGTAGAAAAGTAGAGTTGTGGCCTCCTTCTACGTTGGAATCTCCCTTAGAGAGTAAACCCTAAATTACGATGTAAAGATACGTGAAAAACTTATAAAATGTTAAGTAATGCCCCTGACACCAGTCAGGAATCGTTTTAAATCAATTACAACGTTTAAAAATTGGAAATAAAATAAAACAAGTCAAGCCTTGGTCGTCGCGCTTCCTTGATTTTGATATTCTCGCTGACCATGAGACTTGCAATAGAAGGTTCTATGTTTGGCTTGGCCCGTAATGTGCGCATGTTCCCCTAGGCTTGTCCTTTCGCATGCCAAGAACTTCCTGAGAGGTTCCAAGATCTTTGGTGGTAATCGCATGGTGCGTGCTCTCAAGGCTATTCTGTCGCGCGGCTTACAATCTGCAGATCCTGGTTCCTGTTTTACTACCGCTGCTGTTACTTGTTCAGTCATGCTTTATCTCCTTGCTCCATTACACCTTCATGCCATGCATATCCCATCTTTTGCCTCGTCTCAAGCATCCATTAGCCTTGTGCTCAATAACACCACTAAAATAGGCTGATTCCTGCACTTTTCACCAAAAGGAGTTTTAAGTATGCAAAATGCAAATTATCATGAAATACAGCTAAAACCTACTAAAATGTACTTGAGATGGGCATAGTTCGCATGAATTGGTACTCCATAAGTAGGTGTAAATCCTACTTATCAACCACCCTACCCTCCTGGATTTCATCAACAACAGCAACATCATCCATCTGCACCTCAGACAGAGAAAAAGTCAGAAATGGAGGAGATGATGCTCAAGTACATGGTAAATACAGAAGTGATGACCAAAAGTCAAGCAGTGGCTATAAAAAATATGGAAACTCAGATGGGCCAAATAGTAAATTCACTGAACAATAGACCACAAGGGACATTGTCAAGTACAACAGAAGCTAATCCAAGAAGAGAGGGTAAAGAACAGTGTCAGGCTATAACTTTAAGATCAGGGAAGCAGACTGTAGGATTGCAGCATGGCGCGCCCACGCCACTTTTATAAGAGGAAATCGCGCGACCGCGCGGTGATGAAAATGGTTCTGATGATGCTTTGTTAAAAGAAGGTTCAAAACAAAAGGAAGAAGAGAAAAATAGTAAAGAGTCAACGGAGAAACCAGTGACCAAGACATCAGTTGTTCATCCCCCTATTCTATGTCCACAGAAACTACAGAAACAAAGGGAAGATAAATAGTTTAATAAGTTTTTGGAGGTGTTTAAGAAGCTACAGATAAATATACCTTTCACTGAGGCATTGGAATAGATGCTAAGTTATGCAAAGCTCATGAAAGGTATCTTGTCAAGAAAGAAGAGGTTAGAAGATTTCGAGACAGTAGCTTTAACTGAAGAGTGTAGTGCAGTGCTCCAATGCAAGTTACCTCCGAAGCTAAATGATCCAGACAGCTTCACGATACCTTTTTCAATAGTAAAAATGTGTTTCAACAGATGCTTGTGTGATTTAGGGGCAAACATTAACTTGATGCCACTGTCAGTGTTCAATCAGTTGGGATCGCCAGCTCTAAGGCCGATGAATATTTCTTTACAGCTTGCTGATAGGTCCATTACTTATCTACGGGGTATTGTAGAAGATGTGCTGGTTAAAGTGGAAAAATTTATTTTCCCTACTAATTTCATCGTCTTGGATTATGAAGAAGATATGAGCATACCTATCATCCTTGGGAGACCGTTCTTAGCCACAAGATGAACTTTGATAGATGTTCAGAAGGGTGAGTTAACAATGAGAGTTCATGATCAAGAAGTCACCTTCAACGTGTTCAAGGCTATGAAGTTTCCAACAGACGAAGAAGAATGTTTTAGGGTTGATATGGTGGACAAGATGTTGAATGATGAAGTGGAGAGTTTAGTGGAAAATGAGCCTTTGAAGAGTGCTATTTTGGGAAATTCAGAGATGGAAGATGAGGATATTGCAGAATTTGTTCAGCTACTTGATACAGTGCCACAGTTTCAAAAAATGAATATTCCTGTTAAGCCACTCAAAAATGCTGGAGAGTCATCAGTGAAACTCAAGACATCTCTTGAGATACCTCCAGAACTTGAATTGAAACCTCTTCCAGACCACTCGAGGAATGCATTTTTAAATGATAATTCAAAATTACATGTTATTATTTCTTCTGCACTAACATCTTACAAGGAAGAAAAGCTGCTAAGAGTTCTAAGAGAGTTCAAATCAGCCATTGGATTGACCATAGCAAACATCAAAGGGATCAGCCCATCATTCTGTATACACAAGATCATGTAGGAAGATGATAGTAAACCCTCAGTGGAGCAACAACGGAGACTTAATCCAATTATGAAGGAAGTGGTAAGGAAGGAAGTTCTGAAGTTGCTGGACGCAGGAATAATTTATCCAATCTCAGATAGCTCATGGGTGAGCCCAGTACAGTGTGTGCCAAAGAAGGGGGAATGACCGTAGTCTCCAATGAGAACAATGAATTGATACCGACCAGGACAGTGATGGGGTGGTGAGTCTGCATGGACTATCACAGATTTAATAAAGATACAAGGAAAGATCATTTCCCACTGTCGTTTATTGATCAACTGTTAGACAGACTAGCAGGTCATGAGTATTATTGCCTTCTGGATGGGTATTCAAGGTATAATCATATTGTGATAGCTCCAGAAGACCAAGAAAAGACAACTTTCACATGTCCATATGGTACATTCATTTTCAGAAGGATGTCTTTTGGGTTGTGCAATGCCCCGGCCACATTTTAGAGGTGTATGATGGCAATCTTTTCGGATATGGTGGAACACAATGTGGAAGTCTTCATGGATGATTTCTTAGTATTCGGTGATTCATTTGACTTTTGTTTAGAAAATCTAGTGATGGTATTGAAAAGATGTGTTGAAACGAACTTGGTTTTGAATTGGGAAAAGTGTCATTTTATGGTACAAGAGGGTATCATCTTGGGACACAAAGTTTCGAAGAAAGGACTAGAGGTGGACAGAGCTAAGTTAGAGACTATTAAGAACTTGCCTCCACCTACTTCTGTTAAAGGTGTTCGCAGTTTTTTGGGACATGCAGGCTTTTACAAAAGGTTTATTAAAGACTTCTCCAAGATCACAAAGCCACTTTGCAGTTTATTGGAGAAGGATGCACAATTTAAGTTTAATGAAGACTTCATGTCTGCATTTGAGCATTTGAAGAGAAAGTTAACTATAACACCAGTGATCACAGCACCAGATTGGGACTTACCATTTGAATTGATGTGTGACGCAAGTGATTTTGCTGTGGGGGCTGTTTTGGGCCAGCGAAGGGACAAGATCTTTCATTTGATATATTATGCGAACAAGACCCTCATTGATGCTCAGTTAAACTATACCACCACAGAGAAGGAACTTTTAGCAGTTATGTATGCTTTTGATAAGTTTTGAGCCTATTTGATTGGGACGAGGGTGATAGTTTACACAAACCATGCAGTAATTCGATACTTAGTGGCAAAGAAAGATGCAAAGCCTCGTCTAATCAGGTGGATTCTTCTTTTACAAGAATTTGATTTAGAAATCAAGGACAGGAAAGGAACTGAGAATCAAGTGGCGGACCACTTATCTAGACTAGAAAATCTGGGAAGGGATGTAAGTGACAAGGTTATGATTAATGAGTCCTTCCCAGATGAGAAGTTATTTGTGGTGCAAGGTGAAGTGCCATGGTTCGCAGATTTTTCTAACTTCCTAGTAAGCAAGATAATCCCTTCTAACTTGACTAGGTATCAAAAGAAGAAGTTTCTACATGATGTGAGGTAGTTTATATGGGATGAGTCGTACTTGTTCAAGCAGTGCGCTGATCAGATGATAAGGAGACGTATCCTATATAGCGAGACAAAGAGCATTTTGCAGGATTGCCACACGTCATTGTATGGAGGTCACTACGGTGGTGAAAGAACAGTGACTAGAGTTTTGCAGGCAGGATTCTACTGGCTGAAAATTTTTAAAGATGCTTATAGTTTTGTTCAGAAGTGTGATAGATGTCAGCGAGTTGAGAATATATCTAAGAGAAATGAGATGCCCTTGAACACAATCCTCGAGGTTGAAATTTTTGATGTATGAGGGATAGACTTCATGAGGCCTTTCATTTTTTCATGTGGGAATCTATATATTTTATTGGCAGTTGACTATATTTCTAAGCGGGTGGAAGTGGCAGCTCTTCCAATAAATGATGCTAAGGTGATCTTGAGATATCTACAAAGGAGTATTTTTACAAGGTTTGGGACTCTAAGGGCCATTATTAGTGATAAGGGCAGCCATTTCTGTAATCGTCAGTTCACAACTCTGTTGGCTAAGTATGGGGTGAGTCATTGCATTGCTACAGCTTACCATCCCCAGACTAATGGCCAAGCAGAGGTTTCGAATCGTGAGATTAAGAAAATTTTGGAGAAGATCGTGAATCCCACAAGAAAGGACTGGTCATTGAAGCTTGACGATGTTGTATGGGCTTACATGACCGCTTATAATACACATTTGGGAATGTCACCATTTCAGCTTGTATACGGAAAGGCTTATCACCTTCCCATGGAACTCGAGCACAAGGCGTATTGGGCAATAAGGAAGCTGAACTTTGACTTTCAAGGCTGCAGGAGAAAAATGTCTACTCCAACTCAATGAGTTAGATGAATTCAGATTGCAAACCTACGAGAACTCCAAGTTATACAAGGAAAAGGTGAAGAGATGGCATGACGGCAAGATTTTGGAACGGGTATTTGAACCGGGGCAAAGAGTTCTAATATTTAATTCAAGACTTCAACTTTTTCCCGGGAAGCTCAAGTCCAGATGGTCAGGGCCATTTACTGTGAAGATGGTTTATCCCCATAGTGCGATCGAGATATTTGATAAGTTCCCGGACAAGCCTTTCAAAGTCAATGGACAGCGGCTTAAGCACTATTTTGGTGGTGAGGTTGACAGACAGAATGTCAACTCAATTCTTTCCTCGACATGATTGGAACATACATAGTCAAGCTAATTGACTATAAATTTGCGCTCAATAGGAGGCACACCATTCTTTCTATCCTTACCTCTTGTTTAATTCTATTGAATCATGTCTATTTCTCTTCTTCATGTTTAATTATTAATAGCATATAATTGTTGATGTAAGTTTTGTTGGAGTTGAATGTGCATATCATTTTGGTTAGAAGTAGCATATAGAGCATTCTTTTGGATATCTTCATTCTCACATGTTATTAATACATATTTTGATTTGAGAAGTTGTTATATCTCATAATTGTAATTGATGTATGTGCAGGTGAATTACAGAATGTCAGCAATCACTTATTTCTACTTCAATATTCAGATCGCTTTTGTCATGAGTACGATGACAGGCACCGCCATGTGTTCAACAAATTATTCAAATATGGCGCTACCTGCTATTTCTTTTTGCATTCTCGCTAAATAGCGCTACCGCTACCTCACATCGCTCAATAAAGAAGGCGCGCCTGCCGCCATCATCATATAAATATCATGGCTAAGCCCGAGCTCTCAGAGCGTAAATTTTTTAAACACTTTAAAACATGTACGAGTTCAACACTTATATCAGTTACCAATTTCTAAAACGTGCGTCTCCCCATTTCTTTTTCAAAACCGACACCTATCTCTTCATATCTCCCAAACCGTTTCCATCCAAATCTTAACTTTTCCCCCACTACAAATTTTACGCAATCAGTTTTTCTTCCCCACATTCAACCTTATCACCCGTTCAGTTTTAAAGACGCATTAGGGTTTGTTAGAGTGTTGAAAAGCCACGAGTTTGGGGGTTTCATTTGTTCGTCAGAATATACAAAGAATTTTGTCATCAGTATAGTTCTCATCTCAAGAGTTTCTCTTCATCATTTGATATGGGGCCAAAGAAAACACGTTCCCTTACTCCATCATCCTCATCTTCAAGCAGCCAGAGTGAGGATATGGTCGACCTCACCAAATTCATCACCCTTGATGCTCAAAATGAGTATTACAGGATAGTGGCTAAGACCTTTATGAAGGAGCGTGGATTCAAGCCTGGGAAAGAGGATGGAGAACTGTTGGCAATGATTAAGGAACGGCGTTGGATGGGATTGGTGTCTTCACCCATGCCTGCCCCTATGGGCATTATACGTGAATTTTATACCAACGTGAAGGAGACCATGAGTGGACTATCCTATGTTCGGGGTGTTCAAGTGGACTATCGACCACAGGCAATTCGAGGTGTGTTTAACTTACCTGACCCACCAACTAGGCGTCTAAATGTAAATTGGGTAGAGGCTGAACGGTTTGAGACCGACTTGGACATGGTTATCACTTACTTGTGCGTACCGGGAACACAGTGGAATTGCAAGGAATTGCAAGCCTGGTACAAATCAGCCTACAAATTTTTTGGCTTCAACCCTCAATCGCTACGCCAAGGCTTGGAATTTATTTATCTATGCAAAGCTTATGCCATCATCACATCAGCATGAGATCACAACTGAGCGAGCAATAATTTTTTGGGGTATAGTTACAGGAAAATACATTGATGTGGGCCATCTTCTCAATTAAAATATGCTACGCTACATGAGGGGAAGCACCACAGGAAGCATTCCACATGCGTTAATTGTAGCTCATTTATGTGCACTAGCGGGAATCACATGGGGTAATACACAAATGTAGTTTCCAAGTCAAGACATCACTCATGCCACGATTATCAAGTTTGAGGATTGGATAGGGGGTACACCGCACCCGAGGGGCAAAGGCTTCATTCTTCTAGCCACATCATCTCGGCAAGCACCCCCGCAAATTTCAATCGAAATGTAAACTTCATTCGCCATTTTGAAAATGACGATCGTTGCCTCTGAAGGTTGGAGAGGAATAGCAATAAAGCAGATTAAACCCATTGTTGAACCTTAGTTTGTATTGATGTGTTGGAGTAGTTGATGTCTCATTAATATATGTGATTCATGCAAGTCAAGTATGTAAAGTCCATTCAGCAAATTACCAACATCATATAAATTTTTTTATTATAAATAGAACAACTGTTGTTCTTTATTATAATATCAAAACTATCCATATCCAATACAAAAATTGAAATAATGTTTCTAATAAGTGTTGGAACAAAATAACAATTATTTAAACTAATGAACTTGCCCATAAACAGTACTAAACAATAAATCCCTACAACTAATGCAGCAACATTTGCTCCATTTCCCACTCGTAGGACGACTTCATCCTTATTCAGCTTTCTACTTCTGCTTACTCCTTGTATAGTGTTACATACACTACACCAAAAATGGCCTCTAGCGAAGGACAAATCCTTCACAAGACATATTATATCACTCACAAGTGATTTATTGCGAAAAAATATTTTCTTCACACGATTGCTCGCATTAGACCTCGCAATTGGGTATCATTTGCTAAGTAGTAACTAAATATTTTTTGTGAAGGATATATTGTGAATAACTTTTTTATTCACAAATTGTATTTAGTAATGGAATATTGTTATTTAGTGAAAGATTGGTTTCTTTCACAAATAATATTTTAAGAAGGACTATTTAAAATTAGTGAATAACTTTATTCCGTCACAAATAATATATTATGAAGAACAAATTTATTTAACGAGAGAAAATTATCCTTCACTAATTATAAATTGAGAATGTATCTTCAAATTTGTGAGGAAAATAATCCTTCATTAATGTAAATTTCTCAAGTAAATTCATTCACAAATTATAAATAAAAAATTAATTGATAAATAATCAAAATTCATTGCAAATTATAATTAATTTTCAAATCGTTGATTTCATATTTATTATTATTACTATTATTTTTATTAATTGCTATAATAAATATTAAATTTAATATTTCAAGTTAATATAAATGTCATACTTGTTTCAAACTAATTGATAAACTAATACATAAAGAGCCTATAATTAAACTCAATACTCCACATATAAATAGATAATTCTCAAGTCACGATAACTACAATTGTATCTTCGTGTAATAACCGAATATTTTCTATATAAATAAATAAGAAATTTTGCATATTAATTTTTATTTATTTATTTTAAAGATGAGAATATACGTGCCAAGTAATGTGTATGTATATATGTAATAAATAAAATTTATTTATTACATGAATAATTTCAAATAATTTTATTTTAGAATTATTGCTCATTATAAGGTATATACTTATAATAATTAATTTTATAGTAGAAATGTCTTTATTATTTATTTTCTAAGAAAATATGATTTTATATTATTTAAATAATATATGAGAAGATTATTGGAATTATTATAATTACTATTTTATTATATGAATTTTAGTTGATTATTTAAGTTAATTATTTTTTTAACTTAATTAATAATGTTATATATGAAAGATAATCGTATATGGAATCCAAACCCTAATATTGGATTTTGAGTTATGAATGAGAATAATAATATTATATTAAATATAATATTATTTTTCAAATGTTATAAATATATATGATATGTGTAGATCGATATTGGTTAGTCGAATTATGGTGTATGACAACAAACCCTAGTATTCTTGCTATAAACTATAATTGGGAACTCAAACCCGGAAATTAAGATCTACGTAAATTGTGTTATATGAATTATGTGCATATTATAGAATTAATGTTAATTAGATAAAACCCTAATTAATATTTGAAAGCCCTAATTTAAAATTAGAAACTATAATTGCTAATTAGGAACCCTAATTGCTAAAATTGTGACGCCCCCGAATCCGGATACTTGAAACCCGAACTCGGTGCTTCACGATACCATTTCTATGAGCGGAATAATACTAATAATAATAACAATAATATAGATTTATCAAATTTAATTTACATAAGATCAGAGTTTCAAATCCCAAGTACGGAACCTTCAACATTCATTACATGATAATAATATTTATCATCCATATACTAATAAAGTCTTGGTATTACAAAAGATAGCATAAAAAGTCATTCAGCAACTTTTCCTTTCCCTTTATTCTTGGAAGATCCTTCGGGTCGTTCACACTTAGCTGAAAACATTTAAATTTAAGCAAGGTTGAGCATTCGAGTGCCCAGCAAGTAATAGCAACAATAATAGTTAACTGAATGAATTAAATATTTTCTTGGAAGGATACTTCTACAACGAAGCAACAGTTGTGAAGTAAGCTGAACCAATAAATAACAACATATCATTTTGATTTCAAATTTTTGACACTACGTATTGACTATAAATGAGGATCAATTGTCAGACTATGAACATTGTTTTATATTTTCAAAAGGGTTAAACAGAACTTCATCTAAAAACCGTCATTGCTTACGGGCACGGGGGTGATCAGCCCGTTATGCCCTGTATTGATCAATACTACATTTCTAAAACGATATTGTCGTTCATCCTTTGTCCGCCTTAGCGCATAAAAATTTCCCATGATTGGGATGTTCATAACTATAAGACCCCAAATTTTATGAAATAAAAGTATTCAATTTTTCTTATAATTACAATTCAGTAAATGGTTAAATTGATAGAAAGTTAAAGTTAAGGGTGATATATGAAATTTTTTCAAAAATATGCAAGTGTTTATAAAATATTCATTGTTGTCGGGGAATATTCATTGGGTCGTGGAATACTCTTTCTGTTGGGAATATTAGTATGATTCACTAGACCATTCAGGGCCCCATAATAGAATAACTGTCGGATGAAGAAAAAGACAAATTAAAGTTTTTATAAATAACGGCGTAGTGGTTACCGTTAACACTGTTGGAATACCCGGTGGGTAAAGTAAAGTAATACGCGTTGTTGCACAGTAGGACACGGTATTGCACCAATTATTGATTCTTACGTAAGAAGGCACTACTCAATAATTGTTACAAAGTAATTACTGTTTAGTATTTTATTGATTCAATAATTCTTTGTATTGATATTTTATATTTGTTGTTGTTTCAATAAATTGTCATTACACAAAGATTTTCCATTATCGAAGCAATAATTCATATTATCGAATAATATTATTGGATAACATTATTGGCAATGTCTAGAAAGTTCTCGCTTCTAAGGAGAGGTTTGGTCACCTAATTCATGCTTGAAGAGAGAGAAATTCTTATTCGAAAGCCCTCTCTTTCCTGAACCCGCCTCGGTTGTCAATATTGTGATTATATAATATTATTTGTGAATAATTAATTATTGATTTATATGATGAAGAAAATATTGATTTTATGAGGATATAGATGGAGAAAATTTTTAATGTGACAATTGTTGAAAATTAATATTTTATCTTTTTCTGATAAAATAATTCAATTAAATATATTATTTTAATAATATATTAATGATGATATTTTTACGATGAATGTGGGATATATGAGTATATGTGGAGGAGGAGTATTTTGTTACCAAAAATATTTAAAGCATGTTTTATGTGTCGGTGGACCCCATTTCTTGACTGAAATTTGATTATAGCCTGTAAAATCGCTCATTTGTAGATTTCGGTCAATTTTTGTTTGGAATTTGGAAAAACTTTCTTCTGCAAAGTTGTAGAGAATTGAATTTCCTATAAAAACTCGCGAGATTTGAATTTTCGGACAAAAGGGCTATTTATTATGAATTATTGAAGTTCTGGATTAATTAATTATTATTTTTTTAGAGTTTTAAATTAATTAATTGAGAAAAACGTTTTTTTAATGTGTGGGCATATTTAACACATGATTAGTTGCTGAAATTGGTTGATGCTAGGTGTGCGTGAAGATTATATATATATATATATATATATATATATATATATATATATATATATATTAATATTTTAATAAATTTACGCTTTTTGGTGTTCTAAGCAATTTCTATAAATAGGGTGCTTAGGTTATAATTGAAAATCACACTAGAAATCAAGTTTTCTCTCTATATTATCGAGCGTATTCTTGTGAGTATTTTGAGTATACTTTGAGTATTGCTATATACGGTGCAAGTTCGATTCTGCGTTATTCCAAATGTAAGACCGCTTCTTTTGAGGTAAGGATAATAAGGGATTTTAAGGGTTATTATTTCGAAATTCTTCTGAACCTTCAAAAATTCTGGAAAAATTTGAAATGATAATTTGATGAGTTTTGTTGATTTTGTCCAAAAATGGAGATTTTTGGATGTATAGATTAGGAGTTATGGATTTTATGAGAAAAGACTATTTTAAAAGTAACTGCTTATAACTCCTTGTGGTTAACTCCAAAATTGATGAAATATTTATTGTGAGTACATCTATATAATATCAGTATACCGTGTAAATTTCAGAATATTTGGATAAAAGTAAAATTTATGATAAATGTCTGAATATTCGGTGGTTTTGGCCATGTGAAAAATAGTAAATGACTTTTAAAAATTCTGAGAAAAATATATGTTCAATATAGGACTATATTCTGCTAAATCCCAGAAAAGAAATATTTTTGGAACTGATTTGTTATTTTTTATGAAAATGCACTAGTTATGAGTAAATGAATTAAATATGTTATGTGAGGTAAGAAAATTAGAAAATAGGATTTTATGGCTTGAGAATCCTACATGAGGTATATGCAAATTTTTGATGAGGATTTTGGTTATTGGTAATGAAATCTTATGAGTTTGGCATTTTAGAATGATTAAATGCATTATTTAGTAAAGTGTAAACAATTAAAATAAATTGTTTATAAGCTTAAAAAAATATTATTCTTTCAATATCATTATACCAAAATATTGGTAAGGATTTTATTGTGGAATTTCTACCTTTTTGAGTCGGGTTTACTATTCATGAGATACTATTCACGAGTTACTATTAACGAAGTTACTATTCATGAGTTACTATTCATGACAAAATTATTTTTTTTTTCTAACCAAATTATAGTTGATTTATGAATATACTCTGGAGATTAAAACTATATATTGATTATATTGATTTTATTATCATATATAACATTTTTATAACCCTGATGTTGAAATTCTCTTTCACTGAAGTGTAAAGATGGGTAGATTATTGGTATGATCATGACTAGGGTTCTCTTTGGCCAGTAGTGCAAAGTTGAATTGTTGACTGGTACGATCATGACCATTGAATTTATAATTGAATATCTTTAGCTTAAGTGCAAAGGTGAATTGATCAACATATATGGTTATAATTATGGTTTATATAAATTCTGAAATAATTATGTATTTATTTGAGATATTAATATATTTGGCCTGTAGTACAAATATGAACTGTTGATGAATATATTTGGCCTGTAGTGCAAATATGAACTGTTGAGGAATATCTTTGGCCTGTAGTGCAAAGATGAACTGTTGATGAATATCTTTGGCCTGTAGTGCAAAGATGAACTGTTGATGAATATCGCCCGTAGTGCAAAGATGAATTTATTGGTATGATTATGAACAGGAACTGTGATTTGGTATAACCATGATCTTTAATATTTCAGGTAAAGACAAGTGATAAAAATTATCTTCGTTCTGAATGAGAAAAGGAATTTAGAACAACAATTACAATTATGAGTTATACATGTGATTGTGGACAGGAATTGTTGATTGATGTTACAGGGATAAAAATTTGTTGGTGGACTTTTAACATGGAGAAGATAATAGACTTTATAGTCTATTTGACCCTTCTAATGGATTGCTCGTTCCGCTGCAACTATGGTTGAAATTTTTTTTTATCATCTACCATATGTTCTAAATCTCTGATTTATTACTGTTGAAGGCTATTGATAATTTATTTATATTTAGTCATGATATTCTTTACTGAGCTAGTTGTGCTCACCCTTTTGCTTCACAATTTCTTTCAGGTAATAAAAGTGTAGCTGGGTCGAGCGGGGTAATAACAAGGGAATAGAACGGTGGTCTATAAACGTTGTGGGTGAGGTGAATTTAACTTGGAAGGGTGTTTTGCCACTATCATACAAGATGTCTAATGACATACAACCTCGTGTCATCATAAGATGTGGTTGGTTTCATCCACTTCTTTGAGTATATCTACCAAAGACTACCTATATAATCTTGGTGTTTGTTTGGAGTATAATACCCAATTAGAGACAAGTGGAGATAATGATATGTAAAGAGAAGACTCACCATTGGGAAGAATATGATAGTAATCTTCTCATTTTTCTTTGGAGTCTATTAGGTCAACCAAGGATAATTATGTGGCCATATGGTATCTATCATAACCTATACGCATGGCCTCCCATGTACAAAAGTTTCCTTGAGCACTTCCCAAAGATTCTAATTTTTAAAAGCTTTTCGATTATATACCTTTATGTAAGGTGTCATTATGAGTCATTGTCACTCACGGTTGGGACATGAGTCACAGTTGATATATATTTGTATCCAAACTCATAACATATGTGTTGTTGTATTTTGCAAGATAATTGTTGTAATAAAGTTGTAGTTGTTTTCTGTACCATGTATTTGGCGACTCAAAATGGGTTGGATGGAATGGACCTATTTTGGGGGCGTTACAATAACAGTCTTGAATACATACCAAAAAAATTCGGTTCGATAAGTTTTATCTTGTTCAACAACAACTTTAACTTTATGTCTAGCTGGATCAAATAGCTTAGACGACTTTTATTTCAAGGTATACATACTAAGAATCTATAAGTATGTATCAACATGTGATAAAATATAATGATTATCCAAGTGGGGACATCAGATAACCATGTTATAAAAATTAACTAATGTAATAAATAACTTGATCAATAATAATCAATAAAGGAACTTGTACAATAGTTAATGCTTAATAGCTTACTTATACGTAATCATTGCATAAGTATATACAAAGGTTGAAATATTTGAACAATTGATATGAACAATTTAGATATTATCTCACGTATGTCCATCAGATAAAAGTAAATGCAAAGGGGTAGATACTTGCCTTGTCATCACGCTTACACAACTTAGATTTATCTTTTCTATCAATCCCTATCATTAAATAAATCATTGGTCCGATTAGAATAACATCTCATATCATATAATAACGCTTATCGCAAGCCAACACATTCCTAATCACATAGTCACATAACTTTAACACCATCAATCATAAATAAACAGGTTATCCATCAACCTATCTAAGTCCAGATCAATTTTCGAAACGCTTACTCACCGACATCTTTATCGTGTAATTATCGAGTCTAAAACTCTATATAGTAGTTCAATATTCATTAGATAACTTAAACACCAACAAGACTATTTTTCATGGCCTTATAATAATTTTAAACAATTATTACCATTTATTGTAATTTTGAAATATCATAATCATTATTAAATGATTTAAATAATAAATAATTCTATTATCATTAATATTTAATTAATAATAAACTATTAATGAAACCATTGCCAAAATATTAAAGTTATGTATAATAACTCAAAATATTTTTTAAAACATTTATATTACCCTTAAATGATTTTTAAAATATTTAAAATCATTATTAAATAATTACCATTAATATTTAATATTTATGAACTATTTATCCAAATATTAAAAGTCATTAATTATAACTTAAAATATTTTTAATTTCATTTATATCCCTTTTAAATGATTTTTAAATTAATAAAACCATTTTAAAACTATTTAATTAATATAATTATTAAATAAATTTAATATCATTAATCATTAAATAAATATCATTAATATTAAATTATTAATGAAATTATTCTTTAAATATTAAAAGTTATATTTTATAACTTAATATATCTTTAAACACTTTATTTTCATTTAAAATGATTTTTATAATATTAAAATCATTTTAAAATTAATTTTATTTAATATAATTATTAAATAACTTTAATATAATTATTAATCATTAATTAATGAAATTAACCATTAAATATTAAAAGTTATATTTTATAACTTAAAATATTCTTAAATATCTTATTATTATTTAAAATGATTTTTAAAATAATAAAATCATTTTTAATTCATTTATTTAATTCATTTATTAAATAACTTAATTATCATTAATATTAATTTATTAATGAACATTATCATAAAATATTAAAAGTCATTATAAATAACTTCAAATATTTTCATATATCATAATATAATTTTTAATGATTTTTAATGTATTTAAATCATTTTTAAATAATTTATTTAATATTATAATTAAATAAATTAAATATCTTTAATATTTTAAAAATATTAAATATTTATAAAATATATCCAAAATAATTAAAATATAATTTTTGGACTTTAAAATAATTTTTAATAATTTATTATTTATTTTTCAAAATTAAAAACTAATTAATACTAATTATTAAATAAAAATAATTAATTTTCACAAAAACTGTCGCTAAAGGGCCTTATAGAGACGTAACTGTCGCTATAGGTGTTCTTGAGCTGCCCAGACAGAAACCGAGAGGGCACGTTTGACCAACATTTCTGATCGGATCATGATATTAATGTGTATGTTTTTGGTCAGATCATGTAGTATAAATGCAACAATACACAATTTATCAAGAAATATGATTAAAAAACATCACAATCAGAAGATATAAAGCCTCAAAGTGGCTGTCAGACCTGTTCTTCATTTCCGGGTTTTCCAGAAATGAAGAACAGTTCGTAATGCCTACTTTGGGCTTCCACAACTTTCCAGATATGATATGTTTTAGTGATTTCAAAGCTGCAGTATATAAACCACATGTAACACTATAGATCCATCACAAAACATCACTAAAATAACAATAGAACAGCCAGATTCGACTAGGTCAAACCATGTCGAATTTTGTTTCAAAATTTCTCGGTTTTTCCGATTTTTTTAAATACGTGGCAGTTTGGCCTACTTTGACCGGCCACTGTAGTCGATTACTTGATTTTTAGGAGATTTTAAGGCATAAAATTATAGTTCTAATATCAGTCTATAACCTTGATGCAACAAAACAACAAAACATCTAACAGAATGCAAGATCTGGACCGTCAAACATCCTGTCAGACATTTCTGGGCAAGTTTCGATCGCCGTAAAGTTCCGGCAATCTTGGCCGGCAGATTTGACCGTGAATAACTTGCAATATGTTACTGATTTAGGACTGATTCTTGATTCCGATTAAAGAGGACATACCAGACTACAAGCACAAAGCTTTAAATAACTAAAAAAGTTAACAGGTAACGATTAAAGAGGTCTGACATTAGGTTGTCAGACATAGAACAAAAATTTTCCAGATTTTTCAAATCGTCAAATCCGAGCTTCTAAATGTTATGGATCCAACATCTAGAAACCCGGATCATCATTAGACACTAAAACCAACATATTCTAACACTTAAACACAACATATAACAACAGATTTTGGACAGAATTCGAGATATGGTTTTATACCTTTCTTGGTTTGATTTCTGATTTCTTGCTATTGATGTTGTTATGATAAACGTGGGGCTGGATTTTGGGACTGATTTGCCTTAGGTTTTCGTTGGTTTAGAGAGAGAGGAACTTGGTTGAGCACAAAGAAGAAAATGAGCAATAAAGTACACTTTTTCTCTCTCTAATCCAATATATATCAATGATAGATGCATGTATGGCTATTAAATGAGCTGAATGCTGTCAATTTACAACATGTGGGGTTGTTGGGTTTGGCCACCAACTTCCCCTAAATGTCAAAACCTAGTATTAGCCAAAATAATGCACTAGGGGTAAAATGGTCAATTTGTAAATCATCTTAATGGCATTTTAGTAACTTACCAAACCCTTAGGGTTTAACCCTAAGGTTTAACATTTAGCAAATTATAGGATTTAGCAACTAGGGTTTGAACAAAAATAAAATTATAAACTAAAATTTTAGTTTCTAAAATTCACAATTTAGGATTTCTAAATTAGTTTATGTTTCCTAATTACATAAACTTAACAATTAGGTTTAAGGATTTACTAATTATAATTAAGATCACTAATTAGCAATTAAGGCACCAATTTGGTAATTAGGGTTAACAATTAATAATTAGGATTAACAATTTAATAATTAGGGTTAACAACTTGTAATTAGGGTTTCTAATTACATTAATCATGATCATTAGAGTTTAATAACATAATTAACCTTGCCACCTAAGTAATTAGGGTTTACAATTATCAATTAGGGTTCCTAAATATCGTTTAGGTTTTGATTTTGCAATTAGGGTTTTCATGCACCATAATTAGGGCTTTAATTTATTACTATCTTAAATCACTAATTATTTTTACTTTAATTAGCAAAATAAAACCTATTTTACCCGACATTAATCACAAGAATAATAATTTTCGAAATTAAACCTCCTAAGTTTTAAATTTTCTAATTAGGGTTTTAATTTAATAATTAGGGTTTCTAATTAAAGATACCATGAAATAATACATAACATATAGCATATAACACAAATATTTAATATTTTTAAATTTCCCATTTAAATTGATAAATAGGGTTAAATCAATTAATGCCAGGGTTTGGTCAATATACCATAATTGACCAACCATCAACATTATGTAAATATACAATACATATTTATGGCACTGAAAAATCAAAATATTATAATATTATAATATTATTATCATTCCTTGATCAAAACCCAGAATTAGGGTTTGGATTCCATATCCGATTTTATCTCGCCATAATTAACCTTATTAATTAAGTAAAAATAATTTACTTAATAACTTTGAACAAACTTCATATAATAAAATAATCATTATATTTATTCTAAAATCCTTTCATGTATAATTTAAATAATATAAACGTATAATTTCATGGAAAAATAATTAATAAAACATTTCTAATATAAAATTAATTAATCAATATTTCTAAAATAAATTTATTTGTAATAATTATTGTAATAAATAAATTTTATTTATCACACATATAATTATAATTACACATTACTGCACATATAACATATATATTTATATATATAAAAAAATTTATAATGTAAAATTTATGATTTTATTTATATAGAAAATATCGGGTTGTCACATTCACCCTCCCTTATTAAGATTCCGTCCCCGGAATCACCTCTTTAAAACCTCTACATACCAGGGTACATAACATTCACATCATTGCAGATAGATCTTGATCAACTTTGTTCAGACTGATCTTTAACTATTTACTTAAAGCTTGTCTTTCTGATTATACGGAAATTTGGTTTATAAAGAAACTCAAATTCCTCCTTCAAAATTTCTTTATAAAATAATTTATTATAAATAGGAAAATCATATATAAGAAAATACAAGTTATACGAAAAGTACCCGGAGTTCCATTGCCAGCTGCCACCGTGTCTTGAACTGTCATATTGAAGACCCGTGTAGTAGATTTGGTCGGCTTGCCAGATGAAGTTGGTCCTATAATTGCCAAGGCTCCGCCGCTTTTTCCCACGTTCACGCTTTCTGCCTCGGTTCTTCTTTTCGGACAGTCTTTCACCTTATGGTCCTTTGATCCATAGAGAAAACACCCACCAATTGTCTTAGAATTGGGGCAGTTGGGAGAGATATGGCCCTCCTGCCCGCACTTGAAACATGCGAATTTGCCCTTCAAACATTCCCCCAAATGATTTTTCCCACAGTTACCGCATTGCACCATCGGTTTCTTCTTTACACCTTCTTGTTTTACTTGCACCCCATCAAAGTTGTTTCCTTTCCTTTTATCCCTCCTATTCCCAGTATTTGCTTCCACCTTCCCAGTTCCCTCAACTTTACCCTCGTTCCTCCTTTCTTTGTTGTAAAGGCTCATGGCCTCACTTCCCTCCTCCGCAATAATCGCTTTCTCCATGAGTGCTGCAAATGTAGGGATTTGCAACACTGCCACCTTGTTGTAGAGCCATGGTTTCAGTCCCAGCTCAAACCTTCGTGCTTTTCTAGCCTCTGTATCAACTTGATGTGGGAAGTAACCTAGCTAATTCATTAAATTTTTAAAAGATATTCCGCATCAAATATATTCTCTTGTTTTAATTCAAGAAATTTAACTTCCATCCTAGCCTGCATACTAGATGAAAAGTAGTTTTCAAAAAATAGTGTTTTAAACATTTCCCAAGCAACTACACTCGCTTCCAAATTTCTAACTTCGATTCGCTTCCCACCAAAAATTTGCTTCACCCTTCATCATGTAGGTGGCAAAAGCGGTCTTTTGCCCCTCAGCTACCCTAGCTATTACAAACACCTTTTCTATTTCTTTAACCCAAGTTTGGGCTTCTACAGGGTCAGTTGTACCTTTAAATTCAGGCGGTCCTACAGCTTTGAAGTCCTTAAATTTTTCCAATCGATTGTCCTGTTGATTCCCAGCGACTGCCGTTCCTTGTTGCATGGCTTGAGCTACCATGTTTGCGAATTGCTGCATTAGATCTAGTTGTGGCTGTCCCTCAATGTTGTTGACAGATTCTTTTTCCCTTTGGTTTCTAGTTTGTCGTCGTGGTGGCATTATCTGATTAAATAAAACATAATTTAACTTACATTCTAACTTTATCACATAAGTTTAATATATTAAACTTGTTTCATTACTCAAACATAGATTTATATTCATTTAACGAATATTTTACATAGCATGTCACATAATGCTTTGAACTTCAGCTATCCCTTTATGACCACAAAAGTCAGGATTTACAAGCTTGATTATTACAAAAGTTGAGAAAATAACCTTACACAGACATACTAAACACATATTACATTATACCCACCTACACAACATAACATATACTACCTATTTATTACACCTTTTTCTTGATCTTGGACAACCTTTTGCTTGATGACCTTCTATCCCACAAATGAAACAAACACACTGCTTTGGATTGGGACACTGAGGAGAGAAATGTCCCCTTGTCTCAAATTGTAGCAAACATTTCCCTTTTTAAGATATACCTTCATGCTTCTTATCACAGCTTTGTACACTTTTTTTATTCGTTAAAGTTTCCTTGGTTGTTATCAGATTACCTAGATTACGATCTTTCATTTTCTTTTTCCTTCTTGTTCGAGAGTCGCACTGCATTTGTTGCTTTTAGCTCCCATTTGGTCAATTTGGATTTTAAGCTTATCTTGTTCTTCCATTATTTCAATTAATGCTTTTTGCAGTTGACTATTTAACAGCTTTTCTATTTCCCACAACTGTTCCAATGAAGAAACCTGGTCCCGTAGATTCTGCACTTTGGTTGATGCTTGGTCAGCTCCAACTTCGGTGTCTGAATCACTATCGGTTAGATCAACCATTTCCGGATCTGGTACGACATTTTCCACAATAACCACCTCGTCGAGGTTGCTTTCACTTTGAGCCTCTATTTCAGCTATTGGCTTTGATATCGGCTCCTTCTTTACAGTCCGAGGGTATCCTAATCTTTTTTCACCTGACATCTACACACATAAATTATCATGATTAGCATATAATATATACATATAACACATAAGGGTTTTATATAAGTTATCTTTTAGTTTGTTTGATGATGAATTTATCCGATTCATCTATTTTAAACTCTATATGAGTTATTTATATTTTCAACGTTTTCCTCTGTTCTAAGGTTATAGCCTAAGTTCTATCCCACCTAAGGTTTCTAACCTTATAGCTCTGATACCATAATGTGACGCCCCCGAATCCGGATACTTGAAACCCGAACTCGGTGCTTCACGATACCATTTCTATGAGCGGAATAATACTAATAATAATAACAATAATATAGATTTATCAAATTTAATTTACATAAGATCAGAGTTTCAAATCCCAAGTACGGAACCTTCAACATTCATTACATGATAATAATATTTATCATCCATATACTAATAAATTCTTGGTATTACAAAAGATAGCATAAAAAGTCATTCAGCAACTTTTCCTTTCCCTTTATTCTTGGCAGATCCTTCGGGTCGTTCACACTTAGCTGAAAACATTTAAATTTAAGCAAGGTTGAGCATTCGAGTGCCCAGCAAGTAATGGCAACAATAATAGTTAACTGAATGAATTAAATGTTTTCTTGGAAGGATACTTCTACAACGAAGCAACAGTTGTGAAGTAAGCTAAACCAATAAATAATAACATATCATTTTGATTTCAAATTTTTGACACTACGTAACTATAAATGAGGATCAATTGTCAGACTATGAACATTGTTTTATATTTTCAAAATGGTTAAATGTAACTTCATCTCTAAAACCGCTATAACTTACTTTAAGCACGGGGTGATCACTGTTATGCCCTCAGATTGATCAATACTACTATATCGCTAGAAACGATATTATCGTTTCATCCTTTGTCCACTTAACAAGATAAAAATTTCCCATGATTGGGATGTTCATAATGATTTTGAATCCATACCAAAACAATTCGGTTGGATAAGTTTTATCTTGTTCAACAACAACTTTAACTTTATGTCTAGCTGGATCAAATAGCTTAGACGACTTTTATTTCAAGGTATACATACTAAGAATCTATAAGTATGTATCAACATGTGATAAAATATAATGATTATCCAAGTGGGGACACTCAGATAACCATGTTATAGAAATTAACTAATGTAATAAATAACTTGATCAATAATAACTGAATAAAGGAACTTGTACAATAGTGAATGCTTAATATCTTACTTATACAGAATCATTGCATAAGTATATACAAAGGTTGAAATATTTGAACAATTGATATGAACAATTCAGATATTATCTTATTTATGTCCATTGTGATAAAGTAAATGCAAAAGGGTTAGATACTTGCCTTGTCACTGCTTACACAACTTAGATTTATCTTTTCTATCAATCCCTATCATTAAATAAATCATTGGTCTGATTAGAATAACATCTCATATCATATAATACTGCTTATTGCAGTCAACACATTCCTAATCACATTGTCACATAACTTTAACACCATTGAATCACAAATAAACAGTTATCCAGTCAACCTATCTAAGTCCAGATCAATTTCTGAAATATGTCGGTCTACCGACATCTTTATCAGGTAATTATCGAGTCTAAAACTCTATATAGTAGTTCAATATTCATTAGATAACTTAAACACCAGTCGCACTATTTTTCATGGCCTTATAATAATTTTAAACAATTATTACCATTTATTGTAATTTTTGAAATATCATAATCATTATTAAATGATTTAAATAATAAACAATTCTATTATCATTAATATTTAATTAATAATAAACTATTAATGAAACCATTGCCAAAATATTAAAGTTATGTATAATAACTCAAAATATTTTTTTAAAACATTTATATTACCCTTAAATGATTTTTAAAACATTTAAAATCATTATTAAATAATTACCATTAATATTTAATATTTATGAACTATTTATCCAAATATTAAAAGTCATTAATTATAACTTAAAAATTTTTTAATTTCATTTATATCCCTTTTAAATGATTTTTAAATTAATAAAACCATTTTTAAACTATTTATTTAATATAATTATTAAATAAATTTAATATCATTAATCATTAAATAAATATCATTAATATTAAATTATTAATGAAATTATTCTTTAAATATTAAAAGTTATATTTTATAACTTAATATATCTTTAAACACTTTTATTTTCATTTAAAATGATTTTTATAATATTAAAATCATTTTTAAATTAATTTTATTTAATATAATTATTAAATAACTTTAATATCATTATTAATCATTAATTAATCAAATTAACCATTAAATATTAAAAGTTATATTTTATAACTTAAAATATTCTTAAATATCTTATTATTATTTAAAATGATTTTTAAAATAATAAAATCATTTTTAATTCATTTATTAAATAACTTAATTATCATTAATATTAATTTATTAATGAAAATTATCACAAAATATTAAAAGTCATTGTAAATAACTTAAAATATTTTCATATATCATAATATAATTTTAATGATTTTTCATGTATTTAAATCATTTTAAAAAATTTATTTAATATTATAATTAAATAAATTAAATATCTTTAATATTCCAAAAATATTAAATATTTATGAAATATATTCAAAATAATTAAAATATAATTTTCAGACTTTAAAATAATTTTTAATAATTTATTATGTATTTTTTAGAATTAAAAACTAATTAATACTAATTATTAAATAAAAATAATTAATTTTCGCAAAAACTGTCGCTAAAGGGCCCTATAGCGACGTAACTGTCGTTATAGGTGTTCTTGAGCTGCCCAGACAGAAACCGAGAGGGCACGTTTGACCAACTTTTCTGATCGGATCATGATATTAGTGTGTATGTTTTTGGTCAGATCATGTAGTATAAATGCAACACTACACAATTTATCAAGAAATATGATTAAACAACATCACAATCAGATGATATAAAGCCTTAAAGTGGCTGTCAGACCTGTTCTTCATTTCTGGGTTTTCCAGAAATTTAGAACAGTTCGTAATGCCTACTTTGGGCTTCCACAACTTTCCAGATATGATATGTTTTAGTGATTTCAAAGCTGCAGTATATAAACCACATGTAACACTATAGATCCATCACAAAACATCACTAAAATAACAATAGAACAGCCAGATTCGACTAGGTCAAACCATGTCAGAATTTTTGTTCAAAAATTTCTGGGTTTTTCCCAGATTTTGCAATCATGGCCGTTTGGCCTACTTTGACCGGTCACTGTAGTCAGATTACTTGATTTTTAGGAGATTTTAAGGCATAAAATTATAGTTCTAATATCAATCTATAACCTTGATGCAACAAAACAACAAAACATCTAACAGAATGCCAGATCTGGAACGTCAAACATCATATCGACATATTTCGGGCAAGTTCGATCGCCGTAAAGTTCCGATCAATAAAATTCAACCAGATTTGACCGTGAATAACCTGCAATATGTTACTGATTTAGGACTAATTCTTGATCCAGATTAAAGAGGACATACCAGACTACAAGCACAAAGCTTTAAATAACTAAAACAGTTAACAGGTAATGATTAAAGAGGTCTGACATTCGGTTGTCAGACATAGAACAAAAATTTTCCAGATTTTTCAAATCTTCAAATCCGAGCTTCTAAATGTTATGGATCCAACATCTAGAAACCCAGATCATCATTAGACACTAAAACCAACATATTCTAACACTTAAACACAACATCTAACAACAGATTTTGGACAGAATTCGAGATAGGGTTTTATACCTTTCTTGGTTTGATTTCTGATTTATGGTTATTGATGTTGTTATGATAAACGTGGGGCTGGATTTCGGGACTGATTTGCCTTAGGTTTTCGTTGGTTTAGAGAGAGAGGAACTTGGTTGAGCACAAAGAAGAAAATGAGCAATAAAGTACACTTTTTCTCTCTCTAATCCAATATATATCAATGATATATGCATGTATGGCTATTAAATGAGTTGAATGCTATCAATTTACAGCATGTGGGGTTGTTGGGTTTGGCCACCAAGTTCCCCTAAATGTCAAAACCTAGTATTAGCCAAAATAATGCACTAGGGGTAAAATGGTCAATTTATAAATCATCTTAATGGCATTTTAGTAACTTACCAAATCCTTAGGGTTTAACCCTAAGGTTTAGCACTTAGCAAATTATAGGATTTAGCAACTAGGGTTTGAACAAAAATAAAATTATAAACTAAAATTTTAGTTTCTAAAATTCACAATTTAGGATTTCTAAATTAGTTTATGTTTCCTAATTACATAAACTTAACAATTAGGTTTAAGGATTTACTAATTATAATTAAGATCACTAATTAGAAATTAAGGCACCAATTTGGTAATTAGGGTTAACAATTTACTAATTAGGATTAATAATTTAATAATTAGGGTTAACAACTTGTAATTAGGGTTTCTAATTACATTAATCATGATCATTAGAGTTAATAACATAATTAACCTTGCCACCTAAGTAATTAGGGTTTACAATTATCAATTAGGGTTCCTAAATATCAGTTAGGGTTTTGATTTCGCAATTAGGGTTTTGCGACCATAATTAGGGCTTTAATTTATTACGGTCTTAAATCACTAATTATTTTTACTTTAATTAGCAAAATAAAACCTATTTTACCTGACATTAATCACAGTAACACAATTCTTGACAAATCAAACCTTCGGTTTAAATTTCCGAATTAGGGTTTTAATTTAATAATTAGGGTTTCCTAATTAGCATACCATGAAATAATACATAACATATAGCATATGACACAAATATTTAATATTCTTAAATTTTGCATTTAAATTGATAAATAGGGTTAAATCAATTAATGCTAGGGTTTGGTCATTATACCATAATTGACCAACCATCAACATTATGTAAATATACAATACATATTTATGGCACTGAAAAATCAAAATATTATAATATTATAATATTATTATCATTCCTTGATCAAAACCCAGAATTAGGGTTTGGATTCCATATCTGATTTTATCTGCCATAATTAACATTATTAATTAAGTAAAAATAATTTACTTAATAACCTGAACAAACTTCATATAATAAAATAATCATTATATTTATTCTAAAATCCTTTCATATATAATTTAAATAATATAAGCGTATAATTTCATGAAAAATAATTAATAAAACATTTCTAATATAAAATTAATTATTATAAGAATATAATTTATAATAATCAATATTTCTAAAATAAATTTATCTATAATAATTAATGTAATAAATAAATTTTATTTATCACACATATAATTATAATTACACATTACCAAGTACATAACATTCATATTTATATAAAAAAAAAAATTATACATAAAATTTATGATTTTATTTATATAGAAAATATCGGGTTGTCACCAAAATTATAAACCCTAATTATTATTTTAGTAAATTGAAATGTTAATTTAGGAACCCTAATGATAATTAATGAACCCTAATTATTTAAAACCCTAATTTTTTTTTTATTAAAAACCCTAATTTTAATTAGTATGTTTTAATTTAAAATTTTACTACCCTTTAATTTTTAATTGTCCAAACCCTAGTAATTATTTGGGAAACTTTAAGGTTAAAAATCTAGTGATTAAACCTTGGATTCAAGCACCTTGGACAACAATACCCATGAGATTAAAATAAAATTACCAAAGTACCCTTTTTGTCCCATTGGATGAATTATTGCTAGAAAATCTAGCAAGATGTTGGCAATCCTCAACCCTAGATATGCCCATGTGCCAGAATCCTTATACGTCACCAACACTACCGACCCAATTTCATCAGATCAATAGATATGATAATTGAGAGAGAGAAAGTGCATTATTTTCCCCCAATTGATCACTAACACCCAACCAAACTCTCTCAAGCTCAAAACCACGAAATTGTATAGCATATCAGTCCCCTAATCAAGCCCCACGAAATCCACAAACGGATCAGAAGCTAAGAATCAAGATTTTTAAAGAAAGGTACAAAACCCTAATTTGCAATCTGATCTTGAAGGCCATGTTAGATGTTATGATATAATGTTAAAACATGTTCATTTTAGTGTACATAGATGATCTGGGTTGCTAGATGTTAGATCCATAACATCTAGAGGCTCGGATTTGATGTTTTACAAAAACTCAAAAATTTGTTTTTAAGGTCTGACAATGAATGTCAGACCATCTAGATCTCATCCTGTGTATGTAATTTGTTGTTTAAAGGTTTGATCATGTAGTGTGATATGAGGTCTGTAATCTAGAACTTGTATCAGGACCAGATCATGCTTATAATGTCAGATAATCACAGTCAAAGGTCGTTGACCGACCATGACTTTTCAAATCTGGGTAACCCAGAAACTTACCCAGAACGTTCTGACAGTAAGTTCTTGAGTACAGATCTATCGTGTGTTTGTAGATTTGTTTCTGTTGTTGTTTAAATGTTATAGTATGGTATATGTACTACATATTCAAGCTTTTATATAACCTAGATGACTAACAGGATGTATTTAATTGATGGTTAAACCAAGTAGCTCGATCACGTTTCTGTTTTCAGGGTAACCCAGAAAACATATGACCACCATCTCTGACATGGTTTGACCGACATGGATCTAGAGATTTGTTTGTTGTTATGGTGTTTTTATGTAATAGATCTCTTCACCTACATGTTGGCTACCATCTGGAAACCTTATATCACAAAAATCATGCAAGTACAACAAGTTGTTGAAGCCCAAACATGCATTTCTTCGATTGTTTCTTCATTTTCGGAAAACCCGAAATGAAGAATGCATTCTATACGCATTTTCTCGAGCCCCAATCCGCTTTTGATTATTTATGTTTAGACTTGACCATGGATTGCAACATGTTCTCTCGATAGTTTGTCAGACAAGCGACCCGAGCGAAAGCGAAAACACTTAACATGAACAGTATGATGATTTAAGGCAATCCAAATCGTTGACGGCCATTTATTTTGTTTTTCTGGCGACTTAGAACGTCAAAAACGACTCGACGGCTTGTTCTTGAGCTTAGATCTTGCATATGATGCATGTTTTGACCATGTTTGTTGTTATACTATGTAGTATTACATCAGTACTATAATAGCTAACCATTAACTCGACCAGAAACACATTACACAAGGAATGATTGATGGTCAAACAAGCAAGCTCGAGCAATCGACTTTGAATGCAGGTTTCTCAAGAACACCTAAGGTGACACTTACTGCCGCCAAAGGGCTTTAACGAAGCAGACTTATTATAATTAATTAATTTAAATTCTAAAAATCATTTAAAAATAGTAAATAAATTTAAAATTACAAAATAGTTTTAAAAATTATTTTAAGTTATAAAAATTAACTTTTAATAATTTGACATATTTTATAAATATTAATATTTATTTGGATATTATTGGTATTTAAATTATTTAATAAATGCATTAAATAAATTAATTAAAAATGATTTTATTGTATTAAAAATCATTTTAAATAATAATAAGGTATTTAATAATATTTTAAGTTATAAAACATAACTTTTAATATTTTATGATAAGTTTAATTAATTATTAAATATTAATGATATTAGATTTATTTAGTAATTAAATTAAATAAATTAATTAAAAATTATTTTAATATTATAAAAATCATTTAAATGAAAATAAATAGTTTAAAAATATTTTAAGTTATAAAATATAACTTTTGATATTTAAAGGTAAATTTCATTAATAATTTAATATTAATGATATTAAGTTTATTTAATAATTATATTAAATAAATAGTTTTAAAATGGTTTTATTGAATTAAAAATCATTTAAAAGGAAATAAATGAAATAAAAATATTTTGAGTTATAACTAATGACTTTTAATATTTTGATAAATAATAAATTGATATTCTAATATTAATGGTAATTATTTAAAATGATTTTAAATATTTTAAAAATCATTTAAGGGTAATATTAATACTTTAAAAATATTTTGAGTTATTATAAATAACTTTAATATTTTGGCAATGGTTTCATTAATAGTTTAATATTAATTAAATATTAATGATAATAGAATTAGTTAATATTTAAATCATTTAATAATGATTTCAGTGTTTGAAAATTTATGATAAAGTATAATAATTATTATAAGGCTATGAAAAAAACATATGACTGATATTTAAAATATCTAAACGACTATTGAACTGCAGGATAGAGTCTTAGACTCGATATTTACCCGATAAACCGAAATATTTCAGAAATTGATTTGGACTTAGATAATTTGACTAGATACGTGTTTGTTTATGATGTAATTACTGTTAAATATATGTGACAATGTGATTAGGTTATGTGCTGACTGTAATTAGCAGTACTATGTGATATGATATATTATTCTAATCGAACGAATGATCTTATTAATGATAGGTTTTGATATAAAAGATAGAACTAAGTTGCATTATTGTAAGCAGCAGCTCAAGCAAGTATCTAAACCTTATGCACTACTTTTATTTCATGCAAACAGGTATATCATGTTATACAAGTTTCCAAAACTTACTCCAATTGTTATTGAGCAAGTATCTGATCTATTATTTACATTTTGCAAGTATCCTACCTTTGCATTTCCTTTATGCAATGGACATGAGTAAGAAAGTTTCATAATCATATTATTGTGCCAGATTATTAACTCTATTATTATTGATTATGTATCCAATCTTTGTATTCATACAAGTTCTTACATTATCCAATCAGTGTATTATTGTATAATTCAGATATTTATTCTGTTCGTTAATTCGTATATCGTGTTAGACAAGTGTCCCCACTTGGATATAACCATTGTATTTAATCATATGTTGATACATACTTATTGATTTCGAGTATGTATACGTTGAATTAAAAGCCGTCTAAGCTATTTGATTCTGTTAGACATAAAAAATATTGTTGAGCAAGATAGAACTTTATTGTATCCAACCAGATTATTTTGGTTCGGATTCCCACTAAGTATGAACATCCCGAATATGGGAAAACTTTTGTGCACCTAAGGTGGATAGAGTGAACGATAATATCGTTCTTGCATGTAGTATTGATCAATACAGGGCGCATTGGGATGATCACCCTCGTTCCCGTAAGTTATGACGGTTTACGGATGAAGTTCTGCTAAACCCTAGCGAAAATGAAAAACAATGTTTATAGTCTGTCGACTAATCTCCAGTTATAGTCAGTACGTAGTTTCAAAAATTTGAGATAGATTTGGTATGTTGTTATTATTGGTTCAACTTTTACTCACAAATTGATTCGTTGTAGAAGAGTTATTCAAAGAAAACATTTAATCCTTTCAGCTTATATTTATTGTAGCTATTACTTGTTGGGCAATCAAATGCTCATTCTTGCTTTAAATTTAAATGTTTTCAGCTAAGCATGATCAACCAGAATGTTCAGGCCAGAACAAGGGAAAATGAAAGCAATCAGAATAATTCTATGTTATCTTTTGTAATAGTTAGACAATATTAAGACAATGATATTTATTATCTATCATGTAATGTATTGTAGTTAAGGTTTCGTACTTGGGATTAGACTTTGATATATGTAATTAAGTTTGATACTTATATTATTGTTATTATTATTAGTATTATTTCGCTCATAGAAATGGTATCGTAAAGCACCGAGTTCGGGTTTCAAGTACCCGAGTTTAGGGGCGTTACAACTTGGTATCAAAGCTTTAGGGTTAGAAACCTTAGGTGAGATAAGACCTTATGTGAGACCCCATATTTTATGAATAAAGATTTAATTTTCTCAAAATATTTTTTTGAATATTATGGCGTGGATTTGAGATAATGTTATAGTTGTGGGTAGTATTTATAAATTTTGAAAAGTATGTAAGTTGTTGTATAATATTCGATTGGTCGGGAAATATTTTTTTTGTCGGGGAATATCCGTACGACTTTACAATCATTGGTGGACCCCGCAACGGAATTATTGTTGGATTGAGAAAACGACAAAAATATTTTTATGAGAATAACTATGGAAGTTTTACATCATAATCTTGTTGAACTACTCGGTAGTAAAAGTACAAGATGTCTGGCGTGGTTGCATAAGTAGACACCAGTATTGATTATTGATGCTTATGTGATAAGTCACTCAGCTTTTGTTTTATTGGTATTATTAATGTAATAAAACAGAAAGCTTTTGATATAAAATGTAGAATATTTTTATAAAGTTATTCGTTTTATTAGGCTAATAAGTAAAATCTTTTATATAAAAATGTAATACTTTTATAAATTTATACATTTTATTAGACAATTATTATAATAGATTATATTTTATTATGCATAGTGCTGCGATAGTATTTGCATAGTAAAATCTTTTATAAAGTTATTCATTTTATTAGATTATAAAAAAGAATATATTATATTTTATTTAAAAGATTTTTCTTTAAATATGGACCGTCAGATTAAAGTAAATCAACTGGACCGTTTCATGAGTTAGTTACTTATGCAGATCCATTTTTCTATAAATAGAAGCTCATTCCTTCATTATTACTTAATTCTTTGAAACTTTAGAGAGAGAAACTATAGAGAGAAAGAAGAAAAGTATTCGCTACTTCACTACTCATATATCTAGTACTCTTCTTAAGGTAGGGAATATTATTTTGTGTACTGTAGGGGTATTATTTTTTTGTATTCATGAAGAGAACTTCGTTATTCCATTCTTTATTATTATATTGGAATAACTTTGTTTATCAAGTACCACATACATGGTGAAACTCTTCTAATATTCCGTTCTTTATTATTCGTGAAATATCTTGTTCTGTATGCGTTTATGCTCTGGACTGGTTCCATTATTTATTATTATGTCGAAATATCCCGTCTACATGCGTACGCATGGGACCGGTTCCATTATTTATTATTACGTCGAAATAATCCACATGTCATGCGATTCTATCGCATGCATGGTGATTTCTTTTGTTATTCCATTCTTTATTATTACATTGGAATATCTTGTGCATGCGCTTTTACGCCGGGACTGGTTCCATTCTTTATTATTGTGTTGGAATATCTTTATTATTACATTGAATATCCTCGTCACGTGCATGCTTTTTCGCCGAACCCGGTTCCGTTATTTATTATTCTCGTTGGAATATCCCGCTTGCGACACGCCTGACCGGGTTCCGTTATTTAGTATTCGTTGGAATAACCTATCTATGCCAAGTACCGCATGCATGGTGATTTCGTTGTTATTCCATTCTTTATTATTCTCATTGGAACATCCTATTTGCATTTAATTTTGCACCGATTCTGGTTCCGTTATTATTATTATATTGGAATAACTTGTCTATGCGAAGTACCGCATGCATGGTAATTTCTTTTGTTATTCCATTCTTTATTATACTCAGTTGGTTAAAGTTTTGACTTCTATACTCCATGAAATTAGTGGAATATCCTTGATATTTATGCTTCATCCAAAGATCTTTTCATGGAAATATTCTTCGGAGCATTCTTGAATTTTACTCCACAAAGCAAAGATCATGTTGACAATTTGGACGTTATTAGTTCCTGGATAAATTAATTCTTGAACTTGTTTTATTGAATTCTTATATCATTGTCATCATCCTCATGTTTATATTATGTTGAAAGTCATCGTGGTCTGTGTAGTGCATAGATGGACTTGGTATGATTATGACCAGGGATTATTCGGTATAATCATGACCGTAATGTTACAAATGATGTGGAAAAAGTCCTCATTGGCCCGTAGTGAATTGATGGACAGCTTTTGGTATGATTATGGCTATGGATTATATTCGGCCAAGGGTGCAAAGATGAATTGTTTTATGGCATGATCAGGACCGTTGATGAAAACACGATTATCTGTGGCCCGTAGTGCATAGATAATTGTGGTCGTGATACTAAAGAATATCATTGGCCATAGTGCAGGGGTGATTCGATGATGTGGATTATTTATTAAGTTGAGTCACAGCGATAAAAGTGATGAAAAACCTTTTAAATCATAAAAGATAGTAGATTTTATTCTCTACTTGACTCTTTTAATGGATTGCTTGTTCCAATGCAGTTAAACTTGATGTTTGTTATATTGTATCAGTTTAACACTGTTGAAGGCTAACGATAAATTATTTTGCATTATCTTAGTCATAATATTTCTTACTGGGCTAGTTGAGCTCACCCTTTTGCTTTCATTGTTCTCTTCAGGAAATGAGAACGTAGCAGGGACTAGTCGGGAAACAGAGTGATGATCCTAGATTTTTGCATTAGTAGTCATCACTATTCTGTGAAATAGTGTGATAATAATTGTAATGAGGACTCCTTTTGAGTTTTTATACTCTCTAGTAGACAATATTTGTATTCAAACTCACAGTTTATGTTTTGTCGTATTGTATACGATAGTTGTATTACTAAGTTGTATTTGAATTCTGTTCCATGTATCTGGCTACTCAAGATGGGTGATGTATACCTAATTTTGGGGGCGTCACAGTTGGTATCAAAGCTTAGGGATATGGTCCCTGGCTGAGATGTGAGACAAGAACTAGGAGGGGAGAGACGGGGAATTCCTTCGCTAGTATGACCTACCTAAGTTTATTTGGTATTTAATTGATTCACGAGTATAGGGATAATATGTGATATGTTAATTAACCCTTGTTTTGTGGCAGTATTTGAAAATGACATCCGAGAATGTTGAGAATAGCAATGGAGAACATGAGACCGTGGAGACACCTCTTATCACCAACCAAGATAATGTGATTAGAGATATCCATATGGTGATTGAGGAATTAAAAGTTGCACTCAAGCTAGTCGTAAAGGTAGCAATTGCGAGTGAGGAAGAAGAGGAACCTGAGGAGGATTTATTAGAAGAACTTATTGATCAAAATGTAGAATTACAAAATCGTATTCATGAGTTAGAAGAGCAGGCTGAAGAATGGAAGGCAGTCGTGGAGCAAAGGAATGTAACAATTCGAAATTGTATTACCCGATGTGTGATAGCTGAACAGGAGTGCTCTTTGGCAGAGTATACGATATTAAAGCTGGAATCTGAGAATTCAAATGTCAAGGCGTAGCTGAAAGAAGAAACAACTGAACGAGTGAGAATGAAAGATGCATGGGTAAAAGCCACACGACGCGTTGATATTGTGGAAAGAGAAGTCCGATCCAAGAAAGCTAAAATAGATGATATGTATTTCTCTTTTTCGACAAAGAATTAGGAGAACCCAAAGATCGAAGTTTTGAATTACCCTATACATTGCGGTCAACCCCAATTCGATATGGATCGAAGGTTAATGATTCAGATCATGGAGCAGGAATACGACAAAGCAGTTGAGGGTGGAATATGCCCTATAGCGAAAGTCAATTCCAGTGGTAATGATGACTCCAAAGACTGTCCCGAACAAGTCAAATTTGGTAGTTTAAGGGAGAGCATTTTTCGTGATGAGGAATCGAATGAAGTTATCCCGGGTTAGTTAATTATAAATTCTTGCAGAGTCTATACCTTATTCGATACCGGTTCTACCTATTCTTTTATCTCTCTTACTTGCGCTCAACGTTTAAATTTGACTCCGGAGAAATTAGACTTTGACCTGTCAGTTGAAACTCCGTTAGGAGAAACCTTCATTACATGTGTTATCTAAGTCTTGGATGAGAGTCACAGTTTTGAATGATATTTCTATTGTTAATTTTATGACGTATTCTTGAAGACTTCCTAGCCTACCCCTAGAGTGTGAAATCGAATTTTGTATTGACCCCAGTACAAAACCCATTTCTTAAACCCTCACATATGTTTTTTAACTAAAACGAACGTAACATGCGCCAAAGACGTTGGCTCGAGCTGTTGAAGATTACGATCGTACCATGCAATATCATTGGGGAAGTGCGAACGCGGTAGCTGACGCGTTGAGTAAAAGATCGTATGCGGTTACAAGTGCGAATATATGAACCCACGTGAAGATAACGAATGTACGAGTAGAATCGACTTTAATTGATAAAGTTAAAACCGTTCAAGCTACATACTCAGAGCTGATGAATGTGAAGAAGAAGGTTCAAGATGGCATTATTCTAGAAGCAAGAATCGACGAAGAGAGAAAATCTCAACCCTCGATTTAATTGGCCCATTTAAAATTCTCGATCGAGTAGGAACTGTGGCCTATAGACTCGTTTTACCGCCAAGTATGTCGCGTGTTCATAACTTTTTTAACGTATCGATGTTATGTAAATATGTGCACGACCCGAACCACAATATTAATTTAGAACCGGACGAGATAGCAGAAGATTTAACGTATAAGGAGATACGTGTTAACATCTTGGATAAGAAGGATCATATTCGACGCTCAAAGGTTATACCTCAAGAGTTAGAATTTGAAGTGAAGTCAAGGTATCCTCACCTATTCGGCATACCAGGTACGTACATAAATTTCGAGGGCGAAATTTCATAAGGAGGGGAGATTGTGAGACCCCAGATTTTATGAATAAAGATTTAATTTTCTCGAAATATTTTTTTGAATATTATGGTGTGGATTTGAGATAATGTTATAGTTGTGGGTAGTATTTATAAATTTTGAAAAGTATGCAAGTTGTTGTATAATATTCGATTGGTCGGGAAATATTTTTTTTGTCGGAGAATATCCATACGACGGTACAATCATTGGTGGACCCCGCAACGGAATTATTGTCGGATTGAGAAAACGACAAAAATATTTTTATGAGAATAACGGCGGAAGTTTTACCGTTAATACTATTGAACTACTCAGTAGTAAAAGTATAGTAATACGCGTGGTTGCATAGTAGCATACGGTATTGATTATTGATGCTTATATGATAAGTCACTCAATTTTATTTTATTGGTATTATTAATGTAATAAAACAGAAAGCTTTTGATATAAAACAGAATACTTTTATAAAGTTATTCGTTTTATTAGGCTGATAGTAAAATCTTTTTATATAAAACTGAATACTTTTATAAAGTTATCTATTTTATTAGACAATAATTAGAATATATTATATTTTATTATGCATAGTGTGTTGTATAAGTACTGCTCATAGTGTTTACATAGTAAAATCTTTTATAAAGTTATTCGTTTTATTAGATTATAAATAGAATATATTATATTTTATTTAAAAGATTTTGCTTTAAATATGGACCGTTAGATTAAAGTAAATCAATCTGGATCGTTCATGAGTTAGTTACTATGCAGTCCATTTTTCTATAAATAGAAGCTCATTCCTTCATTATTTCTTACGAATTCACTAAAACTTTAGAGAGAGAAACTATAGAGAGAAAGAAGAAAAGTATTCTGCTACTTCACTACTCATATATCTAGTACTCTTCTTCTTAAGGTAGGGAATATTATTTGTTGTACTCGTAAAGGGTATTATTTCTTTTGTATTCATGAAGAGAACTTCTGTTATTCCATTCTTTATTATTATATTGGAATAACCTGTTTATGCGAAGTACCACATACATGGTGAAACTCTTCTAATATTCCGTTCTTTATTATTCTGTCGAAATATCTTGTCTGTGCGTTTCTGGACCTGGTTCCATTATTTATTATTATGTCGAAATATCCCATGCGTGCGTTTACATGGGACCGGTTCCATTATTTATTATTCGTCGAAATAACTTTTCTGCGTAAGGCGATTCTATCGCATGCATGGTGATTTCTTTTGTTATTCCATTTTATTATTACATTTGAATATATATCACATGCATGCGTTTTTACACGGACCGGGTTCCATTCTTTATTATTCATTGGAATATCCTCGCTCATGCATTTTACGCCTGTAGAACACGGTTCCGTTATTTATTATTCTCGTTGGAATATCCGCTTGCGGCGACATATACGCTTTGACCGGGTTCCGTTATTTAGTATTCTCGTTGGAATAACGCATCATGTCAATACCGCATGCATGGTGATTTCTGTTGTTATTCCATTCTTTATTATTACGTTGGAACATCCTATCTGCATTTAATTTTGCTCGACACGGTTCCGTTATTATTATTATGTTGGAATAACTTGTCTGGCGCGGCACCGCATGCATGGTAATTTCTTTTGTTATTCCATTCTTTATTATACTCGGTTGGTTAAAGTTTTGACTTCTATACTCCATGAAATTAGTGGAATATCCTTGATATTTATGCTTCATCCATTATCTTTTCATGGAAATATTCTTCCGAGCATTCTTGAATTTTACTCCACAAAGCAAAGATCATGTTGACAATTTGGACGTTATTAGTTCCCGGATAAATTAATTCTTGAACTTGTTTTATTGAATTCTTATATCATTGTCATCATCCTCATGTTTATATTATGTTGAAAGTCATCGTGGCTGTGGTGCATAGATGGACTTGGTATGATTATGACCAGGGATTATTCGGTATAATCATGACCGTAATGTTACAAATGATGTGGAAAAAGTCTTTATTGGCCCGTAGTGAATTGATGGACAGTTTTTGGTATGATTATGGCTATGGATTCTCTTCGGCCAAGGGTGAAAAGATGAATTGTTTTATGGCATGATCAGGACCGTTGATGAAAACACGATTATCTGTGGCCCGTAGTGCATAGATAATTGTGGTCGTGATACTAAAGAATATCATTGGTCGTAGTGCAGGGGTGATTCGATGATGTGGATTATTTATTAAGTTGAGTCCCAGCGATAAAAGTGATGAAAAACCTTTTAAATCATAAAAGATAGTAGATTTTATTCTCCACTTGACTCTTTTAATGGATTGCTTGTTCCGCTGCAGTTAAACTTGATGTTTGTTATATTGTATCAGTTTAACACTGTTGAAGGCTAACGATAAATTATTTTGCATTATCTTAGTCATAATATTTCTTACTGGGCTAGTTGAGCTCACCCTGTTGCTTTCATTGTTCTCTTCAGGAAATGAGAACGTAGCAGGGACTAGTCGGGGAACAGAGTGATGATCCTAGATGTTTGCATTAGTAGTCATCACTATTCTGTGAAATAGTGTGATAATAATTGTAATGAGGACTCCTTTTTGAGTTTTTATACTCTCTAGTAGATTGTATTCAAACTCACAGTTTATATTTTATCGTATTGTACACGACAGTTGTATTATTAAGTTGTATTTGAATTCTGTACCATGTATCTGGCGACTTAAGATGGGTGATGTATACCTAATTTTGGGGGTGTCACACCTTAGGCTATAACCTTAGAACAGAGGGAAACGTTAAAAATACAAATAACTCATATAGAGTTTAAAAAGAGATGAATTGAATAAATTCATCGTTAAACAAAATAAAAGATAACTTTTATAAAACTATTGTTTATTATGTGTATATACTATATGTTAATCAAGATAGTTAGTGTGTAGATGTTATATGAGATAAGTATTAGGATACCCTCAGGTCGTAAAGAAGGAGTCAACCTCCATAATCGAGCCAATATCAAAGCCAATAGCTGAAATAGAGGCTCACATTGAAAGCTACCTCAATGAGGTGATTATACAGAAAAGAAAGTGTAATCTGGGACCCAAAAAATTATAGTATGACTGATAGGTAGAGTATAGTTACAGGATAAAAGATCAAGCTCAAGTTCTTGAACTCATATGTTTGTGGTGAGTTCCTAAACTCATAATGTGTGGAATGTTTGACGAACTAGGTATAGTTATGTGAGAATAGACTTTTGAGGATAATAGAAATATATAGAATGCTAAGTAATTGATCCTTAGTGAAGGCGTATTAAATGAGTAGTATTAGTGTTATTTGAATATGTATAATTCTATGATATGTATATGATAAGTATATGGGTGTAAAGTAATATTATCAACTTTTGTATAAGTTGTGGCAACGATTCCCGACTATTATGTCACAAAGGGGATAGCAAATGTTTAAAGCATTATGTGCTATGCTATGAAAAGTACGATGAATTAGTTATATGAATATGATCTTATTTAATCAGATAATGCCGCCAAGACGAAAACGAAACCAAAAGGCAGAAGAACCTGTCAAAAAAGATGAAGGACAACTAGACCCAACACAAAATTTGGCGAATGTGGACGTTCAAGCTATACAGAACGGAATACCAGCCGCGGGAAATCAACCAAGTAATCGATCAGCAAACGTCAAAGACTTCAAAGCAATCGAACAACCAGGATTTAGAGGATCAACTGACCCTGTAGAGATGTTTGTGACAGATAGAGTAACAGATGGGCAAAAGACAACTTTTGTCACCTATACGATGAAAGGGGAGACGAATTTTTGGTGGGAAGCAAATCAAGCTAGAGCCGGAGAAGAAAATAGTGGCAGTAAGACTGGGAAAAGAAAAGGAGATAATTTCGGGAATACCAGAAGTAGGCCAGGAGGTGGAAAGAAACAGGTTGCGCAGTGTGGGAATTGTGGAAAGAATCACTCAGGGGAGTGTCTTAAGGGTAAGTTTGTGTGCTACAGGTGTGGGCAGGAGGGACATATCTCTCCCAACTGTGGATGAACAGAGGGTGTTTCAAGTGTGGATCAACGGAGCATAAGGTGAAAGACTGTCCGAAAAAGGGAGGGGATACAGGGAGCGTGAGTAAAGGAAAAGGCAGCGTGGATCAGAGTGACAACGGAACCTACTTCAACAAACAAACCAATGAATCAACCACAAAAGTCGAGACAGTTCAAAGATATCTGATAGCCGCTAAGAATGCAACTCGTGTATTATTCATATAACTTTTTATATTTTGATATATGATTTTCCAATATATAATAAATTATTTTATAAAGAAATTTTGAAGGAGAAATTTGAGTTCTTTTAGAAATCAAACTTCTGTTTAATCAGAGAGACAAGCTTAATGTTGATTAGTTAAAGATCAGTTCGATTAAATTCGATCGAGATCTATTTGAAATGACTATGTATGCTATGTACCCTTGTAAGTACGAGTTTTAAAACGGTGATTCCGGGGACGGAATCCTTATAAGAGAGGGTGCATGTAATAACCTGAATATTTTCTATATAAATAAATAAGAAATTTTGCATATTAATTTTTATTTATTTATTTTAAAGATGAGAATATGTGCCAAGTAATGTGTATGTATATATGTAATAAATAAAATTTATTTATTACATGAATAATTCAAATAATTTTATTTTAAAATTATTGCTCATTATAAGGTATATACTTATAATAATTAATTTTATAGTAGAAATGTCTTTATTATTTATTTTCTAAGAAAATATGATTTTTATATATTTAAATAATATATGAGATGATTATTGGAATTATTATAATTACTATTTTATTATATGAATTTTAGTTGATTATTTAAGTTAATTATTTTTTAACTTAATTAATAATGTTATATATGAAAGATAATCGGATATGGAATCTAAACCCTAATTTTGGATTTTTGAGCTATGAATGAGAATAATAATATTATATTAAATATAATATTATTTTCAGTGTTATAAATATATACAGTATATGTGTGGACTGATATTGGTTAGTCAATTATGGTGTATGACAACAAACCTTAGTATTACTGTCATAAACCATAATTGGGAACTCAAACCGGAAATTAAGATTATCGTAAATTGTGTTATATGAATTATGTGCATATTATAGAATTAATGTTAATTAGATAAAACCCTAATTAATATTTGAAAGCCCTAATTTAAAATTAGAAACCCTAATTGCTAAAATTATAAACCCTAATTATTATTTTAGTAAATTAAAATGTTAATTTAGGAACCCTAATGATAATTAATGAACCCTAATTATTTAAAACCCTAATTTTTTTTATTAAAAACCCTAATTTTAATTAGTATGTTTTAATTTAAAATTTTACTACCCTTTAATTTTTAATTGTCCAAACCCTAGTAAATATTTGGAAAACTTTAAGGTTAAAAATCTAGTGATTAAACCTTAGATTCAAGCACCTTGGACAAGAATACCCTTGAGATTAAAATAAAATTACCAAAGTACCCTTTTTGTCCCATTTGATGAATTATTGCTAGAAAATCTAGCAAGATCTTGGCAATCCTCAACCCTAGATATGCCCATGTGCCAGAATCCTTACAAGTCAGTCAACACTACCAGCCAATTTCATTGCATCAATAGATATGATAATTGAAGAGAGAGAAAGTGCATTATTTTCCCCCAATTGATCACTAACACCCAACCAAACTCTCTCAAGCTCAAAACCACAAAATTGTATAGCATATCAGTCCCCTAATCAAGCCCCATGAAATCGACAAACGGATCAGAAGCTATGAATCAAGATTTTTAAAGAAAGGTACAAAACCCTAATTTACAATCTGATCTTGAAGGCCATGTTAGATGTTATGATTTAATGTTAAAACATGTTGTTTTTAATATACATAGATGATATGGGTTGCTAGATGTTAGATCCATAACATCTAGAGGCTCGGATTTGATGTTTTACAAAAACTCAAAAATTTTGTTTTTAAGGTATGACAATGAATGTCAGACCATCTAGATCTCATCTTGTGTATGTAATTTGTTGTTTAAAGGTTTGATCATGTAGTGTTATATGAGGTCTGTAATCTAGAACTTGTATCAGGACCAGATCATGCTTATAATGTCAGATAATCACAGTCAAAGGTCGTTGACCAACCATGACTTTTCAAATCTGGGTAACCCAGAAACTTACCCAGAACGTTATGACAGTAAGTTCTTGAGTACAGATCTCTCGTGTGTTTGTCGATTTGTTTCTGTTGTTGTTTAAATGTTATAGTATGGTATATGTACTACATATTCAAGCTTTTATATAACCTAGATGACTAACAGGATGTATTTAATAGACAATCAAACCAAGTAGCTCGATCACGTTTCTGTTTTCAGGGTAACCCAGAAAACGTATGACCACCATCTTTGACATGGTTTGACCGGCATGGATCTAGAGATTTATTTGTTGTTATGGTGTTTGTATGTAATAGATCTCTTCACCTACATGTTGGCTACCATCTGGAAACCTTATATCACAAAAATCATGCAAGTACAACAAGTTGTAGAAGCCCAAACATGCACTCTCGATCTGTTCTTCATTTCTAGAAAACCCAGAAATGAAGAACAGACTCTGACATGATTTTCTGAGCCCCAATGCGTTTTGATTATTTATGTTTAGACTTGACCGTGGATTGCAAAATGTTCTCTAATAGTTTGTCTAGACAGCCCGACGAGCAGAAAACACTTAACATGACCAGATTGACAGATTTAAGGCCATCCAAATCGTTGACCGGCCACTACTTTGTTTTCTGGCGTACCAGTAAACGCGTCAAGAACAACTTTGACACATTTTGTTCTTGAGCTTAGATCTTGCATATGATGCATGTTTTGACCATGTTTGTTGTTATCTTATCGTAGTATTACATTCGCATTTATAATAGCTAACCATTAACTCGACTGAAAGACATTACGAGGAATGATTGATGGTCAAACAAGCAAGCTCGAAAGCACCGACTTTGAATGCCCGAGTTTCTCAAGAACACCTAAAGCGACACTTCATCATCGCCAAAGGGCTTTAGCTTGACAGATTTATTATAATTAATTAATTTAAATTCTAAAATCATTTAAAAATAGTAAATAAATTTAAAAATTACAAAATAGTTTTAAAAATTATTTTAAGTTATAAAATAAACTTTTAATAATTTGACATATTTTCATAAATATTAATATTTATTTGGATATTATTGGTATTTAAATTATTTAATAAATACATTAAATAAATTAATTAAAATGATTTTATTGTATTAAAAATTATTTTAAATAATAATAAGGTATTTAATAATATTTTAAGTTATAAAACATAACTTTTAATATTTTAAGATAAGTTTCATTAATTATTAAATATTAATGATATTAGATTTATTTAGTAATTAAATTAAATTAATTAATTAAAAATGATTTTAATATTATAAAAATTATTTTAAATAAAATAAATAGTTTAAAAATATTTTAAGTTATAAAATATAACTTTTGATATTTAAAGGTAAATTTCATTAATAATTTAGTATTAATGATATTAAGTTTATTTAATAATTATATTAAATAAATAGTTTTAAAATGGTTTTATTGAATTAAAAATCATTTAAAAGGAAATAAATGAATTAAAAATATTTTGAGTAATAACTAATGACTTTTAATATTTTGATAAATAATAAATTAATATTCTAATATTAATGGTAATTATTTAAAATGATTTTAAATATTTTAAAAATCATTTAAGGGTAATATTAATACTTTAAAAATATTTTGAGTTATTATAAATAACTTTAATATTTTGGCAATGGTTTCATTAATAGTTTAATATTAGTTAAATATTAATGATAATAGAATTTGTTAATATTTAAATCATTTAATAATGATTTCAGGTGTTTGAAAATTTATGATAAAGTATAATAATTATTTAAAAATTATTATAGGCTATGAAAATAATATATGATCGATATTTAAAAAATATCTAAACGACTATTGAATCTGCAGGATAGAGTCTTAGACTCGATATTTACCCGATAAAGCGCTTTTAAGACAATCAAATATTTTCGAAATTGATTTGGACTTAGATAATTTAACTAGATACGTGTTTGTTTATGATGTAATGGTATTAAACATATGTGACAATGTGATTAGGTTATGTCTTAATCGCAATTAGCGAAGATTATGTGATATGATATATTATTCCAATCGAACGAATGATCTTATTAATGATAGGTTTTGATATAAAAGATAGAACTAAGTTGCATTATTATAAGCGAGCATTTCTCAAAAGTATCTAAACCTTATGCACTACTTTTATTTGATGCAAACAGTATATCATGTTATGCAAGTTTCCTAAACTTACTCCAATTATTATTGAGCAAGTATCTGATCTATTATTTACATTGTGCAAGTATCCTACCTTTGCATTTCCTTTATGCAATGGACATGAGTAAGAAAGTTTTAGAATCATATTATTGTGCCAGATTATTAACTCTATTATTATTGATTATGTATCCAATCTTTATATTCATACAAGTTCTTACATTATCCAATCATTGTATTATTGTATAATTCAGATATTTATTCTGTTCGTTAATTCGTATATAGGGTTAGACAAGTGTCCCCACTTGGATATAACCATTGTATTTAATCATATGTTGATACATACTTATTGATTCCGAGTATATATACGTTGACTTAAAAGTCGTCTAAGATATTTGATTCATCGAGACATAAAAAATATTGTTGAGCAAGATAGAACTTTATTGTATCCAACCAGATTGTTTTGGTTCGAATTCCCGACTAAGTATGAACATCCCTAATATGGGAAAACTTTTGTGCACCTAAGGTGGATAGAGTGAACGATAATATCATTCTTGCATGTAGTATTGATCAATAGAGGGCTCATTGTGATGATCACCCTCGTGCCCGTAAGTTATGACGGTTTGCGAATGAAGTTCTGCTAAACCCTAGCGAAAATGAAAAATAATGTTCATAGTATGTCGACTAATCTCCAGTTATAGTCAGTACGTAGTTTTAAAAATTTGAGATAGATTTGGTATGTTGTTATTATTGGTTCAGCTTACTTCACAACTGTTGATTCTTTGTAGAAGAGTTATTCAAAGAAAACATTTAATCCTTTCAGCTTATATTTATTGTTGCTATTACTTGTTGGGCAATCAAATGCTCATTCTTGCTTTAAATTTAAATGTTTTTCACTAAGCATGATCAATTAGGAATGTTCAGAGGCGTAACAAGGGAAAAGGAAAGCAATCAGAATAATTCTATGTTATCTTTTGTAATAGTTAGATAATATTAAGACAATGATATTTATTATCTATCATGTAATGTATTGTAGTAAAGGTTACGTACTTGGGATTAGACTTTGATATATGTAATTAAGTTTGATATTTATATTATTGTTATTATTATTAGTATTATTCCGCTCATAGAAATGGTATCATAAAGCACCGAGTTCGGGTTTCAAGTACCCGAGTTTGGGGGCGTTACACTTGGCCTCCCAAGGACCATAGTACATACAGTATTTATTAACTAACATAAGAAAACTGAACGAATAAAAAAGAACTAGAAGGAATAAAGTGTACGTCATGTTAGGTCCACTTCATCATTTTCTTCAAGGAAATCAAGGTTGGACTTGTAAACTTCATACTGCAAGAGAAACACCAAAATTCAATTTCAATAAGATGAGGAATAAGAAAAGATGAAACTGGTAAATTTAAATTAAGGCAGAGATTAATAAATGACAAAGACAAAAATATAGCTATTATTAAATACCTCAATTGATTTTCACTACAAATGTTATAGTGATTTACATGTGTCAGAGATGTCAAACTAAGTTTATGAAGTATTTTAGTTTAGTAGTTTACCTGCTGATGCTTCAGCCTCTCTTTTTTAGCAATAAAGATCTCACACCACATCCTTTCAAATTTCAAATTTCAAATTGATCACAAATGAAAGCATTGAGTTGCCATCAATAACACCATAAACAATTATATAAGAATAGTCTCCTGCTACTAAAGGCACGTCCTCATCAATACAAAAAGACAAATGAAAGCATTAAAATAGCAACTCCTTCAAAAAGATTGAGCAAGTGAAATAATAACCATATGTATAAAATTGCATAACTGGAAGAAAATAGCCATCAATCTAACTAGTACTTTTATCTTCAATTTCCACAAATATCTTCATTATAATGCATCTAAATACAGATATTGAAATTTAGTTGAACGAGACATGGAAGACATTAAATCTTTTAACTTTTAAATATCTACGTACTTCATATTCTTCAAATTCATAGTCTTCAATTGCGATAGTGGTTGGCTTGGCAGTAGTTGGTGGGCGGAGCATTTCTTGTATCTCTTCCCACGTGAGCTTTAGCTCTAGATCATCTTGTTTATCAATGAGAAACCTCTTACTTTTCGAACCAATATTTCTACTTCTTTTCCTCTCTGGAGCCAGTATTTATATAGGCATCGGGCCTTACAACGATACCGAACGATAGACATAAAATTTATCAGCCTCATCATCACTCTCGTCATCCTTGATCACCTCAACATTCAACATTGGCATTTCCTTAGCTAATAGTTTGCAACCGTTCATTGTCACCTTGCAAGCTAACATCGGAGAGACCGCGATAGATTTATACTTTTCCATTTCGAAAGCAATAATCGCATTCCCAAATGGGCAATCTCTTATCTCAAGCTTCTTGACTTTGGGCAACCCTCCAAAGACATACCGTGATTCCCAAATCATTCATTGCCAAGAAAAGCCACCGAAAGGGTTTCGTGTTTTGGCATACTTTCCAATATATTCAAAAGTCAGGTCTTTTAATAAGCCTGATACAACAAGTCTTTACCACAGCACTGAAGGCCTCATCCATCGACTCACTTGTTAGATAATCTGGTTGGCATGGATTCATTATGCATAGGCGGAAGTGGGTAAAACCAGGATAATTTTGCACAATAGTTGCAACAGCAGCATTAGTCATCTGCCGGCAAAAGTAGAGAACATAGTGAAGTCTACAACATCCTTTAGAGACAGCTACAAAACCTGACTCAGTCACCCCATGATGTATATCTTGGTCAAAGGGATTTGTAGGGAAGACTCGTAGTTCCTCAAGCAAGGGACAACTAGATCCAACAGCTTCTAGCCCCTTATCTTCCACTGTGTCCCATACCTATACCAGAAAGTTTACTTTATTAGTCCAAATTCAAATTTTTATCTTTTTTCTATTTAACAAGTATTTTATCTTTTCTATGTTATATGTTAGATAACCACATTTATGGACACCCAAAATGGTTTTGGAACCATTAATTCTTCATTAGCAATATGTACATGTACTAGAATAGTAGTGTAAGAGAACACTTGAAAGGTTATTTACAAGTGGTGTTGGATGAAAAAACGATCGATATAGCCACAACTAAATGGGAAAACTCAACAGTAAAGGTATCAGCGCCTAAATGCTTAGGACTAGAATATTAAACACAGAAACTATGGAGCTAAGAAGCAAGATAAGGTGAACATAACCCTAGATGAGCACCACTAAGGAACTAGTGATTAAAATGCTAATTACATGATCAAACTATATATTCATGTGATCACAACGAATGACTAAGAGAAGAGGTTTGTCTTCTAAATACCATTTATGGAAGGTCTAAACTCACATCTAATGACTAAGTGAAGAGGCTTGTCTTCTTTATTATTATAAAATCTATATAAAAAAGGAAATAATACAAGAAATTGGTTGAAAATGGGGAAATAGTAGGAGGGAAGTTTCTTCTTACCTAGAGGCGCTGCAGATTTGAGCAGTGAGCAAGAAGCTTGGCAAGTTCAACACTTTGCAGAGTTGCATAACTCAGATTCAAGAATATCAGTCTGGCACCTGCCTAATATAAAACTAGGAGATAGAGGGAAGTAGCTTCCCATAAACCTGAGACTGTCTGTAGATTTTTGCAATTGTTAAATGCACTTTCAAGCTCTTCACATGCACTGGTGAGGTGCAAACTCTTGCCGGAAAGAGCCAGTACCAAGCTCCATCAATTGGGGTGCCCTTAACAGTAGCCTTTGTAATTGTTCCAAGGTGATATTTTTATTAACCTTTAAAATCCTTAATGATTTGCACCTGCTAAGTAGTCTCTCAAGGGCATCAAAACTGACATCGCTGTTAAGGCTGGCAAAGTTTAACAATTCCAGAGACACAAAGTTCTTAGGAAAGCAACTTAACCAACCCCCACCAAGATCATCCATGCCATTTTCATATATGTCAAGCTCAGTCAAGTTCCTGCAAGCAAAATTTGAAGTTAGTAGGCTTGTTACAAGCAAAATCAAACAGAAGCGTGACAACAAAGAAAGTAATTATTCTTTAATGAGACAATGGCTATTGAATTACAAATCAAGAATGGAGGAAATTATCTCAATTTGTAAATTGGTTCCTTGATTCAAGCACTAAATAGTGGAGTTCCTGAAATATAAAAACAGTCTGGTTCTGCGCCAATAGACATTTTGATTTGTTCCTTAGTTTTCTTATTACTTTGTTATTCATGAACTTTAGGGAAACAATACTTAAATAGTTTTCAACCACACTTCATTTCATCCCTTTTCGGTTACAAAAATGAGATACACGCATGACATCTATTAAAAACAAGAAAACCTATATGTAATTATCGACAAGTAAAAAAGTCTTGAAACAACAATTCTCAATCTAAATATTCAATCAACAATTTTACACTACAAATACGCTTCTTCCCGGTTCCTCAATGGCGCCAAGTGTAAAATACCGTTGACAATAAAATCCAAGTCATCGTAACTATACACAAACTACAACAACGCACATACTTCGGAGGATAAATTAGATCTAATGGAAGAAGAAAAAAAGAAATTGTCGTAATGGGGACAACTATAAACTCAATCGCCTCGAAGCGATTTTGTTTAAAGGCACACGAAAATATACAATATCAAGTACATGAACACTAGTACCAAGACCACCACCCTTACGCTTTATTATCGGTTCAACCATAGACAAGGGTTGCACTAATTTTGAGATTTAGTCGGATGTCCAATTCACGCTCAACGATTTCACACACTCTTGATTGTAATCGCGCTTATTTTCACTTGAACATACGAAAGTTGCTTCAAAATTTCTGGGGAGTTTGGGTTTGGATCACAAAGCAATGGTGAAAAAATATAAGAACTACTGAGGTTATTAGCATTTGTAAGGAACTAAGTCGAGAGCAAAAATTAAAATGGTAAACAATGAGTGCTTATGTAATCATTAGGTAAAAAAGTAAAACTAGTTCAGTTACGGTTGTCTAAAAATACAAGCATACCCCAGTCATCAACTCGTAAATAACAATATGATGACCATCAAAGGAAAATGACAGTTTTAAATGTTAAAAGAGAGGATCATTAAGAACAAACATATCCAAAGAAGTTTGCAAAACAATGTGTACATGTAAAAGGTTAGGAATAATACTTTTCATCATTAGAATTGTATAGCTTTTGAATTAACTACATTTACTTTAGGAAGGTATTCCAGTGTGATTTAATTTAATATAAGCAAAAGCAGCGATGCCCATCTAAGTTAGGTAAAATTCATATATAAGATCATACATGTTGCCTCTTTTTTACGACTAACAAAAGAGCTCTAACTCATGCAAGCATATATGCATCAACAAGTAATACAGAGCAAGTAAAGTATCGATCCCACAGAGAAAGTTGTTTAACTTAAACTACTATTCATTAATTAAATCACTATATTTATATGCTCACACTGTAGATTAAACTTGGTTTGTTCTTGATTTGCAAATAACAACTAAAACAATATAAACGATATAATAAATGATATTGGAACTAATGGGATTCTAACTTCATTCAATATTTCATTCAATCGCTACTATCATGCCTGAGTTGTTCACATATCATAGGAAAGTAGCCAAGAGCACTAAAAGAGTATTAGCCATTTTTCAATGCACTAAGACCTACTTACACAGCATCCACAGATGATAGACTCTATGTAATCATCAATATAACCAACATCACTATGTGTCTATGTGAAATTGCAACTATATTGATTTTAAGTTGAAGCTCTTATTCTAACTTATACGGTGAAACAGTATATGTCTATCTGGTTCACGAAATACATAAGCCATATAACACAGCCCTATATACGTATACTATCATGATTACATTCCATATTTACATGTTCATTGTCAATTCCATACAAATACTAAAACGAATGGTGATCAAGCATTCATGTATCCAAAACAATCATGACAGACATCCCATATAATATGCAAAACAACCTAGCATTTAAGTGTGCAATCAAACTACATAATAAAATCCATTAGAATCCCATAATGGAGTTTAGTTCATGACTAAACCAAAAGCCATTATGGGATCAAAGTTAAACATGATCAATAAGCAATAATTGAAAGTTGAAAGATGAAACTATCAAACCCAATTGTTGTATACACATCAATATTCAATCCTCATAAGATTCCAGCAAAACCTAATATTAATAATTTGCTCTCGTAGAGAAAATCCCAAGAAGGAGTAGAAAAGTAGAGTTATAGCCTCCTGCTACGTTGGAATCCTCTCTAGAGAGTAAAAACCCTAATTACGATGTAAAAATACGTGAAAAACTAATAAAATGTCGAATGATACCTGACACCAGTCATGAATCATTTTAAATCAAAATACAACCTTTAAAATTCGGAAATAAAATAAAACACATCGCTGAAGATCGGACATCACGCGCGATGGCGTTTCTTCTGAAGATGATAGTCTCGCGGCCGCGAGACTTGCAGTAGGTTCGTATGTTTGGCTGATCTCGCGCGCGGGTGCGCGCTCCATAGGCTTGTCTTTCTCGTGGCCGCGAGACTTGCAGTAGCATCCAAGATCTGGCTGGGTAATCGTGCAGGCACGCATTCTTAAGGCTATTTTTTCAATTAGCGACTCTCACAGATCCCGGTTCTGTTTTTCCATGCTGCATTTTTGCTCAGTCATGCTTTATCTCTTTGCACCAATGCACCTTTAGGCCATGCATATCCCATCCTTTTACCTCGTTTCAAGCATCCATTCGCCTTATGCTCCATAACACCACCAAAATGGGATTTTTGCACTTATTCACCAAAAGGAGTTTTAAGTACGTGCAATGCAAATTAACATGAAATGCAGCTAAAACAGACTAAAATGTACTTGAGATGGGCATAGTTCGCATGAATTGGTACTCCATAAGTAGGTAACAATCCTACTTATCAAATACCCCCAAACTTGAACCTTTGCTTGCCCTCTAGCAATGCATACTAATGAATAATGAATGATGCAACTACATTACTATGCACTTAATTCTCACATTGTCCCAACCATTATAGACATTCAGTCCAATTTGCCTTAGCGAAGTTTTTCTAGATTTGAGAATACAAATTTAAACCAAACTGCAGGCATAATGTCATATACTCAAATAATTCACCAATGCTATACAGATGCTGTGTGTATGTGTTGTGTTCACCCAGTACTTGATTTAGATGTAGAATGCTCATGTTATCTTGCTCAAACCCGAAAAATTATAGTTTAAATCAAGACTTATGTATATATATGCGACTCGGACTATTTCAACATCTTAAAAATAAACTAAGGTTCAACAATGAGTTTATCTGCTTTATTCTACTCACGAGGGCGAATTTCGCTCTTTCTCGCGGTGTTTATTGCTATTTTTCTATTCTTTCTTTTTCTACATGACTATACAATGTCTTACTCCATTAGGCACACTGCTACCCTTTAGCGAGCTTTCGACCAACGACTCCCAGACAATGAAAGACCTTAGGGCGCTAGGTGTAGAGACAATCCCCTCGGGCGTACTTACTCAAGTAGCCAGGGCCCCGAAATAAGACTAGCCATGTTATTTCTACTTTTCTTTTTTTTTCTTTTTTTTATACACAGATACCCATGTTTTCCCAGAGTTTAAAAATTGATGTTTTATATAGTCTCAAAGCCACTTTTCACATATTTCTCTTTTTAACACTACATTTTTCCGTCGAGCAAAACACACGTGTTTCTTATACCTACAAGTGCTTGTGAACCCATTTGTGCAAACCGAGAGCATGTATACAGCATTATGAATTTCGTTGTATAAAACATTATAACTCAGCTCATGTTATCCAAAATATTCAAAATATTCATTTTAAAACTTCACTCTCATCATTGGCTAGACAAATTTTTTCTAAATGGAAAGAACTGTGAGGTATGCAATATGCAACTATATGCTAAAATGTAATCTAAACATGCACATAAAAATTAAACTAATCATGCAAAACTATATGAATCATGTAAAACTATATGAAAAACTAATTATAAAAAAAAAATACTAACTACTACCTAATACCCCCAAACTTAAAATATTCAATGTCCCAATTGAATGAAGGTAAAATGTATGAAAACTCACCTAATTATCGGTGGTGCCACCCTCCTCGGGTGGTGAGTCTGGTTGTGGATATGGTGTTGCGGTTCCAAACTGAGGCCATTCTTGTGTTGTTCCTTGTTGCGCAAACGCTTCAGCTAAAGCCCTTGTGAGTCCCGTCGCAAATGTTCCCAAATTATCGTACATGGCATCGACCTTGTGCTCCAACCTTCGGAGCTGTCGATCGCCATTGGTGGCACGCGCGTCCGTGGATGGACCCGCTTCGTCTGTTTGCGGGGGTAGTTGTTGTTGATCTGGAAAAATGGGATGAAGGATGAATCCTAGTCCGCGTGGATGCGGTACACCACCTGTCCACTCCTTGAAATTTGAAATAGTAGCATGAGTGATTACATGGTGCGAGTACTGCAGCGGTTCATTATGCCATTGGACTCCTTGTTGAGTACAGAGCATGGCTATCACTAACGCATGCGGAATAGTCCCATTTCTATTCACATGCATATAATTCAGCATGTTTCTATGGATTAACAGGCCGATATCGATGTACTTCCCTTTGATGATTCCCCATAAAACAATCGCCCGCTCGGTAGGTATGGCATTATAATGAGCTGACGGAATGATCTTGGCACAAATAAATAGGTTCCAGGCCTGGGCATACCAATTCAATGCTGACGACGGAAACAATTTTGGTTCCGTTGTTCCTGTCTTATACTTCCATTTGGTGCCCGGGATACACAAATCAGTAATCACAACTGCGACATCCGTCTCCAAGTACTCGCCTTCTAACCAATTGTTAGACCCGGTAGGAGGTGCATCATATATGTTGAATACTTCTTTGATCGCGGACGGGCGATAATTCACCTGTTCTGCTCAAATAATCGTAATGCCTCTTATTAGTAACTCTGTGGCATTAGCATAAAATTCTCGAACAATCCCCACCGTAATGGGCATAGGAGATGCAGTTAAACCAACCCAATCTCGTTCGCGTATCATCTGCCAAAGTTGGCCATCCTGTTTTGCCGGTTGGAATCCCCGTTCCTTCACAAGCGATTTGGCCATACTCCAATAATAGTCTTGTTGTGCTTCCAAACTGACAAATCTGCTCTCGTCCAAGACCTCCTCTTCCTGGTGATCAGAAGAAAATTCGGATGAAGATGAGAGTGAGATTGCACGTGCTCGTTTTGGACCCATGTGGGGATGATAGAGATAATGGGAAGGAATTTTGGAAGAATGTTCCTCAGATTTAGTGCTTCACACCCCACAAAGAACCCTAAAATTGTGCCAGGAACGTGATGGTTGTGTATGAACTGTGATAAAAGTTACTTAGCAATCTGAATATAGGAGATATAATAAGTTGTAGCTTTTATAGTGGAAGATAAACCCAACTCAGACCAAAACTCGGATTTGTGACTTAAAAATTTTTCCACGTCTGCGATATAACGCCTTACGCTTGGCTTGACTATTGAATATGGAATTCAGCAGCGCGTATGAATGGCTAGATCGATATGCTCACGGACGGTATGAATGCGATCGTGTGCTTTATGCATCGCTTGGCCGCGCGATCCTGTGCTTTGCATTGCTGTATGCAATATGTAGGTGCATCAAGAGAGAAATGTGTGTTATCCATTCAGAACAGATTTTTATCACATACATCATTTTATGTAATCAAGATGCGCGCTCTCCTATACTATCAGCTATTATGTAATTGTGTTAACTTAGGAAGTAATAAATCAACAAAATAAACAAAGAGTGAAAGAGAAATTTTAGATAAGAAAAATAATGGGTTGCCTCCCATCCAGTGCTAAGTTATAGTCAATTAGCTTGACTATCTCTGAAGCTCATGTTGAAGAAAGAATTAAGGCAAATTTATGTCTGTCTACCTCACCACCATAGTAATGTTTTAAACGCTGACCATTCACCTTAAAAGGCTTATCGGGCGACGTATCGAATATTTCTATTGCACCATGCGGAAAAATAGTTTTCACTGTGAATGGTCCGGACCATCTCGATTTCAGCTTTCCAGGAAAAAGTTTAAGTCTGGAGTTGTACACCAAAACCCTTTGTCCTGGTTCAAATGCTCGCTCAATGATTTTTTGATCATGCCATTTTTTCACTTTCTCCTTATAAAGTTTCGAATTCTCGTATGCTCAAGTAGCTCAATTCATCCAACTCATTGAGTTGGTAAAGGCGTTCTCCCCGCAATTTGTTAAATCAAAATTTAGCTTTCGAATGGCCCAATATGCTTTATGCTCTAGCTCCATGGGAAGGTGTGAGGCTTTTTCCATATCGAAATGAAAAGGTGACATTCTAACGGTGTTTTATCTGACGTCCTATAAGCTCATCTTGCATCATCTAGCTTCAATGACCGGTCTTTTTCGTGTGGGATTTACAACTTTCTCCAGAATTCTCTTAACCTCTCGATTTGACACTTCTGCTTGGCCATTTGTTTGTGGGTGGTATCGTTTGAAGCGATGCGATGCTTCACCCCATATTTAGCCAACAAAGTCAGAGCACTGTTGGTAAAAAAGACTTCCGTCACTAATGATAGCCCTTGGAGTCCCAAACCTCGTGAAGATACTTTTGTGTAAAAATCTGAGGACAACCTTAGCATCATTTGTCGAAAGAGCTGCCACTTCTATCCATTTCGAGACATAATCAACAGCAAGCAGAATGTAGAGATTTCCGCAAGAGGAAATGAACGGCCCCATAAAATCAATTCCCCATACATCAAAAATTTTGACTTCCAAGATTGTATTTAATGGCATTTCATTCCTTTTAGAAATGTTCCCCATTGGCTGAAATTTATCACATTGCTGGACAAAATTGTACACATCCTTGAAAATTATCGGCCAGTAGAATCCCGCTTATAGTATTCTCGTTGTTGTTCTTTCACCACCATAGTGTCCACCATACACAGTAGAGTGACAATCCTGCATAATCCTTTCGGTCTCGCTATATGGAACACACCTTCGTATAACTTAATCAGAACATTGTTTGAACAAATACGGCTCATCCCATATATACCATTTGACATCATGCAGAAATTTCTTCTTCTGATAGCCCACCACATCGGAAGGTAACAATTTACTTACCAAATAGTTCGCATAATCGACAAACCATGGCACTTCCCCTTTCACCACAAACAACTGTTCATCTGGAAAAGATTCATTAATTAACACCTTGTCGTTTGTTTCCCTTTTCGGATTCTCAAGTCACGATAAGTGGTCCGCCACTTGGTTTTTAGTGCCCTTTTTGTCCTTGATTTCCAAATCAAATTCCTGCAGTAGTAAAATCCATCTGATCAACCGAGGCTTTGCATCCTTTTTTGCCACTAAATGCCGAATAGCAGCGTGATCCGTATACACTATCACCTTTGTTCCGATCAAATAAGCTCGAAATTATCAAAGGTGTACACTACTGCTAGTAATTCTTTCTCCGTGGTGGTATAGTTCAACTGTGTGTCTGTAAGGGTCTTGCTGGCATAGTAAATAACATGGAACATCTTCTCTTTCCTTTGTCCCAACGTAGCCCCTACTGCGTAATCACTGGCATCACACATCAGCTCAAATGGCAATTCCCAATCTGGAGCAGTAATAATTGGTGCTGATGTTAATTTTCCTTATAGATGCTCGAATGCCGACACGCAAGCCTTATCGAAGATAAAATGCACATCTTTCTCAAATAAACTGCATAATGGTTTAGTTATCTTGGAGAAGTCTTTGATAAATCTGCGGTAGAAACCTGCATGACCCAGAAAGCTACGAACACCTTTTATTGAGGTAGGTGGTGGCAATTTTTCTATGGTTTCCAACTTTGCCCTATCTACCTCGAGTCCCTTCTTCGATACTTTGTGTCCAAGTATGATTCCTTCCTGTACCATAAAATGGCATTTTTCCCAGTTTAGTACCAAATTTGTTTCAATACATCGCTTCAACACCCTCACAAAGTTTTCGAGACATAGGTCAAACGAGTCTCCGAAAACTGAGAAGTCATCCATAAATACTTCCACATTCTGCTCTACCATATCTGAAAATATAGCCATCATGCATCTCTAAAAAGTGGCTGAAGCGTTGCACAACCCAAAAGACATCCTTCTGAAGGCAAATGTACCGTATGGACATGTGAAAGTTGTCTTCTCTTGGTCTTCTGAAGCTATCATTATTTGATTGTAGCCCGAATATCCGTCCAATAAATAATAGTATTCATGACCTGCTAATCTGTCCAGCATCTGATCAATGAATGGTAGTGGAAAATGATCTTTCCTTGTAGCTTTATTAAGCTTGTGGTAGTCCATGTAAACTCTCCACCCTGTCACTGTTCGTGTTAGAATCAACTCGTTGTTCTCATTAGTCACTACTGTCATGCCACCTTTTTTTGGTACACACTGCACTGGGCTCATCTATGAGCTGTCTGAGATAGGATAGATTATTCCTGCATCCAACCATTTTAGTCCCTCTTTCTTAACCACTTCTTTCATTATCGGATTAAGTCTCCTTTGCTGCTCAACCGATGGTTTAATTTTGTCTTCCATCAGGATTTTATGCATACAAAATGAAGGGCTGGTCCCTTTGATATCCGCTATGGTCCATCCAATCGTTAATTTAAACTCTCGGAGCACTCGTAGCAGTTTTTCTTCCTGAAAAGATGTTAATGCAGAAGAAATAATCACAGGTAGCGTAGAATCTGTATTTAAAAATGCGTACCTGAGATGATCTGGAAGTGGTTTCAATTCAAGTTCTGGAGGTGTCTCTAGAGATGGTTTTAATTTTACGGAGGTTTCTCCTACTTTTGTCAATGGTTCAATAGGTATCCTTAATTTCCTTACTTGTGGAGTGGTATCCAGATATTACACAAGTTCATCCAGTTCCTCGTCCTCCATATCTGAATTTTTAGCAATTACACTACTCAAAGGTTTAGCAACCACCCGCCTTTGTACTTCATCATTTATGACCTGTTCCACCAACTCAACCAAGAAACATTCCTCTTCATCTGCTGGAAACTTCATAGCTTTGAAAACATTAAAGGTGATTTCTTGATCATGAACACGCATAGTGAGTTCCCCCTTCTGCACATCTATCAGAGTTTTTCCTGTGGCTAAGAAGGGTCTTCCTAATATGATTGGTATATTTTTGTCCTCCTCGTAGTCTAGAATGATGAAATCAGCTGGAAAAATAAACTTGTCTACCTTAACCAATACATCTTCAACAAGTCCCCGTGGATATGTGATGGATCTGTCCGCTAACTGCAATGCAATGTTTGTGGGTTTTGGATCCGGTAATCCCAACTGATTAAACACTGACAAGGGCATCAAATTTATGCTTGCCCCAAGATCACATAAACACTTACTGAAATTCAACGTTCCTATGGTACATGGAATTGTGAAACTGCCTGGATCCTTCAGCTTTGGAGGTAATTTCTATTGAAGCACTGCACTGCATTCCTCTATCAAGGCTACTGTCTCAAACTTGTCTAATCTCCTCTTCCTTGACAATATACCCTTCATAAACTTGGTGTAGCTGGGCATTTATTCCAATGCCTCGGCGAAGGGTATGTTGATCTGCAGCTTTTTGAACACCTCCAAGAATTTGCTAAACTGTTTATCTTCCCTTTTCTTCATTAATCTCTGCGGATAAGGAACCTGAATGTGCATTGGTGGTACTGGACTCTTAAATGTCTCCTCTGAGCCTGCTTTGTCTTTTTCTTCCTGCCGATCCTCAGATTTCTCCAAATTTTCCTACTCATTGGATGGTTCTCTCGCCTCATCGACCAAGGCTCTCTCCTCAAGACATTCTTGCAGGCGCAAGACGACTTCTGATGGTGACAGATCTTTCCTAGATCTCCATGTAATCGCTTGGCATTGTTCCTTCCCTTCTCTTCTTGGATTTGTCTCCGTATTACTTGGCAATGAACCCTGGGGCCTGTTAGTAAGCATGTTCGCCATCTGCCCCATTTGAGTTTCCAGATTCTTTATAGCCACTGCTTGGCTCTTGATCATAAATTCTGTGTTTGCCATGTATTTCATCATCATCTCCTCCACTTCTGATTTCTTTTCTTCGAGGTGCAAATTTGGAGTGTGATGTTCTTTGTTTGTTGAGAAAATCTGGCGAGAAAGGGTGGTCTAGATTAAAATTGTGGTGCTATTTGGCCGCGTGCTCGAAATTGATTGTTTGGTTGAAACTGAGCTTGCTGATTCCCTTGATTATTCGACCAACTAAAATTTGGATGATTTCTGTTGTTGGGGTGGTATGTGTTCTGAAATTGGCCTTGGTCTTTTCTGTAGTTGCTCACATACTACACTGATTCTGAGTTGATAACACATTGGTCCGTCGAGTGTGACCCCACACAAATCTCACATATGTAGGCAACCGTCTTTACTTTTTCTTCAGCCAAGGTATCTATCTTCTTTGTCATAGCTTCCATCTGTGCTGATAGCTGAGTAATGGCATCAACCTCCAATACACCTGCAACTTTGGTTTGTGGCATTCGGGATGTAGGATTCAGAAAATCATTTGATGCCATTGTCTCGATAAGATCATAGGCTTCCTCATAGTTCTTTGCCCATAATGCACCTCCTGCAGCTGCATCTATAATCGGTCTCGACTGCCATCCCAATCCATTATAAAACGTGTTAATTACAATCCAATCTGGCATACCGTGATGTGGGCACTTTCTCAGCATTTCTTTGTATCTCTCCCATGCTTCATGTAATGATTCGCCCTGTTGTTGCTCAAATTGAGAGATAGATGTCCTCATCTTTGCAGTCTTAGCCATTGGGAAAAACATAGCTAATAATTTTTATGCTAAATCCTCCCATGTAGTTATAGATCCTGCTGGCAGAGAATGAAGCCAACTTTTTTCTTTATCCCTCAATGAAAATGGGAACAACCTTAGTCTAATAGCATCCTCCGTCACACCGTTATATCTGAATGTATCACAAATTTCAATGAAACTCAATAAATGTTCATTCGGATCATCTGTAGCCGCACCCCCAAACTGAACTGTGTTCTGCACCATTTGAATAGTGCCAGTTTTTATCTCAAATGTGTTTGCTGCTATCGCTGGTCTGACTATGCTAGACTGAAGTCCGTTAATATTGGGCATGGAATACTCCTTCAAAGCCCTATGTTCCTCTCTTTGATCTTCTCCTTGTGCCTCGGCTGCCATGTTAGCTGTCGTGTTTTCCAACTGTTCTTGTAAATTTCTACGTACACCCGCTTTCCAACCTCTCCCATTTATATTATCCTGAACAGGTATTAACTCGGGGTTGGTTGACCGTGTGCGCATAAAAATTTATTCAAATTCCTAAAACAAAAATAAAAACTGAAATGAGATAAGACTAGAATTGTCTAAGTCATACAATATAGCTTAAAACTAATGATAATAATACTAAATTAAAACTTTGTCCTCGACAATCGGTTAAGTTAAAAACTTGTTGCCTTTTTTTTACGACTAACAAAAGAGCTCTAACTCATGCAAGCATACATGCGTCAACAAGTAATACAGAGCAAGTAAAGTATCGATCCCACAGAGAAAGTTGTTTAACTTAAACTACTATTCATTAATTAAATCACTATATTTATATGCTCACACTATAGATTAAACTTGGTTTGTTCTTGATTTGCAAATAACAACCAAAACAATATAAACGATATAATAAATGATATTGGAACTAATGGGATTCTAACTTCATTCAATATTTCATTCAATCGCTACTATCATGCCTGACTTGTTCACATATCATAGGAAAGTAGCCAAGAGCATTAAAAGAGTATTAGCCATTTTTCAATGCACTAAGACCTACTTACACAGCATCCACGGATGATAGACTCTATGTAATCATCAATATAACCAACATCACTATATATCTATGTGAAATTGCAACTATATTGATTTTAAGTTCAAGCTCTTATTCTAACTTATACGGTGAAACAATATATGTCTATCTGGTTCACGAAATACATAAGCCATATAACACAGCCCTATATACGTATACTATCATGATTACAGTCCATATTTGCATGTTCATTGTCAATTCCATACAAATACTAAAATGAATGGTTATCAAGCATTCATGTATGCAAAACAATCATGACAGACATCCCATATAATATGCAAAATAACCTAGCATTTAAGTATGCAATCAAACTACATAATAAAATCCGTTAGAATCCCATAATGGAGTTTAGTTCATGACTGAACCAAAAGCCATTATGGGATCAAAGTTAAACATGATCAATAAGCAACAATTAAAAGATGAAAGATGAAACTATCAAACCCAATTGTTGAATACACATCAATATTCAATCCTCATAAGATTCTAGCAAAAACTAATATTAATAATCCGCTCTCGTAGAGAAAATCCCAAGAAGGAGTAGAAAAGTAGAGTTATAGCCTCCTTCTACGTTGGAATCCTCTCTAGAGAGTAAAAACCCTAATTACGATGTAAAAATACGTGAAAAACTAATAAAATGTCGAATGATACCCCTAACACCAGTCAGGAATCGTTTTAAAACAAAATACAACCTTTTAAATTCAGAAATAAAATAAAACACATCAGAGCATCGGGACATCGGCGGCAGCGCATGCTCTTTCCGATGATGATAGTCCATGGCCGCGAGACTTGCAATAGGTTCGTATGTTTGGCTGATCTCGCATGCGGGCGCGCGTTCCATAGGCTTATCTTTCTCGCAGCCGCGAGACTTGCAGCAGCATCCAAGATCTGGTTAGGTAATCGCGCGGGCGCTCATTCTTAAGGATATTTTGTCGCGCGGCTTGCAATCTGCCGATCCTGGTTCCTATTTTCCTACTGCTGCTACTGCTTGCTCAGTCATGCTTTATCTCCTTGCACAAATGCACCTTCAAGCCATGCATATTCCATCCTTTTACCTCATTTAAAGCATCCATCCGCCTTATGCTCCATAACACCACCAAAATAGTCCGATTCCTGCACTTATTCACCAAAGGGAGTTTTAAGTACGTGCAATGCAAATTAACATGAAATAAAACTAAAACAGACTAAAATGTACTTGAGATGGGCATAGTTTGCATGAAATCGTACTCCATAAGTAGGTAAAAATCTTACTTATGAATACATAACCTATTTTCTAAATTAGCCACTCTCGCCTATAAAAACAAGTATAAAACCATTAGGAACTACTATTCTATAAAAATAAGTATAAAAACATTTGGAACACATTAAATATTAAATGAATATATAAATCTATACATATATAATATTTACACAAATACATTAAAATTTCAATGGCAATAATTCAATTATGATAAAAGGTAAAAATATTCAACAAATGAAAACTACATGAAACATCCTCAATAACATAAATATCATGGTTCTACACACATAGATAATGAGTAACAAACATAGAGTCATAAACAATAGTCAATAACAAACAAATTGTCACAACAAATTAAAACACAAAGTTATAAAGACTTTTTTGGTTTGGAAAAATTACAAAATACGCATCTCCCAAATTGTAAAAATGAATCTCATCTCGAATCCCTTCAACAAGTGTCCAGATCATTTTTATTAAATTTTTCTGATTCACTTGACCGATTCCCAAGTGAATTTTGGCGAATTTGAATCCACGATTTAACCTGGACTCTCCAGATTCGCTACGCGACAAACGAATCCTTGCTTCTTAATTGGATGTATATGATTATAACTAAACAAGTTTAACAACGTGTATTTGCAATATTTATGGGGACTCGGATAACAAGAGTAAATCAAGATGCAAAAACATATATTGTCAATTAAATCGACATATAATAACACGTAAAGGAGATACTTCATGAGTACATGGTTTTATCACATACCATTACATTTGTCATTTTCAGATTGGTTTGTTAGACTCTGAATCGAACTTCACCGAACTCAAGTCCTCGCAAAATCATTCAACAAAATTGACAAGCTCATAATGAAACTAAAATTTAATCTCTCGAAGTTCTAGCCCCAAACTTGCAATTAGATGAGTTCAATTCCTCATTTGGATCGCCTCTTACTCCAATCCTCTTCTAATTTGGTTATAGACTTAATTCTCGAGAAATTGGCTATATTCTTAACAATAACTTGATGGATTATTATGCTTTAGTAATATGGAGATGTGAAGACCCAAGTAGCTAAAGAGAGATGAAAAACGAAAATGAAGAGGAATAAGAATATTGAGAGAGGGAATCCTCGACATGAAGAAGGGAGAGGGAATCGTCGGTGAAGAGGAAGAGGGAAAAGGAAATCACAGGTGAGAAGGAGAGCGAAGCGAAAATTTTTGGGGGAAAAGGGGGAACAAAATGCAATCATTGAGCTAGGGCTTACAACCTTTCCCTCTTCCATGAAATGTATTTATATTACAATTTATATTAACCATAATTAATTCTAAAAATTTTATTTTGAACAAATTTGCCACCAATTTTATATCTCACATAAACCTCTGACCAATTTTAACAGTGTAGAGTTATTTACTTTATAGTTTATTAAAATAAATAGTTATTTTTGTAAGTTACTTAAAAAATGTTATTAAAATTAAAATACTAGTGTAAAAAATTTAAGGTATTTATATTCAACATAATTAATTCAAAAAAAATTAGTTAGAACAAGATAACGACCAATTTTATCCCTCGCAAAAAACTTCTGAATAATGATATATAGTGAGTAATAATTCATTCACTAAATAGATTTTTTTCTCGCAAATTTTCATCATAAATTGGCTCCAAAAATCTTTCTATCGCCCCAATTTTGCGAGGAAAAAAATATAAATTGTGAAGGATGTTTCTTTCGCTAATAACTATATTGTCACTATACTTTTTTCCTTCACTGTTCCTTCGCTAAACAACTCATCATGTGAAGGAATAAATTCCTTCACAAAATTTCCTTCGCTAGAGGCCATTTTTGGTGTAGTGATATGTGAGAACCACAGCCGGTATCCAATACCCAAGTAGAATTTTTACTTTCTGAAAAATTAATTTCCATCATAAATAAACCTTGATCGGAAGTTGAAGCTTCTTCAAGCTTCTTCTGCTTTTGTTCTGTAAGAAACTTCTCGCAGATCCTCTTTCAGTGATCCGACTTATTGCAATGGAAGCATATTCCTTTGCTGGCTGGATCAGGTTTCTTATTATCCTTCACTTTTGCCTTGCCCTAAGCCTTCTTGTTTGTCTTCTTTTCAAAAAATACATTGGGCCTCTTCCTTTTCTTGGAAGAATCATCCACTAATAAGACTTGTTCAACTTGGATGGGAAGTGACCTTCAATAGTTTTCAACATGTTAAGTAATTCAGGCAAGCTGACATCCAACTTATTCATGTGAAAATTCACAACAAATTGTGAGAAGGTGTCTGGGAGTGACTGTAAGATCAAATCTTGACTTAACTCCCCATCCATAGCGAACCCTAGATGTCCAAGTTGTTCAATCAAATTGATCATCTTGAGGACATGTGTCCTAATGGTAGTGTCCTCAGTCATACGAGATCGGAAGAGCTCCTTAGATATCTGATATCTAGCAGTCCTACTTTGCTCACCATACAACTATTTGAGGTAAAGCAATATAGTAGGAGCATCCATAGTTTCATGCTGACGTTGAAGCTGTAATATCCGTGAATTTTTTTTATATATAATATTAATAATTAAAAATGTTTGAATATTTATGTTGAAATACATATATAATTATGTGTGTCCTTGAAAGTGATAATTCAATTTAAATTGAGTTAAATATGTGGTAAGTATGTAATGTAGTGGAAATAATGAAAAGCTTAATTTAAGCTTATGTGATATGCCTAGTGTGGCATAATGATGGACTAAGTAATTGTTTAATTAAAATTGAGGAAGAACTTATTAAATAATGTGATGAACTAATTATTATTATTTTAGTTAATTATTTGTTATGTGCAATTACATATGTTGTATGGTTTGGTTTTTTGCAGGAGTTGAGCCTGGCTTGGGATTGTCCTAGAGTGGGCAGCGGATCGTCATCTGCAATAATACAACCAGTAGTAATTGCACACCGATAGCCAATCCTTAAAAAAAATTGTTGCTTCGATGTTACGAATATATATATATATATATATATATATATATATATATATATATATACTGAAATGATCAAGTAAAGGATCCTTACTTTCTTAAAATGAGGACTTTTTTTTTTTTTTTTTTTTTTTTAAAACAACTAAAAAAAGTTTAATATTTTATGGAATGTAAATTTTTCCATAATATAATGTTTTGGCGTAATTTGGATACCTATACCAAAAAATATATATACGATGCGCATGCATCGTATATACCTATTTTGTTATACGTATCCAAATCACATCCAAAACAACGTATTATATAAAATTTCAGTTCCATAAAATATTAAAAAAAAAAATTTAGTTGTTTTAAAAAAGCACAAAAAAAAGTCCTCATTTTAAGAAAGTAAGGGATCCCTTACGAGATCCGCACTATATATATATATATATATATATATATATATATATATATATATATATATAATTAATTAATTAATTAATGCACTAAAGTTGCTTCATGCATAATATATAAGATGAGATATTAAGAAAAATATTATAATATGAATAATTATTATATAAGACTATATTGTAAAAGAAAGCTTGAGTTCTGTAATTCACTAAGTTGTATAAAGGAGCCTTGTGTGGCACAATGATTCATGGTGAGTCAATTAATGTGTATTTTAAAAGTATGGAAGAAAATTAATTTTAATATAATATTTGAGTGTAATTTAAATAATAAGTTTTATGGAAAATAATGGGTTGTTAGTAACCAACTAGTTTTATTCTAAACCAATTTAAATATTATTTGGACTAACCCAATGTACATAGATTATATGATTATGTGTATATGTGACGAACGAGATTTTTATAATATAATTTTAATATTTATTGAAGTAAATAAATATTTTCGATGATTTACTTATTAGATTAAATAATTAATTGATGAAATTGTGGTAGATTAATTTAATTATATGTGTTACATTTATTATATGTGTTCAATTTATTAAATTCTTGTGAGAGAATTTTATTATTCAATATATGTAATTATGTGAGCTTATTGTATTTAAAGAAATACTAAATAAGCCTAATGTATTTTATTTAATTTAATTATTAATTAGAGAGTTAATAATTTGACATTATTTATTAATGAAAAATTTAATTATGTGACTATGTTAATTTATGAGAATTTATTATATTTTATTTAAAGTAAATTAAATAAAATATTGATTTATTTTATGGAGTGTGACATTAATTAAACTATATGATCAAGCTTTATTAAATTAAATGGTTTTGAAATCTATTAAGCCTAACCAAACATGGCCTTACTGGGAGTTATTAGCAGTTACCCATGACTGGGTTAACTGACCATTATGTGCATCAGTTTCCTTTTTCCTTTGTTATATTACGTATGTTTTTATTTCCTATTTTTCTAAGTCTAAGAACAAAGCAATCACAGAGAGAGAGAATTAAGAATTGAGGGAATTGTGAGTGTGTAATCAACAGGTATTTGTAAAAGGATCATCAGCGATCATATCTTCTAATCTAATCTTTGGGCAATTTCTCCAAACCCAAATTCTTCTTTTACGTCATTAAGTTTTCATAGAAAAATGGCTTTCAAGTATCTGTAAATCTCTGTAATTGGGAAAGGATATGATTATAAGTTTATATATGTGTTAAATGTTATCAAATTGTATTTGATTATATATATATTACGTAGACCATATCATCAGTATCATAAAACATGTCGTATATGTTGTTCAAAACTTACAGAGTTTGGGTTATGGCCTTAAACGTGATTTTAATGTGTCAAACATAAATGTTTTTATAATATTCTCACTCTTATTTGATTATGCATGTTGATACGAAGAGACCAAACCTTAAATGAACGGATTCAGTGTTATAACGAATCCGTAGTATTAAAATTCATGATTTATGTTCAAAACCTTCAAGAACATCAAGAACAGTAAAATTAAATATATTAATTCTGTTAGTTATGTGTTTTAACATGTTAAAGTCATGCTAGAAGGTTAAGTAGTGATTATATGTGTATGGGTAAGTCTAAATTCGTGTAGAAATAAGAACAATTAGTAGAAATTGGCATGTTCTGCGATTTTCATGAATCGCCATTTCATGTCAATACGCCTGCCCATAAATGACCGACTCTGAGCATAAGAGTCATGACCATTAACGCGAGCCACGCTGTGAGCCATTGACCGGTCGCTTGTGTGTAGCCAGGCCATGTGAAGAGAATCGAGATAACAAGATAATGGTAGCCATAAATGCCACTCTCCAGAAAGTTCAGAAACGAAAATTCTAAAGTGTTTAAGTCCATGAATGTGATATTAATCTAATTTAATGAACATGAGAATATATTAGAAGTACAGTAAGATGTTAAAACAGATTATTATCATGTCAATAACATAATTGCATGTGGATTGAATTATTGAATACATAATTAGCTTGTTATTTGTGAAGTGTAATTTATGTGACAATGAATGTGATAAATTGACTAAGTATAGTCATAATCAAAGTTAGACAAAGAAAATGAACTTATGATGACTAGTTACATTATAATTAACTATAGTTGTGAATGGAAATGATATGTAGAATTTAAATCAAGGAACGAGTTTAATTAACGTATAATCTACGCACGAGGCAAGTTTCCTACCCCTACTTGTTATCATTGTTCAAGTTTATTATTTACCTTGAGTAAATTCTCATTTCTATTATTCAAGTTCGAATTGTTATATTAAAGATTTATTATCCTTTCAAAATATGAAATTGTTATACAATATTTGTTCTATTGTATACTTCTTGAGATTATTATTCAATTTGAATATCTATATTATTGAACCTTGTTAGACTAGTGAACCTTATTGATTCGACTAGTCCATAGTTGATGAACGTTCTAAATTTTAGAACCCTTATTGAATTATCCAAACTAAACTTCCTTTGGTGCGGACTCGAATGTCAAACTGAGATGAACAACCCTGCAAAGGGATTTACTTATGCGTTAGTGTTAAGATATTGTGCACAGTATGGTACTTAGGGCTGATCCCCCTAAGTATGAGTAGAAAGGTCCATAGTCTTATGACTGTTAAAGGTTTCAAGTATAACCCTTGATAACCTAGGACATAGTTCAAGGTCTTATGACCCTCAGAAATCTTTTGATTCTTGTTATTCATTCTTGATTCAAAAGTTGAGCTTTTATTTTAGAAGTTATTATTTATCTCGCATGTTATTATTCATTGTTATATTGTTATACTTGTGGGCAATTATGCTCACCCTTGCGTAATAATAACATTGCAGTTAAGAACGAAAGAGCAGACGAACCTTCCACTAGTAAAGGCAAGGGCAAGCTTAAATAGTAATGAAGACTGATTATGTGATGTCATTAGAATTGATGTTACTTAAGACTTATTGTTTATATTTCTGCACAGATGTTTAAGGTTAGTTTAACCTGGAATTGTATTATTATTCAGATGTTGTAACCCTTAAGGGGAAGATTTTAATTCTATCTATTGCATGGTTTGCATTTATTATGGGTAGATAGATAGATGATATTTGTACAGTGAACACCAAATCCCGTGGAATTGAAGTACCCAGATTTGGGGGTGTCACAGTATATATACCCCTAACTTATCACAAGGTAATAATATAAACTCATTAAAAATTACACTTGAGAGCCAAAAAGGAATTAACCTTAGTATATGAAGTCCATTTTACTGATACACATAGAAGTAATAGGGCTTGTCCCAAAACCATTGACCCATTTCATTATTAACTGTGTATAGGCCAATTGTATAGGCCATTGGCCTAGCATCTCTGTATTTCTCATCTTCAGACATTCAAATGATGAAGGGGGGAGTGGGTTCAATAGTATAATGGAACTATTCCACCAAATTTTCTTTATCTGTCATCTTCCTCTTCTTCCCTTTGGTTTGATTCGTAGGGAAAAAGCATTGTATGGGTAATAATCTCTCTATAAATGGAAGCCTCCACTTCTCAAATTGAGTTGCTAGAAATTTGCTGAGTTCACTTTAAAGTTCAAATTAGTGAGTGATGTGGAATTAAGTGAACAATATAAAGTAGGAGCACAAAAGTTAACAATTAAAGCTTCAAGAGGTGGCATTAATATTATGAATGTTCTTAATTTTAAGTTTGATAAATTCTTAGAAATTCATAAAATTTCTTGATAATTAGTTTGGAAATAAATGTCATTTTGTTAACTGAGTTTATACGAGTGTTTGGAAGTAATATGGACTAGCTTAAGCATGTTAAATGAAGAATTTTGTGTATGGGTTTTGAGTTTTGCAGAAGCAGAGCTATTCCTAGAACTATTCAGGAAGGGTGCAGATGCGCCCCTTTCATAGTTCAAGCCAGCCTTGTTGCACCGGCTTCTATTGCGAGGCATCTCGGAGGCGGTAGCAATTTCGCTGCAGCTCCTACTGATCTGAGACAACACAATTCTTGTAGTGCACCGAGAAAGGGATAATGACTTCTGCTATAATCTGATATGTTTTAGCATGCTAGTTTTACTTAAATATGCATGGTCTGACATATGGTATAGAAATCATTTGCATATCATGAGTTGCTTAGTTTCTTTAATGAACATTTTATAAAGAAAACTTGAAACTTCGAAAAGAAACTTTGATGAAACTTATGATATTTAAGTTATAACTTTTAGCATGTGTATATGGCTTAGTTATGTACGAAATGTGATTCAAAGTTACCTTGCATGTACTAAGTTGCTTTACCTTGATTTAAAATGACTTTTAAAGAAAAACTTAAAAGATTTGAAACTAGTAACCATGAACATTGTGTTACTTACATTCTGAAATTGTGGTATAATATGCTAGAACTCTTTATGTCACTAAACAAGACTAATATGTGTGTACATCTAGTTACACACAAGATAAGTTATTCAAGCGTGATTTTAAATGTGTTTTCAAGTGATGAGCTATACTGGCTATGCGTAAATAAGTTGAATACATGTGAGCATGTGTATTGAAGGTTGCTTTAATAATCTCATAGATAGTCTCTTGTGAAATGAACTCATTAGGCCTTGTTAATTGAAAACTTCATAACTTTTGAAAATAAACTTAAAGTGAACACAAGAGATATCAAACCTAGCCCAAGCCCTCTTAACATGTGTATATGATATGTGTTAGTATCCATGTATGCTAGAAAGTAAGCCAAAAACAGAAAACTCAAAATTCAACTCTGGTTTTAACAGGGAGCTCCACTCCCAAGTCATATCATAGTCATAGCCATACATGCTTGAGAGAAAGTGTTGACTGACTATTTTGATTATGATCTGAACCTTGTAGCATGTATGCATTTGTGTCTTAAGCTAAAGTACAGAATGAGATTGATGTTCTGAGTATTCAAGCATATGAGGTCAATATAAAATCAAGATTTAACAAGTTTCTACAAAGTTTCTAAACAAAACTTTTAAAGACAAAAGCAAGAATAAAATGCAACTATGTGGTTTGATAGTACACTAAATATATGACAGAATATATGTGCTTAGAATATGTAATTGAACATGTGTATTATATGTGTGTGGGATGGTTGGTTTATATATCAAGCATATATAACTAATGAATGTGTATATATACGTAACCATGATACTATAGGACATTGAAGTGACATTAAGCTTTAGAACTGTAATCTACGCTAAAGGCAAGTTCCCTGACTCTCTTTAAATGTTTCTATTGTTCCAGTATCTTAACCTATTCATTTACTTAATGCAAGAAATCTATGACTACGCAAGTTCCTTAACTTACATAACTTCGTATATTGTGCAAGTTTCTTAATTATTGATTATATTAACTACACCCATATTGAGCAAGTTTCCTAACTTCATTTGATTTTCATATTAAATGCAAGTTCCCTAACTTACACAATCTTGGATATTGTGCAAGGTTCTAATTGTTGTTATATCAACCATATATATTGAGCAAATATATGAACTTGTACACTTATTGATTGTATAAGCAAATTGTTCTATAGAATAATTCTTGTGTTATCTAAATTCATGAAAATTATTATCCATACTCTGAAACTTGATTTAAATCATACTTACATCTTTGAAAATGATTCTTTGAATTTTATTGCGAACGTTGAACGTATTATTCCTAAGTGTGTTAAGAAAATCGTATATGTCATTTGTTTCAGCTAGACCAATATCTATGAATTAGAAAGCGATTCAAATAAATTGCCTTGGTGCAGACTTTTATAATCTACTAAGATGAACAACCCTCATAGAAGGGGAAACTATACAACGTCGGGGAACCGAGATTCACATAAGCAATAGAGGTCGTTATGCATAACACAGTGCAGTAGAGGTCGATCACCTATTGTACTTGCTTATATTGGATTATCAGTGTAATACTGTTAATTCTAGCTAGATTTCTGTAATACTGCTACTCAGTATTCAATATTTATTAACTTCGAATTTGCCAAAATCTTTGGATTCTTCTAAAAAAATTGGTCCATAGTGACATCCATTCATTCACTTGAAATTGTTGAAACCTTGGAATGCTTTCGTAATCTTTCAGTCCATAATGGCTTTTTATTGACTTCAAAGGATAGATTTGGAACCATCGATATTTTTGTGTTCACGAAGTTCTTCTTTAAATTCTTGAGCTATTATTGATTATGAACCTTTTATACACTTGTTCACATTTATTATTATATTACTTGCTGGGCAAATTCGTTGCTCGTTCTTGCTTCCCTTAAACATTTCAGTTAAGGCGGAACAATGCGGAACTTCAACTAAAGATAAGGGCAAAAGCAAGGTTATGGAGTAGCTTTATTCTTCTATGCTATAATTTGAATCTTATGATTATGTATTAAAACTTAATGTTGGTTATGTAATAAGACCAAAGTGTGGTTATGTATTAAGACTTAATTAATGTTATGTATTAAGCTATGTTTTGGAATAAGTTATGAAGTGTATTAGTAATAGTTTCGAGACTTGGGACGAGAATATTTATATTTTATCAATGTAAATTATTCTATTATTTCGTTGAATGAGATTTTAGTATGTTATTAGAGTTAGATCGTGAAGCACTAGATTCGAGGTACAGGTATCTGAATTTGGGGGCGTCATAGAAGCTCATTACACATAGATGCGAGCATGATGCATTGAGCCACAATTGCATCATCTTGCCACTTTCTAAAAGTAGTAATCTCTTCCTCAAAGGCTGAGTATGCAAAATTTGCAAGGATGGGTTAATTTAGGACATAAGAAATTTTTTCAGCAATGAAAACAATTCTCAGATTCCTTAACTAGCCCGTGAAATTCGGTTCGGCCAGTTTGTTAGCATCAAGTATTCTACGCAGTGATATTAGTGAGTTTGACATTTTCAAATTCTGTATTTGAAAAAGATAACATTTTAGCATACATTCATTTAATTAAATACCAAAATAAATTAAGTCTTGTTTTAAATCAATATCTCCCACTATTTTCTTCAAACTATATTACTCTCATTTATAAAGTTTAACAAAATCTAATTAAATCTGCTAGTGAGAATAAGGATCTCATTTCAAATGTATATAGCCTTGTGTGTGCACAACAAACTATATATAGATAAATAGGTAGATAACTCTTGTCAATTACATTGTTATTTAACTCCTTTTATTTTGCCTCTTAGATCATAATGGTCGAGTGTGTGCACATCAGAACTAAAATAATCTAAATTAAGTCAGACCCAGCATTTCCAAATAAGTGAAGAGAAAACTACAACCCTTGTATGTGCACAACAAAGCAGTAATGTTTGATTCATTATAAACATCATATATAATAAAGCAACTTCTTAAATATTTAATATTCGTCTTGTGTGTGCACAACAAACTCATATTAAATTTTCAATACTCTATCGCTTTACCGTGCTTGAAGGCGTCGTTTGATATTCCAAATATCTTTGAATTTTACAACTTAATATAATTTCTTTGAGGGATTTTTTTATTTCTCACCTTGTTTAGCGCATGCACACACACACACACACACACACACACACACATATATATATATATATATATATATATATATATATAAAATACGCATCATATTAATTAACATGTGAAACATGTTGTATAATATATATTATATATACTGTATGAGCATGCACATATAGAATAATATATTCTACCTGGATTGATTATGGACTTTTATTCTAATTTGGTTTACTAGAGCGACCAAGTGAACCAAAAGCTCAAACCTAGGGTGCAAGAACAGAATTTAAATATAACTATTACATTTAAACACTAGTTTAATTACAAACGGGTCTTCAAGAGCTCTTTTCTCCATTGTCTCTAATTCTTCAAGTAATTCTAACTAATCATATTACATAAACTTTTTACTATAAATATAAACCTTGATCAATAGTCAATGGGAAGTACATAGGATGGAGATAGAAATTACATCAAGAAAAATTAAAGAAGATGAGGTACGCAGACCCCATTTATAAAAGTCAATCATTCATTCATCCAACTAAAATAAAATCCAATCACATTGGTCAATAGTGTAAGACCCCAACTTTTATGAATAAAGATTAATTTTTCCCGAAATATATTTTTGGAATATTATGGTGTGGATTTGATGTAATGTTATAGTTGTGGATATTATTTACAAATTTTGCAAAGTAAGCAAGTGGTTATATAATATTCGATTGGTCAGGGAATATTCGTTTTAACAGGGAATATTCGTACAACGACACAATCATTGGTGGACCCCACAACGGAAGTATTGTCGTAGTTAGAAAACGACAGAATTATCTTTTTATAAAAATAACGATAAAAGTTTTACCATTAAATTGCTGAACTACCCGGTGGTAAAAGTACAGTAATACGCGTGGTTGCATAGTAGCACACGGTATTGATTATTGATGCTTACGTGAAAAGTCACTAAGTTATACTCAATTATTGCTACAGTAATTGTTGCATCATATCTCTCATATTATTGATTCAATTATTGTCACAGTATCATCTGCATAATATTTTATATTATTAAATCAATAATTGAGATGACAAAGTTATTCATATTATTATTTGCAATATTGACAATGTCTAGAAGTTCTGTCAAGGAGAGGTTTGGTCACCTAATTGCGTGCCAATAAGGAGAAATACTTTTCGGAAAGCCCCCTCTTTCCTGGGAACAACCTGGTTGTTAAATATTATGAGTTATAATATTAATGATGAATAAGCTCGTGTTGATTAAAGATGAAATTGATATTTCCAGTGTGTTGGGATTATTAGTGTTAGTGGAAATCGACATCTATTTCGATAATAATGGATGACTGGAGGTTATATTGACCAAACGGGTAATTCATCGAATAAATGAGCAATTATTTGCTATTAATTCACATGCTTATAACTATTTGTTCACATGTGTGTACTATTGATTCAAATGCATGTACTATTAGGGGAGGTGGTGCAAGATTGATAATACTTGCATGACTAAATTAAAAATGGAGGTATAGATGAAGGTACTATACTGTAATTAATTTTTTAAACATTATTATACTATTTATTCACATGATTGTACTATTGATTCACAAGATGTACTATTAGGGGAGGTGGTGCAAGTTTGATAATACTTGCAGGACTAAATTAAAAATGAAAAAAAGATGAAGGTATTATATTGTAATATTTCGAGCCCCAAAACGTGCAATTATCGAAACTATATTTTCCTATAAATAGAAGCTCATTTTTCTTTCATTCTCACCAATTCACAAAGACTCACAAGAGCAATTATAGAAAGAGAAGTTATAGAGAGAGAAAGTAGAAGAGAAGTCTGCTACCTCACTATTCTAGTATCCAGTCTTCTTCTGAGGTAAGGAATATTATTTTTTTCAGTATTCATAGGAATAATATTGTCTTCCATACTATGTAGTATGTGAGTAATATTATTTTGTCTAATATTCCTGATTATACCCTCATTTTGTTAAAGTATTGCTTCTATACTCTGTGAAATTAGTAGAATATCCTTGAAATTTACGCTTCATCTAGTATCGTTTCACAAGGATATTTTCTGCACATTCTTGTTAAATTTTAAGCTTTTCATGCCGGAGTACTGTCCATGAGTAGTATTCATTTTTATGGTACTATACACAAAGTACTATTCATGGGGTACTATTCACAAAGTACTATTCACGAGTACTATTCACAAATTACTATTCACGAGTAATATTCACAAAGTACTATTCTCGAAGTACTATTCATGGGGTACTATTCACTCGGGTACTATTCACTCGAGGAATTATTCATGACAAAAATTGATTTTTTTACTGTCCAAATCATTTTTGATACAATATTATTCTTGAATTTTACTCCACAAAGCAGTATCATGTTGACAATTTGGACGTAATTGATTTCTGGGTAAATTATACTCCACAAAGAAGTATCATCTTGAACTTGTTTTATTGAATTCTTATATCATTGTCATCATCCTCATGTTTATATTATGTTGAAAGTCATTTGTGGCATGTAGTGCATAGATGGACTTGGTATGATTATGACCAGGGATTATTCGGTATAATCATGACCGTAATGTTACAAATGATGTGATAAAAGTCTTTATTGGCCCGTAGTGCATTGATGGACAGTTGTTGGTATGATCATGACCATTGATGAATACACGAATATCCTTGGCCCGTAGTGCATGGATAATTTGTGGTCATGATACTAAAGAATATCATTGGCCGTAGTATTCGATGATTTAGATTATTTATTAAGTTGAGTCTCATCGATAAAAGTGATGAAAACCCTTTTAAATCATAGAAGATAGTAGATTTTATGCTCTACTTGACTCTTCTAATGAATTGCTTGTTCCGCTGCAGTTAAACCTGATGTTTGTTATATTTTATCAATTTAACACTGTTGAAGGCTAACTATAAATTATTCTGCATTATCTTAGTCATAATATTTCTTACTGGGCTAGTTGAGCTCACCCTTTTGTTTTCATTGTTCTCTTCAGGAAATGAGAACGTAGCCGAGACTAGTCGGGGAACGGAGTGATGGTCCAGATGATAGCATTAATAGTCCTCACTATTCTATGAAATAGTGTGATAATAAATGTATTGAGGACTCCATTTGAGTTGAATACTGTCTAGAAGACAATATTCGTATTAAAACTCTCATTTTATGTTTTGTCGTATTTTACACGACAGTTGTATTATTAAGTTGTATTTGAATTTTTGTACCATGTATTTGGCGACTCAAGATGGGTGATGTATACCTATTTTGGGGGCACCAAAGTTGGTATCAAAGCTTAGGGATATGATCCCTGGCTAAGATGTGATACTAGGACTAGGAGGGGAGAGACGGGGAATTCCTTCGCTAGTATGACCTACCTAAGTTTATTTGGTATTTAATTGGTCGGTCAAAGTATAGGGATAATATGTTGGATGTTAATTAACCCTTGTTTTGTGGAAGTATTTGAAAATGACATCCAAGAATATTGAGAATAGCAATGGTGCATAGGAGACTGTTGAGTCACCACAGATCAATACCCAGGATAATGTGCAACATGAAGACAATAATCCTCAGGTAAACAACAACGATCAAATGATGAACGATGGAATGTTCAGAGGCTTTATGCAATTCATGCAACATCAGGCGAGAGAAGCTTCTGTCGAAAATGTAGGTGGAAACACTGGAAACTCTCGGAAGGCCACCGCTAAACAGTTCAAGGAGCTGGGACCACCGGAGTTTATTGGAGAGCCAAAACCACTTAGGGCGGAAACGTGGATAAAGCAGATCACCAAGATATTTGATGTCTTGGGATGCGCTGAGGAGCAAAAGGTTCCCTTTGCCACCTTTATGTTACGAGGAGAGGCAGATTACTGGTGTGAATCGGTAAAGCGTACTCAACCTACCGCACTGAAGATATCTTGGGAGAAGTTCCAAGAACTATTCAACGACAAGTACTTTCCCAAAAGTATTCGTCACATGAAAGAGGTAGAGTTCATCAAGTTGGAGCAGAATAATATGACCGTGTCGTAGTACAAAGCTAAGTTTGCCGAGTTGTCCCGGTTTGTGTCCCACTTGGTTGATAATGAGGAGAGAATGACGCGGATGTTTTTAAGAGGTTTGAAATCAGAGATACGTCAATATCTTATTTCTCATAAATTGTGTTTGTATTCAGATGTTGTAAATATGGCTCAATTATTGGAGCGCGATAACGAGTCAATGCAACCAAGAGAAACCAGCCGGCAGAATGAAAATACCAGTGGTAACAGTCATCAAAGCGGTGACAACAAACGTGGAGGGAATCAACATGCCAGAAATGGTAACCACTTTGGTGGTAATCATGGCCAAGACAATAAAAGTGGACATTTCAAGAAGAGGAGATTCAACAATGATGGAAAGACGTTAGCATCAACACCCGTTGTTAAGGAAGGAGAACGACCACCTATCATATGCTTCAAATGCAGAGAGAAGGGACACATCAGTCCAAACTGTGCGCAGCAGTCCAAAACGTGTTACAATTATGGAAGAGAAGGTCACCTAGCTAGATTTTATCGCATGGGAAGCCAAGTCCGATGGAAGCGGTGACACCAAATGCCATCCCGCATAAGTCAAAACCGAAGAGTTCAAGGAGAGTATTTGTTGTGACCTCCCAGAAAGCAAGGAACCCGAACGAGGTCATCACGGGTAAGCTTATCATAAACTCTAGCGAAGTCTATACCTTATTTGATACTGATTCTACCAATTCTTTTTCCTACTTGCGCTCAATGTTTGACTCTGGAGAAATTAGACTTTGATTTATATGTGGAAACTCCATTGGGAGAAACCTTCATTACATCAACTGTTTATAAGTCTTTTTTGGTTCAAATCGGTACCCTCACATTACCTGTCGATCTTATTTCCTTAAAAATACCTGCGTTTGACGTAATTCTAGGGATTGATTGGTTAACTACTCATCATGCAAAAATTAATTGTTTTCGTAAGGTTGTTAGCTTTCATATTCCTAACCAACCTATTATGCGAATTTAAGCAACCAAACCATTAAAATCAATCACTGTCGTCTCAAGCCATAAAGCTACTCGTTTATTAAAAAACGGATGTCAAGCTTTCTTAGCTCATGTCACGGATTTAAACAAAAATACGTCAGATTTGATGGATATTTCTATTGTTAATAAATTTCCTGATGTATTCCCTGAAGAACTTCTTGGCCTACCCCCAGAGCGTGTAGTTGAATTTTGTATCGACCTTGAACTCGGTATAAAACCCATTTCCAAAGCCCATATCGAATGGCTCCTATTGAACTTCAGGAGTTAAAGACTCAATTGCATGAATTGTTATGCATTGGTTTCATTTTTCCTAGTACGTCTCCTTGGGGTACTCCTATTCTATTCGTGAAGAAGAAAGATGGGAGTATGCGACTTTGTATTGACAACCAGGAATTGAACCATGTCGCCATCAAGAATAGGTATCCGTTACCTCGTATTGTTTGACTAGTTGCAAGGCACACAATTCTTTTCAAAGATCAATCTTTGTTTTGGATATCATCAGCTGAAGGTTAAAACTGAGGATATTCCAAAGACTGCCTTCAGAACTCGATATGGGCATTATGAATTCTTAGTCGTGTCTTTTAGATTGACTAATGCTCCTGCTGCCTTTCATGGATATGATGAAACGAGTATTCAAGAAATATTTGGATCACTTTGTGGTCGTCTTTATTGATGACATCCTCATATATTCCAACAGCCGTGAAGATCATGAGCAACACTTGAGGTTGATACTCCAAAAGCTTCGTGAACACAAGTTTTATGCCAAGTTGAAGAAATGCGAGTTCTGGCTCGAGGAAGTAGCATTCCTTGGGCACGTACTATCAAGTCATGGAATATCTGTTGACCCGGCAAAGATTAAAGCTATTCAAAGCTGGGAGCAACCTAAATCAGTGACCGAAGTACGTAGCTTTCTCGTCTTAGCTGGTAATTATCTGAGATTTGTAGAAGGGTTTTCTCGAATCGCTACTTCATTAACTTAGCTGACTCGGAAAGATACAAAATTTGGTTTGAGCGTGGAATGTGAGAAGAGTTTTCTAGAACTCAAGAGGAGACTCATTTCAGCACCTGTTCTAACAATACCATCTGGCTCGGAGGGATTTGTCATCTACAGTGGTGCTTCAGGCAAAGGGTTAGGATGTGTTCTCATGCAACATGGGAAAGTCATAGCCTATGCCTCTCGATAACTCAAAGAATATGAGAGGAATTATCCTACTCATGATCTAGAGTTAGCAGTTGTTGTCTTCGCACTTAAAATTTGGAGACATTACTTATATGGGGAGAAAGTGGAGATCTATACGGATCATAAAAGCCTTAAATATTTCTTCACTCAAAAGGAACTCAACATGCGACAACGACATTGGCTTGAACTGTTGAAAGATTATGATCATACCATCCAATACCATCCTGGAAAAGCGAACGTGGTAGCTGACACATTGAGTAGAAGATTATATGCGGGTACAAGTGCGATATTATCAACGCAAAGGCCCATTTTGTATGACTTGAAAAGGATGGAGATAGAGTTAAAGACTCCGGGGACCCATGTGATGATGGCGAATATATGAGTAGAACCGGCTTTAATCGATAAAGTTAAAGCTGCTCAAGCTACAGACCTAGAGCTAATGCGTATGAGAAAGAAAGTGCAAGAAGGTGTTATTCCGGAAGCAAGAATTGATGAAGAAGGAATACTTCGAGTCAACTCCAGACTTTGTGTTCCTAACGATTCTGACTTGAAGTATTAAATCATGATGGAGGTGCACAACACACCATTTGCAATCTATCCTGGGAGTACCAAAATGTATCGTGATCCTCGACATACATTTTGGTGGAGTAATATGAAGAGAGAGATAGCGGGGTTTATATCAAGGTGTCTAACTTGTCAACGAGTCAAGGCGGAGCATCAAGTGCCAAAAGGTCCATTACAACCACTTGAAATTCCAGAATGGAAGTGGGAGCACATTACCATGGATTTCATTACTGGTCATCCCAAGGTTTCTCAAGGCATAGATGCGATTTGGGTCATTGTTGATAGATTGACCAAGTCTACTCATTTCTTACCGATACGAGAAACTTATACACTTGAACGTCTTACTCATATGTACATAAACGAGATTGTAAGATTGCACGATATGCCAGTATCCATAATTTCTGATCGAGACCCAAGATTCACTTTATGATTTTGGGTTAGTTTGGAAAAAGCTGTGGGCACAGATTTACAATTTAGTTTGGCATATCATCCTCAAACGGATGGGCAGTCGGAGAGGACTATTCAAACTCTTGAAGATTTATTAAGACTCTGTGTCCTTGACTTTAAAGAAAGTTGGGACAAGTTCTTACCATTGGTGGAGTTTTCCTACAACAACAGTTATCAAGCAAGTATTGGCATGGCTCCATTTGAGGCGTTGTATGGAAGAAAGTGTCGTTCTCCAGTATGTTGGGAAGAGGTGGGTGAAGCAACGTTGTTGGGACCAAAGTTGGTACGTATGACTACGAAAAAGATTCAAACGATCCGACAATATATAAAAACCTCACAAGATCGACAAAAGAGTTATGCTGATCTTCATCGAAAAGACGTGGAATTCAATATTGGAGATCATGTGTTGTTACGTGTTTCTCCATGGAAAGGAGTTACGGGATTTGGAAAGAGAGGAAAGCTCAATCCTCGATTCATTGGCCCATTTTTAATCCTCGAACGAGTAGGAATTGTGGCATATAGACTCGCCTTACCACCAAGTGTGTCTCGTGTTCATAACGTTTTTCACATATCTATGTTATGTAAATATGTGAAAGACCCGAACCAAATTATTGAATTAGAACCGGACGAGATAGCGGAAGATTTAACGTATGAGGAGGTACCTGTTAAAATCTTGGATAAGAAGGATCATGTTCTACGCTCCAAGGTTAGACCTCAAGTCAAAGTTTTGTGGAGAAACCACGATGTTGAGGAAATGACCTAGGAGTTAGAATCTGATATGAAGTCAAGGTATCCTCACCTCTTCGACATACCAAGTACGCACCCTAATTTCGAGGATGAAATTTCATAAGAAGGGGAGGTTGTAAGACCATAACTTATATGAATAAAGATTAATTTTTCTCGAAATATATTTTTGGAATATTATGGTGTGGATTTGATATAATGTTATAGTTGTGGATATTATTTACAAATTTTGCAAAGTAAGCAAGTGGTTATATAATATTCGATTGGTCGGGGAATATTCATTTTAATAGGGAATATTCGTACATCGGCACAATCATTGGTGGACCCCACAACGAAAGTATTGTCGTAGTTAGAAAATGACATAATTATCTTTTTATAAAAATAACGACGAAAGTTTTACCGTTAAACTGTTGAACTACCCTGTGGTAAAAGTACAATAATACACGTGGTTGAATAGTAGCACACGGTATTGATTATTGATGTTTACATGAGAAGTCACTCAGTTATACTCAATTATTGCTACAGTAATTGATCCATCATATCTCTCATATTATTGATTTAATTATTGTCACAGTATCATCTGCATAATATTTTATATTATTAAATCAATAATTGAGATGACAAAGTTATTCATATTATTATTTGCAATATTGACAATGTCTAGAAGTTCTGGTTAAGGAGAGGTTTGGTCACCTAATTGCGTGCAATAAGGAGAAATCCTTATCGGAAAGCCCCCTCTTTCCTGGGAACGACCTGGTTGTTAAATATTTTGAGTTATAATATTAATGATTAATAAGTTCGTGTTGATTAAAGATGAAATTGATATTTCCAGTGTGTTGGGATTATTAGTGTTAGTGGAAATCGACATCTATTTCGATAATAATGGATGTTTGGAGGTTATATTGACCAATAGGGTAATTAATCGGATAAATGAGCAATTAATTGTTATTAATTCACATGTTTATAACTATTTGTTCACATGTGTGTACTATTGATTCACATCCATGTACTATTTGGGGAGGTGGTGCAAGATTGATAATACTTGCATGACTAAATTAAAAATGGAGGTATAGATGAAGGTACTATACTGTAATTAATTTTTTCACATGATTATACTATTTATTCACATGATTGTACTATTGATTCACAAGATGTACTATTAGGGGAGGTGGTGCAAGTTTGATAATACTTGCAGGACTAAATTAAAAATGAAAGAAAAGATGAAGGTATTATACTGTAATATTTTGAGCCCCAAAACGTGCAATTATCGAAACTATATTTTTCTATAAATAGAGGCTCATTCTTCTTTCATTCTCACCAATTCACTAAGACTCACAAGAGCAATTATAGAAAGAGAAGCTATAGAGATATAAGCTTTAGAGAGAAAATAGAAGAGAAGTCTGCTACCTCACTATTCCAGTATCCAGTCTTCTTCTGAGGTAATGAATATTATTTTTTTCAGTATTCATAGGAATAATATTGTCTTCCATACTATGTAGTATGTGAGTAATATTATTTTGTCTAATATTCCTGATTATACCCTCATTTTGTTAAAGTATTGCTTCTATACTCCGTGAAATTAGTAGAATATCCTTGAAATTTTTGCTTCATCTAGTATCGTTTCACAAGGATATTTTCTGCACATTCTTGTTAAATTTTAAGCTTTTCATGCCGGAGTACTGTCCATGAGTAGTATTCATTTTTATGCTACTATTCACAAAGTACTATTCACAAGTACTATTCATAGATACTATTCATAAAGTACTATTCATGGGGTACTATTCTCAAAGTACTATTCACGGGGTACTATTCACTTGGGTACTATTCACTCGGGGAATTATTCATGACAAAAATTGATTTTTTTTACTGTCCAAATAATTTTTGATACAATATTATTCTTGAATTTTACACCACAAAGTAGTATCATGTTGAAAATTTGGACGTTATTGATTTCTGGATAAATTAAATTATAAATCTTTAAAAATTTATCCTTGAACTTGTTTTATTGAATTTTTATATCATTGTCATCATCCTGATGTTTATATTATGTTAAAAGTCATCTGTGGCATGTAGTGCATAGATGGACTTGGTATGATTATGACCAGGGATTATTCGGTATAATCATGACCGTAATGTTACAAATGATGTGATAAAAGTCCTCATTGGTCTGCATCTTGCATTGATGGACGAGTTGTTGGCATGATCATGACCATTGATGAATACACGAATATCGTTGGCCCGTAGTGCATGGATAATTTGTGGTCGTGATACTAAAGAATATCCTTGGTCAGTAGTAGTGCGGGGTGATTCGATGATGTGGATTATTTATTAAAGTCGAGTCTCAAATGATAAAAGTGATGAAAACCCTTTTAAATCATAGAAGATAGTAGATTTTATGCTTTACTTGACTCTTCTAATGGATTACTTGTTTTGCTGCAGTTAAACTTGATGTTTGTTATATTTTATTAGTTTAACACTGTTGAAGGCTAACGATAAATTATTCTACATTATCTTAGTCATAATATTTCTTACTGGGCTAGTTGAGTTCACCCTTTTGCTTTCATTGTTCTCTTAAGGAAATGAGAACGTAGTCAGGATTAGTCGAGGAGCGGAGAGTGACGGTCCGGATGATAATTTGTAACAATCCTAATTTTTAATTTAATATTTAAATATTTATTGAATTATATAAATATTTAATAGATGTGTTTATTGTGAATAAATATTTGTTTAATTGATTTGATTTGATTGGGTTAATTATTTATTTAATAAATAATTAATGAGTTAAGGAAAGTAATTATTTTAAAATAGTAATCTAATTTAATTTAATAATTAAGTTAGAGAGTTTATAATGATTAAATAAATTATTATATTATGCAATGAATTGTTATTAGAATTAATTAAATTAAGTATGAAAACTTAATTAATTAGAAGTGTGACAAAATAGTTATATTATAAGTGGTTATTAAAATAAATTAAAGTAGTTTTAATTTATTTTGCCAAACAAGGCTTAAATATATTAAGTCTTTAATTTTAAATAATTTTTCCAAACAAATTCCTATGGCTTTTGGATTTTTAAATTTGATTTATTAGTAATATAAATTAAATTAAACAAAATATATATAATATATATATTAATTTGGTAACTGATAAATTGAATAGGGGTATTGAGTAGGCGTCGGTTTTGTTTTAAACGGGCATGCGTTGGTTTTATTTTGTTTTTACTTAAAGAGTATTTGGGTTTTGACTTAAGAGAAAAGAAAAGGAAGATTACAGAAATTGAGAGAGAATGGAGTAAATTGAGAAGAAAAGGTCTCTGAAGTTGCAAGGTTGTTTGTGATTAGCAAGGGTTAACCAAGAAAAAGAAGGTATCATTCAAAACCTTTATACCATATGTATGTACGTATATATGTTTATATGGCTTAATTTCTAAAGTTTCTGTGATCTTAAGTTTCAGTATAGTATAAAGTTTTTTTTTACAAAAACTTTCTGTAACCTATGCTCTTACAATTGATTATGAAATTATGCGTAATTATAATTGTAATTGTTATAACTAGCATGTATATATGTATATATATGTTGTATACTAAAATACGTTCAAAGAAAAAGAAGAATTGGTTTTACAGTGAAAACGTGTATGAACTTGAGTTGTACAAAATCAAAGGTTATAGATACAATTGTATGCTAGTTGTGAAATTGAAAGTCATCTATGTTAATTGGGTATGAGTTTCAGAAAATTATAGTTTAAAGGAATCAAATTGGTTATAACCATGGAATTACAGTTTACTGTATTTTATATATCGATAATGGAGTTTTGGTTTTAAAGCAAAGGCGTATAATGATTTAAGTTTTCTAAAATTATTGTTTAGTGGTTTAAACTAGTATATGCATGTTGGGTAGTGTGTATATGTGTAATTTATATAAGTTAGCATGTTAATTTAGATGTTAACAGTGTTAAATAGACAAAAATTAGTTGTTCTGTTCTCCCGTGGTTGGGTTCTCAGAAGTTTGGCCGCCAGCATGTAATTTCGCTTGACACTAAAATTGCGCCAAATACCAAAGTTCGCGCCCTGATGCCACTGGCTAGCTTAGTCCTCGCGCCCCAGGGCCGGAATTGTAGTCTGAGTCGGACAGTTTTGACCTCCTATAGTAAAATGACCATAACTTTCTCATACGAAATCCGATTGAGGTTATTCAAGATGATCCGGAACGAGGACGAGTAGACCTACAACTTTTGTTCTTTACGTGTTTCAATTTGAGGTCTGTAACAGTAGTCAAAATAGTCATCTTTAGGACTGTTGTGTTTTAGGGGGCAATCGGAGGGCGTCGGGCATGCACATATGCATGTGTAGTGCTCCTGATGATAAAAGATGTTATTCTAAGTTATAAAACTTGAATATTAGTAAATATAATGATGCTTAACATTAATAAATGATGTATTAGATAAGTTATAGAAGCATAGTAAGCATACACAAGAGAGACAAATCGAGCGTGTGACGAATGAACATCGAAACGCCGTGCCAAGTGTTAATGAACTTAAAAAGTGTTTCAATTCAATTGAAATGAATATTATAGGATATAAAATGGGTTTAATATAAAACCAATAAGTAGTCCTAGCAAGACTTAAGCACTTGAATGAACTTCGAGTTTAACTAAGAAGAAATATAGTGAGTCATAAGTCGAAAAGTTAACACAATCTAATTGAACATTGTGTGCTAATTAATAGGAAAGATTATGAGATGTGGAGTAGAGTTATATTACAATTACTATGTGTTATTATGTGACTAATAGTTGATGTGTATGATTATATAACTGTGTAGGGCACGTGAAGTGCAGATAACTATAAGTTGTTAAACTATTATCGGTAAACAACGATCAAGGCAAGTCTTTCTATTCCTATTTTCTACGTGGACTTGATGAACTGTTTTAAATTGCATGATATGTTATGCATGTTGAAATCATGAAATGTTAAAGTCAATATATGACTGCATTGTTTTGGCTAAGTAATGATGATTGAGTAAGGAACTCAATCTTTATATTTGCTATGTGAATTAAAAGCATGTATGCCTTGTTACTTTAATGAGATGTATATCGAGCATGTTATTATGTGACGCCCCCAAAATAGGTATACATCACCTATTCTGAGTCGCCAAATACATGGTACAGAATACAAATACAACTTAATTATACAACGTGCGTGTGCAAAGTACGACAAAACATAAGTCGTGAGTTTTAATACAAATATTGTCGCCTAGACAATATACAAACTCAAATTCAATATTATTACATTTATTTTCTCACTATTTCTTTGAATAGTGAGGACTACTAATGCTATCATATCCGTCTCATCACTCCGCTTCTCGACTAGTCCTCGCTACTTTCTCATTTCAAGAGAACAATGAAAGTAAAAGGGTGAGCTCAACAAGCCCAAAGAGGAAATATTATGACTAAGATAATGCAGAATATATTATCGTTAGCCTTCAACAGTGTTAAACTGATATAATATAACAACCATCAAGTTTAACTGCAGCGGAACAAGCAATCCATTAAAAGAGTCAAGTAGAGAATAAAATCTACTATCTTTTATGATTTAAAAGGTTTTTCATCACTTTTATCGTTGGGACTCAGCTTAATAAATAATCCACATCACCGAATCACCCCTGCACTACGGCCAAGGATATTCTTTAATATCACGACCACAATTATCCATGCACTACGGGCCAAGAATATTTGTGTATTCATTAATGGTCAAGATCATGCCAATAACTGTCCATCAATGCACTACGGGCCAATGAGGACTTTTACCACATCATTTATAACATTACTACCATGATTACAATCAATAATCTCTCGGTCATAATCATACCAAGTCCATCTATGCACTACAGGCCACAGATGACTTTCAACAAAATATAAACATGAGGATGATGACAATGATATAAGAATTCAATAAAACAAGTTCAAGAATTATTTTATCCAGGAATCAATAACGTCCAAATTGTCAACATGATACTTCTTTGTGGAGTAAAATTTTAAGAATGTTCAGAAGAATATTTCCATAAAAAGATACTGGATAAAGCGCAAATATCAAGGATATACCACTAATTTCATGGAGTATAGAAGTCAAAACTTTAACCAACTGAGTATAATAGAGAATGGAATAACAAAAGAAATCACCAAGCATGTGATAGACCGCACAAACAGGTTATTCCAACAGAATAATAAATAACGGAACCAGGTCCGACGTAAAATGCATGCATGTGATATTCCAATGTAATAATAAAGGCGGAATCAGTCCCGCCGTAAAACGCATGCATAAGATATTCCAACAAAATAATAAATAATGGAACCCAGTCATGAGTAAAGCATGCATGAGGATGTTCCAATGAGAATGACAAATAATGGAACGAAGTCCCACAGAAACGCATGCATGTGATGTTCCAGTGAGAATAATAAAGAATGGAATAACATAAGTTCTCTTTATGGATAAGAAAGAAATAATACTCCCTACCTTAGAAAAACTGGATTTGGAATAGTGAGGTAGCATACTTTCTTCTTCTTCTCTCTATAATTTCTCTATAATAATTGCTCTAAAGCTTTTGTGAATTGGTGAGAAATGAAGGAAGAATGAGCTTCTATTTATAGGAAAATATAGTTTCGATAATTGCACGTTTTGGGGCTCAAAAATTACAAAGACAATACCTCCAACTTTTCTTTCATTTTTAATTTATCTCTGCAAGAATTATCAAACTTGCACCACCTCCCTAATAGTAAATAATGTGAATCAATAGTTCAATCATGTAAATCAATAGTATAATCATGAAAAATACGTAATTACAAAGATAGTACCTCCATCTATACCTACATTTTTAACTTAGTCATGCAAGTATTATCAATCTTGCACCAACTCCCCTAATAGTAAATAATGTGATTCAATAGTACACACATGTGAACAAATAGTTATATAAGCACGTGAATTAGTAGCAATTAATTGCTCATTTATCCGATAAATTACCCGATTTATCAATATAACCCCTAGACATCAATTATCATCGGAATAGATGTCGATTTCCACTAACACTAATAATACCAACACAATGGAACTATCAAAATTCATTTTTAATCTACACAACTTATTCATCATTAATATTATAACTCACAATATTGAACAACCAGGTCGTTCCCAGGAAAGAGGGGGCTTTCCGATAAGGATTTCTCCTTATTGGTGCGCAATTAGGTGACCAAACCTCTCCTTGACAGAACTTCTAGACATTGTCAATATTGCAAATAATAATATGAATAACTTTGTCGTCTCAATTATTGATTTAATAATATAAAATATTATGCAAATGATCTTTGTGACAATAATTGAATCAATAATATAAGAGATATGATGCAGCAATTATTGTAGCAATAATTGAGTATAACTGAGTGACTTCTCACGTAAGCATCAATAATAAATACCGTGTGCTACTATGCAACCACGCGTATTACTGTACTTTTAACACCGGGTGTTTCAACAGTTAACGGTAAAACTTTCACCATTATTTTCATAAAATATTTTTGTCGTTTTCTCAATCCGACAATAATTCCGTTGTGGGGGTCCACCAATGATTGTGCCGTTGTACGAATATTTCCTATTAAAATGAATATTCCCCGACCAATCGAATATTATATAACAACTTGCGTACTTTGCAAAATTTGTAAATATTACCCACAACTATAACATTATATCAAATCCACACTATAATATTCAAAATTATATTTCGAGAAAATTTAATCTTTATTCAAAAATTTATGTCTTACAACCTCCCCTTCTTATAAAATTTCGTCCTCGAAATTAGGGTGCGTACCTGGTATGTCGAAGAGGTAAGGATATCTTGATTTCATCTCAGATTCTAACTCCCAGGTCATTTCTTCCACATCGTGGTTTCTCCACAAAACTTTGACTTGAGGTATAACCTTGGAGCGTAGAATATGATCCTTTTATCCAAGATTTTAACAGTAACTCTTCATACGTTAAATCTTCCTCTATCTCGTCTTCGTTCTAATTCAATAATGTGGTTCGGGTCTTTCACATATTTACGTAACATAGATATGTGAAAAACGTTATGAACACGAGACATACTTGGCGATAAAGCGAGTCTATAAGCCACAGTTCCTACTCGATCGAGGATTAAAAATGGGCCAATGAATCGAGGGTTGAGCTTTCCTCTCTTTCCAAATCTCGTAACTCCCTTCCATGGAGCAACACGTAATAACACATTATCTCCAATATCGAATTCCACGTCCTTTCGATGAAGATCAGCATAATTCTTTTGTTGATCTTGTGAGGTTTTTATACGTTGTCAGATCGTTTGAATATTTTTCGTAGTCATACGTACCAACTCCGGTCCCAACAACGTTGCTTCACCCATCTCATCCCAGCATACTGGAGTACGACACTTTCTTCCATACAACGCCTCAAATGGAGCCATGCCAATACTTGCTTGATAACTGTTGTTGTAGGAAAACTCCATCAATGGTAGGAACTTATCCCAACTTCCCTTGAAGTCAAGGACACAGAGTCTTAATAGATCTTCAAGCATTTGAATGGTCCTCTTCGACTGCCCATCCGTCTGAGGATGATATGCCGAGCTAAATTGTAAATTCGTGCCCATAGCTTTTTGCAAACTAACCCAAAATCTTGAAGTGAATCTTGGGCCTTGATCAGAAACTATGGATACTGGCATACCATGCAGTCTTACTGTGACGCCCCCAAAATAGGTATACCCGACCCATTCTGAGTCGCCAAATATCACACTATAAAAATTAAATACAAACTTCATTTATACAACTGTTGAACTGTTGTGCAGAGTACGACAACAGTTAACTGTGAGTTTTCATAAAATATTATCTCGTAGACCGTATCCAAACTCAAATTATTACAATGCCATATAAAATACAGCAGCAAATATTTCAAGACCCCAAAGAAGATTACTATCTTGTTTATTCTAATGAGGTGTACTTTTGACGCTTTCAAAGTCGGGTTCTCATCACCCTATTATTGTTCGCCAAAATTAATTATTAAGTGACGTATAAAATAGGACACACACATCTTAGGTCCTCAATACAATTATCTGTTGCAAGTCATTCCATTTTATAATGTATTGAGAAACTTCGACAGTCTCGGACCATCACATTATTTCCCTGTTATCCCCGCTCGACCCAGCTACACTCTTATTACCTGAAAGGAATTGTGAAGCAAAAGGGTGAGCACAACTAGCCCAGTAAAGAATATCATAACTAAAGATAATTAAATTATCAATAGCTTTTGTCAATAATAAATCAGAGATTTAGAACATATGGTAGATAATAAAACTTTTCAACCATAATTGCAGCGGAATCAACAATCCATTAGAAGAGTCAAGTAGAACATAATGTCTACTTTCTCCTCCAAATTAAAAGTCCATCGTTAATATTTTATTCCTGTAATACTCATCAATAGTTCTTCGTTGTACCCAAGATAAAGAGAACTTTCATCACCTGTCTTCACCTGAACCACTAAAGATTTTAATTAAGTTCACAATTCATATTTATAATCATATAAATCAACAGTTTCTCCTTGCCACAAAGGATTAATAGAATGTTTACTCAATATCCTTACCCCAAAGGCTGAAGATATTCAAATGTAATAACAATGATCATACCAATCAATTGTCTATCTTTGCACTACGGGCCAAAAATATTCAACTATAAAACCAATGGTCATGATCATACCAATCAATTGTTTGTCAGTGCACTACGGCCAAAGACATTCAACTGTTAACTAATGGTCATCATCCTACTAATCACATCATTGAATTATCCATGCACTACGGCCAAGGATATTTGTTAGTATCACTAGTGGTCATGATCATGTCATACACCTGTCCATCTTCGCACTACGGGTCAAAGCTATCAAACAAGATCATCTTTGCACTACTGGGCCAAAGATATTCAACAACATATCATCTTTGCACTACAAAGCCAAAGACATACAAATCAGTAAAACCAATAACCAACAAAGATAATAAAGAATGGAATAATAAAATAATTTCACCATGTATGCAAAGATTGCGCAGCAGATAAAAGTTATTCCAACATAATAATAAAGAATGGAATAAGCGAAGAATTTCACCATGTATGTTAAGATTGCGCGTAGACAAAGTTATTCCAACATAATAATAAAGAATGGAATAATGAAGAATTTCACCATGCGTCATGTAATCAGATGCAGACGAGTTATTCCAGCGAGAATAATAAATACTGAATAATAAATAATAGAACCGGTCCGGCGCAGTAAAATGCATGAGACGGGATATTTTTGATGAATAGTAAAAAGAACGAAATAATAAAGAATGGAATAACAACAGACTTCACCGGTATATACTAGAATCAGCAGATACAAAGTTATTCCAATGAGATAATAAAGAATGGAATAACAACAGACTTCACCGTGTATACGGTAATCACAGTATCTGAGTTATTCAATGAGAATAATAAAGAATGGAATAACAACGAGACTTCATCGTGTATACTGAGAATCCAGTGTATACTGAGTTATTCCAACCTGAATAATAAAGAATGGAATAACAATAGACTTCACCGGTATACCAGAATCCGCAGATACTGAGTTATTCCAAATGTAATAATAAATAATGGAACTAGGTCAGGGTGAAATTCACATCGATAGGATATTAAAAGAATATTAAATACGGAATAATAAATAATGGAACCGTGTCAAAGCGTAATACATGCACCCAACGGGATATTTCGACGAGAATAATAAAAACGGGAATAATAGAAGAATTTCACCATGTATGCGGTACTTCGCATAAATAGGTTATTCCAACATAATAATAAAGAATGGAATAATAGAAGAATTTCACCATGTATGTGGTACTTCGCATAGACAGGTTATTCCAACATAATAATAAAGAATGAAATAACAGAAGAATTTCACCAAGTATAGGGTAGACCACGTATACAGGTTATTCCAACAGAATAATAAAGAATGGAATAACAAAAGTTCTCTATATGAATACAAAAGAAATAATACCCCTTACGAGTATAACAAATAATATCCCTTACCATAATAATATCCCTTTACCTTTCAAATAAGAGTATTCCGACTAGTAGGGCAAGGATATACTCGAAGAAAACTTGCACTACTCTCAAAGTTTTCTTAAACTCTAAATAAATACGCTCAAGATTATAGAAGAAGAATTCTCTCTATAGTTTTTCTCTCTAGAGTTTCAGTGAATTCGTAAGAAATAATGAAAGAATGAGCTTCTATTTATAGAAGAATGGAATGAATAGTAACCAACCCATAAATGGTCCAGATTGATTTACTTTAATCGGACGGTCCATATTTAAAGCAAAATCTTTTAAATAAAATATAATATATTCTATTTTATATAAAAAGATTTTTACTATGCAAACACTATCAAGTACTTATGCAAACACTATGCATAATAAAATATAATATATTCTATTTATAGAATAACTTTAATAAAGTATACATTTTTATATAAAAAGATTTTACTATGCAAAATACTATGCACAATAGAATATAATATATTCTATTTATAGAATAACTTTATAAAAGTATTCTATTTTATATAAAAAGATTTACTATGCAAAACACTATGCATAATAGAATATAATATATTCTATTTATAGAATAACTTTATAAAAGTATTTTGTTTTATATAAAAAGATTTTACTATACAAAACACTATGCATAATAGAATATAATATATTCTATTTATAGAATAACTTTATAAAAGTATTACATTTTATATAAAAAGCTTTTTCATTATAATTTCAACCAACATGATTACGAAAAATTAGTACATCTCTTCATGGAATAATATTGTACCCAAAAATGATTTGGACCGAAAAGAAATATATTTTGTTCGGGTGAATAGTATCCTACGAATAGTAACTCATGAATAGTAACTCGTGAATAGTAACTCATGAATAGTAACTTGTGAATAGTACTCTGACACAAAAGTGTCCCAAATACCCGAGTGAATAATACTAGAGTGAATAGTAACTGGGTATTTTATGACAACTTGTCTACTTTGAAAAATTTTCACATATCACCCTTAACTTTAACCTTTTATCAATTTAACCATTCACCAAAATAGAAAAATTGAATACTTTTATTTCATAAAATTTGGGGTCTCACACTTACAATCTCGTTTATGTACATACGAGCAAGACGTTCAAGTGTATAAATTTCTCGTATAGGTAGGAAATGAGCAGACTTGGTCAATCTATCAACAATGACCCAAATTGCATCTATGCCTTGAGAAACCTTGGGAAGACCAGAAACGAAATCCATGGTAATGTGTTCCCACTTTCATTTTGGAATTTCAAGTGGTTACAATGGACCTTTTGGTACTTGATGCTCCGCCTTGACTCGTTGACAAGTTAAACACCTTGAGATAAACTCTGTTATCTCTCTCTTCATATTACTCCACCAAAATGTATGTCGAAGATCACGATACATTTTGGTACTCCCAGGATGGGTTGCAAATGGTGTGTTGTGCGCCTCCATCATGATTTTATACATTAAATCAGGGTTGTTAGGAACACAAAGTCTGAAGTTGACTCAAAGTATTCCTTTTTCATCGATTCTTGCTTCCGGCATAGCACCTTCTTGTACTTTCTTTCTCATACGCATCAGCTCCAAGTCTGTAGCTTGAGAAGCTTTAACTTGTCGATTAAAATCGGTTCTACTCGTATATTCTCCATCATCACATAGGTCCCTGGAGTCTTTATCTCTAACTCCATCCTTTGCAAGTTATACAAAATGGGCCTTTGCGTTGACAATATTGCACTCGTACCCGCATATGATCTTCTACTCAGTCCGTCAGCTACCACGTTCGCTTTTCCAGGATGGTATTGGATGGTATGATCATAATCTTTCAATAGTTCAAACCAACGTCATTGTCGCATGTTGAGTTCCTTTTGGGTGAAGAAATATTTGAGGCTTTTATGATCCGTGTAGATCTCCACCTTCTCTCCATACAGGTAATGCCTCCAAATCTTAAGCGCTAAAAAAGAAGCAGCATTTTGCCAACTCTAGTTCATGAGTAGGATAATTCCTCTTATATTCTTTGAGTTCTTAGTGAGGCATAAGGCTATGACTTTCCCATGTTGCATGAGAACACATCCTAACCCTTTGCAGAAGCATCTTTCAGAGATGACAAATACTCCGAGCGGATGGTATTGTCGTAGCAGTCTTTGAAATGAGTCTCCTCTTGAGTTCTTGAAAACTCTTCTCACATTCTACGCTTCAACCGAATTTTGTATCTTTTCGAGTCAGTTGAGTTAATGGAGTAGCGATTCGAGAAAACCCTTCTACGAATCTCCGATAATAACCAGCTAAACCGAGAAAGCTACGTACTTCGGTCACTGATTTAGGTTGCTCCCAGCTTTGAATTGCTTCAATCTTTGTCGGGTCAATAGATATCCCATGATTTGATATCACGTGCCCAAGGAATGAAACTTCCTCAAGCCAGAACTCGCATATCTTCAACTTAGCATATAGCTTGTTTTCACGAAGCTTTTGGAGTATCAGCCTCAAGTGTTTCTCATGATCTTCACGGTTTTTAGAATATATGAGGATGTCATCAATAAAGACGACCACAAAATGATCCAAATATTCCTTGAATACTTGGTTCATCATATCCATGAAGGCAGCAGGAGCATTAGTCAATCCAAAGGACATGATTAGGAATTCATAATGCCTGTACCGAGTTCTGAAAGCCGTCTTTGGAATGTCATCGGTTCTAATCTTCAATTGATGATATCCTAAACGAAGATCAATCTTTGAAAAGAATTTGGCGCCTTGCAACTGGTCAAACAGGTCATCAATACGTGGCAATTGGTACCTATTTTTGATGGTGACATGATTCAACTCCTGATAATCAATACAAAGTCGCATACTCCCATCTTTCTTCTTCACGAATAGAACAGGAACACCCCAAGGAGACGTACTAGGACGAATGAAACCAATGTCTAACAATTCCTGAATTGGGTCTTTAACTCCACGAAGTTCAATAGAGCCATTCGATATGGGGCTTTGAAATGGGTTTTGTACCGAGTTTAAGGTCGATACAAAATTCAATTTCACGCCACTGGGGTAGGCGGGGAAGTTCTTGAGGGAATACGTCGGGAAATTTATTAACAATAGAAATATCATTCAAAACTGACGTATTTTTGTTTAGATCCGTGACATGAGCTAAGAAAGCTTGACATCCGTTTTTCAATAAATGAATAACTTTATGGCTTGAAATGACATTGATTGATTTTAATGGTTTAGTTGTTTGAATTCGCATAATAGGTTGGTTAGGAATATGAAAGCTAACAACCTTACGAAAACAATCAATTTTTGCATGATGATGAGTTAACCAATCAATCCCTAGAATCACGTCAAATGTAAGTATTTTCAATGAAATAAGATTGACAGGTAATGTGAGGGTACGAATTTGAACCAAACAAGACTTATAAACAGTGGATGTAATGAAGGTTTCTCCCAACGGAGTTTCAACAGATAAGTCAAAGTCTAATTTCTCCGGAGTTAAATTTAATCGTTGAGCGCAAGTAGGAGAAATAAAAGAATGGGTAGAACCGGTATCAAATAAGGTATAGACTTCGCTAGAGTTTATGATAAGCTTACCCGTGATGACCTCGTTCGGGTTCCTTGCTTTCTCGGAGGTCACAATAAATGCTCTCCCTTGCACCACCGGATTTGAATTTTTTAGGACGGCCTTTGGTGCCTCCATCCTAGCTGAACTTGTCTTCGGTGAATGACAAAATCGAGCTAGGTGACCTTCTCTTCCATAATTATAACACTCTTTGGATGGTATCGCGCAGTTTGGACTGATATGTCCCTCCCCTCCGTATTTGAAGCATATGATAGGTGGTCGTTCTCCTTCCTTAACCACGGTTGCTGGTGCTGACGTCTTTCCATCATTGTTGAATCTCCTTTTCTTGAAATGTCCATTTTTACTGCCTTGGCCATGATTACCACTGAAGTGGTTACCATTTCTGGCATGTTGATTCCCTACACGTTTGTTTTCACCGCTCGATGGTGATACCATTGGTATTTTTTATCTTTGTACCGCTCTCTCTTGTGGTTGCGTTGACTCGTTCTCGCGTTTCTAATAATCGAGCCCTATTTACAACATCTGAGTACAAACACAGTTTATGGGAAATAAGATATTGACGTATCTCCGGTTTCAAACCTCTTAAAAACATTTGTGTCATTCGCTCCTCATTATCGACCAAATGGGATGCAAACCAGGATAACTCCTCAAATTTAGCCTCGTATTGCGACACGGTCATATTGTTTTGTTCCAACTTGATAAACTCCACCTCTTTCATGTGACGAATACTTTCGGGAAAGTACTTGTCGTTGAATAGCTCTTGGAACTTCTCCCAAGACATCTTGAGTGCGTCAGGCTGGGTAAGTTTTACAGATTCCCACCAGTAATCTACCTCTTCACGCAACATGAAGGTGGCGAAGGGAACCTTTTTCTCCACGGAGCATCCCAAGATATCAAATATCTTGGTGATCTACTTTATCCACGCTTCCGCCTTAAGTGGTTTTGGCTCTCCAATAAACTCGGGTGGTCCCAGCTCCTTGAACTATTTAGCGATGACCGTCCGAGAGTTTCTAGTGTTTCCACCTGCATTTTGAATAGGAGCCACTCTCGCCTGATGTTGCATGAATTGTATAAAGCATCTGAACATTCCATCATTCATCATTTGGTCAGTGTTGTTGTTTGCATGAGGATTGTCCCCTTCCTGATGCACATTATTCTAATTGTTAATCTGTGGAGACTCAACGGTCTCTTATGCTCCATTGCTATTCTCAATATTCTCGGATGCCATTTTCAAATACTGCCACAAAATAAGGGTTAATTGACATGCAACATATTATCTCTATACTCTGACCAACCAATTAAATACCAAAAATTAGGTAGGTCATACTAGCGAAGGAATTCCCTATCTCTCCCCTCCTAGTTCTAGTCTCACATCTTAGCCAAGGATCATATCCCTAAGCTTTGATACCATCTGTGACGCCCCCAAAATAGGTATACATCATGTATGCTAGCATGTATATATGTATGCTAGCTTTAATTGTAATTGTTACAACTAGCATGTATATATGTATATATATGTTGTATGCTAAAATACGTTCAAAGAGAAAGAAGAATTGGTTTTACAGTGAAAACGTGTATGAACTTGAGTTGTACAAAATCAAAGGTTATAGATACAATTGTATGCTAGTTGTGAAATTGAAAGTCATCTATGTTAATTCGGTATGAGTTTCAGAAAATCATAGTTTAAAGGAATCAAATTGGTTATAACCATGGAATTACTGATTTCTTAGTATTTTATATATCGATAATGGAGTTTTGGTTTTAAAACAAGTCGCGCATAATGATTTAAGTTTTCTAAAATTATTTTTAGTGGTTTAAACTAGTATATGCATGTTGCGTAGTGTGTATATGTGTAATTTATATAAGTTAGCATGTTAATTTAGATGTTAAAGTGTTAAATAGATAAAAATTAGTTGTTATATGTTCTCCGTGGTTGGGTTACGCAAGTTTGCCAGCCCAGCGCTGTAATTTTCGTGCCCTTGAACTAAAATTGGCCCCAGTACCAAAGTTCAAGCGCCACGATGCCTTGGCTAGCTTAGTCCTCGCTCCCCAGCGCCGGAATTGTAGTCTGAGTCGGACAGTTTTGACCTCCTATAGTAAAACGACCATAACTTTCTCATAAGAACTCCGATTGAGGTTATTCAAGATGGTCCGGAACGAGGAAGAGTAGACCTACAACGTTTGTTCTTTACGTGTTTCAATTTGAGGTCTGTAACAGTAGTCAAAATGGTCATCTTTAGGACTGTTGTGTTTTCGGGGGCAATCGGAGGGCGTCGGGCATGCACATATGCATGTGTAGTGCTCCTGATGATAAAAGATGTTATTCTAAGTTATAAAACTTGAATATTAATAAATATAATGATTCTTAACATTAATAAATGAGGTATTAAATAAGTTATAGAAGCATAGTAAGCATACACAAGAGAGGCAAATCGAGCGTGTGATGAATGAACATCGAAACGTCGTGCCAAGTGTTAATGAACTTAAAAAGTGTTTCAATTCAATTGAAATGAATATTATAGGATATGAAATGGGTTTAATATAAAACCAATAAGTAGTCCTAGAAAGACTTAAGCACTTGAATGAACTTCGAGTTTGACTAAGAAGAAATATAGTGAGTCGTAAGTCAAAAAGTTAACACAATCTAATTGAACATTGTGTGCTAATTAATAGGAAAGATTATGAGATGTGGAGTAGAGTTACATTACAATTACTATGTGTTATTATGTGACTAATAGTTGATGTGTATGATTATATAACTGTGTAGGGCACGTGAAGTGCAGATAACTATAAGTTGTTAAACTATTATTGGTAAACAACGATCAAGGCAAGTGTTTCGGTTCCTATTTTCTACGTGGACTTGATGAACTGTTTTAAATTGCATGATATGTTATGCATGTTGAAATCATGAAATGTTAAAGTCAATATATGACTGCATTGTTTTGGCTAAGTAATGATGATTGAGTAAGGAACTCAATCTTTATATTTGCTATGTGAATTAAAAGCATGTATGCCATTTTTCTTTAATGAGATGTATATCGAGCATGTTATTATGTGACGCCCCCAAAATAGGTATACACCACCTATTCTGAGTCGCCAAATACATGGTACAGAATACAAATACAACTTAATTATACAACTGTCGTGCAAAGTACGACAAAACATAAGCTTTGAGTTTTAGTACAAATATTGTCGTCTAGACAATATACAAACTCAAATTCAATAATATTACATTTATTTTCCCACTATTTCACTGAATAGTGAGGACTACTAATGCTATCATCTGGTCCGTCACTCCATTCCCCGACTAGTCCCTGCTACTTTCTAGTTTCCTGAAGAGAACAATGAAAGTAAAAATGTGAGCTCAACAAGCCCAGTAGAAAATATTATGACTAAGATAATGCAGAATATATTATCGTTAGCCTTCAACAAGATGTTAAAGCGATATAATATAACAACCATCAAGTTTAGCTGCAGTGGAACAAGCAATCCATTAAAAGAGTCTCAGAGAGAATAAAATCTACTATCTTTTATGATTTAAAAGATTTTTCATCACTTTTATCATCGGGACTCAAATTTTAATAAATAATCCACATCTTAGAATCACCTTCGCACTACTGACCAAGGATATTCTTTAGTATCGACCACAATTATCCATGCACTACAGGCCAAGAATATTTGTGTATTCATTAATGATCATGATCATGCCAACAACTGTCCATCAATGCACTACGGGCCAATGAGGACTTTTACCACATCATTTGTAACATTACGGTCATGATTACACCGAATAATCTCTGGTCATAATCATACCAAGTCCATCTATGCAATACAGGCCACATATGACTTTCAACAAAATATAAACATGAGGATGATGACAATGATATAAGAATTCAATAAAAAAAAGTTCAAGAATTATTTTATCCAGGAATCAATAACGTCCAAATTGTCAACATGATACTTCTTTGTGGAGTAAAATTTTAAGAATGTTCAGAAAAATATTTCCATGAAAAGATACTGAATGAAGCGCAAATATCAACGATATTCCACTAATTTCATGGAGTATAGAAGTCAAAACTTTAACCAACTGAGTATAATAGAGAATGGAATAACAAAAGAAATCACCAAGCATGCGATAGACCGCACAGATAGGTTATTCCAACAGAATAATAAATAACGGAACCAGGTCTGGCATAAAACGCACAGACAGGATATTCCAATAGAATAATAAAGACGGAATCAGGTCCGGCGTAAACCGCACAGATAGGATATTCCAATAGAATAATAAATAAATGAACCAGGTCATGCGTAAAGCACAGACAGGATGTTCCAACAGAATTACAAATAATGGAAGCAGGTCCGGCATAAACGCACAGACAGGATGTTCCAGTAGAATAATAAAGAATGGAATAACAAAAGTTCTCTTCATGGATAAGAAAGAAATAATACTCCCTACCTTAGAAAAACTGGATACTGGAATAGTGAGATAGCATACTTCTCTTCTTCTTTCTCTCTATAATTTCTCTCTATAATAATTGCTCTAAAGCTTTTATGAATTGGTGAGAAATGAAGGAAGAATGAGCTTCTATTTATAGGAAAATATAGTTTCGATAATTGCACGTTTTGGGGCTCGAAAAATTACAGTACAATACCTCCAACTTTTCTTTCATTTTTAATTTAATCCTGCAAGAATTATCAAACTTGCACCACCACCCCTAATAGTAAATAATGTGAATCAATAGTTCAATCATGTGAATCAATAGTATAATTATGTGAAAAATACAAATTACAGTATAGTACCTCCATCTATACCTCCATTTTTAACTTAGTCATACAAGTATTATCAATCTTGCACCAACTCCCATAATAGTAAATATTGTGATTCAATAGTACACACATGTGAACAAATAGTTATATAAGCATGTGAATTAGTAGCAATTAATTGCTCATTTATCCGATAAATTACCCGATTTATCAATATAACCCCCAGACATCAATTATCATCGGAATAGATGTCGATTTCCACTAACACTAATAATCCCAACACAATGGAACTATCAAAATTCATTTTTAATCAACATAACTTATTCATCATTAATATTATAAATCACAATATTTAACAATCAGGTCGTTCCCAGGAAAGAGGGGCTTTCCGATAAGGATTTCTCCTTATTGGCGCGCAATTAGGTGACCAAACCTCTCCTTGACAGAACTTCTAGACATTGTCAATATTGCAAATAATAATATGAATAACTTTGTCGTCTCAATTATTGATTTAATAATATAAAATATTATGCAAATGATACTGTGACAATAATTGAATCAATAATATGAGAGATATGATGCAGCAATTACTGTAGCAATAATTGAGTATAACTGAGTGACTTCTCACGTAAGCATCAATAATCAATACCGTGTGCTACTATGCAACCACGCGTATTACTGTACTTTTAACACCGGGTGTTTCAACAGTTAACGGTAAAACTTTCACCATTATTTTCATAAAGAATTTTTGTCGTTTTCTCAATCCGACAATAATTCCGTTGTGGGGGTCCACCAATGATTGTGTCATTGTACGAATATTCCCTGTTAAAACAAATATTCCCCGACCAATCGAATATTATATAACAACTTACGTACTTTGCAAAATTTGTAAATATTACCCACAACTATAACATTATATCAAATCCACACCATAATATTCAAAAATATATTTCGAGAAAATTTAATCTTTATTCAAAAAGTTGGGGTCTTACATATTATGTGTTATGTGATGCATGAAAACTGTTAGACTTTGATGGGCTGTCGAGCTCACTCTTGCAAATAACCACTTTTGCAGGTCAAGATTTTAAGGTAAAGATATGTGCTAAATGAAAGTTATAGAGATCTATATTCACGAAGATTACTTATGTTTTATGAGAAATGTATTTCATATTTTGAACGTAACATATTGTTGAATTGTAAGTTGAGTTATCCAATGTATATGGATATTTAGTTATGATGTAAGATTTTGTATAGTCATTTTGTTGTAACGATTCATGATATAAGATTGAATCAAAGAGATGTAATGTAAAGGTTGAGATTCAGGGCAAGAAAGAAGGAAATGTATAAACGTTTTAAATATTCCATAATTTTAGTGTTTTTAATATCGAATAATGATGTAAAATTAGAGATTTAATGTATGGTTAACGACCGAAGTCGAGATTTAAATTGTATGGATTTTGGTGTCGTTACAATAGCATTAGTAGTCCTCACTATTCTATGAAATAGTGTAATAATAAATGTATTGAGGACTACATTTGAGTTGAATACTGTCTAGAAGACAATATTCGTATTAAAACTCTCATTTTATGTTTTGTCGTATTTTACACGACAGTTGTATTTGAATTTTTGTACCATGTATTTGGCGACTCAAGATGGGTGATGTATACCTATTTTGGGGGCGTCACAAATAGTCCATAATCAATCTCATTTATTATCATACATATCACCATATGCATCAATAAATAACATTCATCTCATGAATAATAAAAACATTTCATATATGCATCGATATCATTTAATGGGCCAAAGTTTGCTAAAATTTAGTTTTAGCAACCTGGAATCTTATTCCAAATAAAATAAACAACTTTATTTTAAACTTTTATCAATTAAATAAACAATTTATTTCAGTTGAAGAAACAAAAAAAAATCAGATTTTGCATAGTGGCACGGCCACGCTACACCTCCAGAATCATTTCTCTAGAGTCAGGCGCGTTCGCGCTCTAGAATGAACTGGAAGCGACACGGTCGCGTCGCGTTGCAGAACTAGAAAAAAAAATTATGCCTAGAAAATTCGATCGTATCGCATATCAATTCAAATATGGAATCATCAAAATCGATAATTAGCACAAAGTTAGGCTCTAATACCACTGTTAGGCTTATATATAGCACGATCATACAATCAAATAACATAAAATTAGCGGAAGCGCGATAAAACGGATTTTAAATTTTAATACAAACCATCATCATGATCATAAATTATGCTCAATTATCAATTTAAAAGAAGAAGAATGAGAATCAGATTCATACCCTTGTAGAATCGTGCTTCCTCGGGTACGAGTTCAACTCTAAGTCCTTGGTGCTCTCCTTGAATTCATCGAGTTAGATTTTTTTCTTTGATCAACGTTAGCCAACCAAGTGTTTGACCTCTAGAGGTGATCCACCAAGGAAAAATATGTATTCAAGAAGATGGGTGTTTGGCAAAATCATATATTCTATCTCTATAGAATTACACGTATTCTCCCAACTCTTAGAATGAAGTGTACCCCTAATGCATAATAAGACTTTCTTATTTATAGATGTAGGCAACTCTCCTAAACTATTTAGGAATAGGATTTTGTTTTAATTAATTAAACTTTTTAATTAATTGCATTCCTAATCCAATTAGGAATTAATTAGAGTACTTTTACTAATTAATTCTCAAACTCTTTTAGGAATTAAATAATAATATAGTAATAATAATAATAATACTCCTCTTATTAATTTATATTTAATATTTAAAAATATTAAATAATAAATATTAAGCTATTTAATTTATTTTATCGCCATAGATTAAATTAAATATTCTTAACTTATTATTACGATTATGTCATTTACTTCTTAAATAAATATTTTCTTTTTATGGTGTGACCCTTTAGGTTCTCCATATTAAATCGTTTGAAAATAAATCAAATAGAACAATTATAATCTTATTTAAATAAATAAATTAAACTATTTAATTTTTTAAATAAATAACATTTATTCTATAATAAATGTAAGCCCCCTTAGCGATCAACGACTTTCTAGATAATATAGATTTCAATATTAATCAAAAAAAAATATTGAGTGAACAGTTACCGTACAATTCAATCCTTTTTACCATACAATGTCCTAATTAAATATAAGACATTAAACTACTGTCAAGTCTTATTTTATTTAATTATATGTATTTTGATTCTCAAATGCACAACTCTAAATAATTCAAGTTAGAAACTCCTTTCTAATTTCATTCTACATTGGCGCAAATGATTCTTGAGTTGTCATTTATCGAATCACATAGAACATTCTCTCCTTTTACTAGAAGCGGTAGATTTTTTGTTGATTATTCATTATCTTTATGTACAAATTATTATACCCAAGCATACCCTTTGATATACTCTAAAGTTCTTGAGGAGCATGCCAAATCATAACTCATCATACATAAGATATTATGATGATCTTAAGTCTAAGGATCTCTTGTACTATTATCACTAGAGGAATTCCTATTGCAAACAAGTAAAACTCTGTTAGGTATTTCTCAGCGAGCCACGTTCAATGAACTTATTCTCCAATAAGCATCTACATACTTGCTTTAATGTCTCCACACAAATGATCATGAGATCAATCATTCTCTTCCTAAGAGCAAGCAACGTATGTACCAATCTATCCAAATCGATTCGATAATCTCCTTTTTAGTAATCCAATGATTGGGAACTATTTTAATTTTAAGTTATCTAAGAGTTTAGATCTCATTAGGATGATCATCATCATGATTCTAAAATGATTGTTTAAAACTATGGGTTTATCACATATTATATAACAACACCATGTAGATAAAGTAAAAGCCTTTAATAAATGAATTTTTTTATTAATAAATGAATAAGGTTATTACAAAGTATATATTTCATCATATCAAATATGATTAGCTTGTGTGCATACTACTTTCAGTATTCCCTTCCTCTATCCTATCTATGAATTTTAATTCTTCGATCTAATTGATTTTCAACTTCAGCATTGTAAATTTTAAATTTTTCTAAAGTCTCATCTTTAGTCCTTTAGAAATAAACTTGAGTGTATCTAGAGCAATCATCTATAAATGTTCTAAAATATCTTTTACCTCCCCTATTTAATATACCCTCAAATTTGCAAATATTAGAATGAATTAATTCTAATAATTGTGAATTTCTTTCTACTTTTTTAAAAGACTTTTTGGCAATTTTAAATTTAACACATATACCACATTTTTCTAAATTATAAAAATTAAACTTAGGAATTAAACTAAGATTACTCATGCTACACATACTTTTATAATTTACATGTCTTAATTTAGCATGTCAAACATCAAAAATAGAAACCATAGAAGCAAAAGATGAATTTTTATTAATAATGTATTATTTGTACATGCCATTAGATTAATATTACTTTCCAAAATATATGCCACCCTTGGACAATATAACACAATTAGTGTCAAACAAGACTTTTATGCCGTGTTTGTTTAAAAGATTAACAGATATAAGATTTTTCCTAATTTCTGGAACATGAAGAACATTATTAAGAGTGATTGTTTTCCCGGATGATAACTTGAGAACCACCTTATTTTTTTTTGCCCATCACTTTTGCAGTTAATGAATGTAACGATCGAGAATTTTCACTTAACTTAATAATTAATTAGTTGTTGTGGAATATTATTGAATAAAATAATATTTAATGAATATTATTTATATTATGTGTTTAAAGGTCGTTTTATGACCTAGGATGGTATTTAAACATTAGAATTTTTGTTACATGCAAGAATAAATGAGTAAGAATTTCGAAGACGAAAATAAAAAAATTCTAAGAAAATTTACGTAAAAACATTATTCACCCAAAGAACGATACGAGTTAGGGTTATACCCTAAGCTCTTTTTTGAGAGATCCATATGTCGTAATGACATTCTGTTTCAAGATCTATCGATACTATGTCATGAAAAGTCATATTATCCAATAAAAGTTTTCTCGAAAAACAAGTAATAAGACGAAATAAGAAAAAGACGAAAATTATTTTTATCGACTTTTCGATCGTTTAACCATTTTCTGGAAAAACGTCGCCGAAAACACTATTCACCAATAAAGTTTTTTATATTTTTAGTTTTTCGACGAATGCGTAAATGTTAAGATGAAGAGGAAAGACGGAATATCTAAAAAAATTTAGAAATGGAGAACATAGTTTTTCGACTACGGAGCAAAATTCGGCAGTTAAAATAGGAAATTGATATTTCCAAATAACTTTTTGATATTTTCACATGAAAAGTGTCGCTATAGATGTATAGCGACAGTAGAAATCGTCCCTATAGGATCTAGAGCGACGATTTCATGTGAAAATATCAACAAGTCATGTAAAAATATCAGTTTCCTTAAAATATTACGGAACAACGAAGCTTGCAGGAGAAGCTAAACTATACTTAAGAGTCAAGAAAGGAATATTCTAGGAATATCAAAGGTTTAAAGGGTAAAGAGCCAAGATATTATATGGCAAATAACCAAAATGCCATAAGTCTTGATTTTCTTTATATACCAAGCTCATTTCTCTTCATTTCCACCAAAAATCATCAAATTCAAGAAAGAAAACTAGATTATTAAAGAGAGGAAGTGAGGGTCTCAAATATTCAATTCTCGGAGGAAGAAAACATAAGATCAAGTCGTTCGTTAATGAAAAAATGAGAAGAATCAAAAGGTAGGAACTAAAACTCAAACTCTTCAACCCTTAAATCTATGACGACCCGATAATTTAGAAGAAAAAAAATTAAATCTTAAATTATTGAATAAAGGTTAAATAATAAACCTAGACAGAAAATAAGTAAATGGATTTGTCATTTCTCGGAAGAAATTTTATGGATTTAAAAGTTTTTGTGGTGAATTATTCAGGATTAAGTGAATAAGTGTATATGTTCTGTGTATATGGTATTATATGTGTACAGAATGTTGTTAAGGGTCAAGGGTTGATCAGATAACCTATATCAGTGGCAAACCCTAATATTATATTAAGAACGTCAACGTTCAGTTAGAAAACACTATTGATTAGCTAGAAACCCTAATACCGGTTCTGGAAACCCTAATTTCAGTTCTGGGAATCTGAAACCCTAATTCCGATTATGAAAAACCTAAGTTGGGATCTAAGAGACTTAAGTGTATTAATTATAAGATTAATTAGGGTAAAGCCCAACGAATTAGTTAGAAACCCCTAATTTTAAATTTGAAACCTTAATTGTTTCGTTTAAAATCCTAGTGTACAATTATGAACCTAATTGCTAAATTAGCAATTTTAATTAGGAAATATTAATCCTAATTAGCAAGCTTGAATTATGATTAGGAAATATTAATATAATTAGAAAACCCTAATTATAATTTAGAAATATTAATTTTCTATTTTGAAAACCTAAATTAGAAATCCTAGAAAATTGATTTTTAAGAACCTTAGGTTTTAACCCTAAGGGTCAAACCATAAGAGGTAATTAATTTATTTAATAAATGTATTAAATAAATTATGGAAAATAGAATTAATGATTTAAAAATCATATAAAAATGATTCAAGTGTTATAAAAATATTTGAAGTTATAAAATATAACTTTTGATATTTTGTCATGAATATATTAATATTTTAATATTAATAGCAATTATCGGATAATGGATTTAACTTTTAAAACTCATATAAATATGATTTTAAAGTATTAATAATACTTTGTGATATTATAAATATATTATAATATTATGGTATGATTTTCATTAATATTTAATATTAAATAAATATTAATGATAAGGGAATAATGTGGTATTTAATTCCTATAAATAGAATATTAATAATTGAAAAATCATTATAAATGATAATAATTATGTGAAAATTATTATGAGACTTGGAAAATTATTTGACTGATAATATAATTATCTAAGATAATCATTAAAGCGTTTAAGCATAGTTTAATTGAACTTAAAATCGATAATTATCCTATTAGGCCGTCGGGATGTCAGAATTGTACCAAACTCGCACTACAAAAAAACAGGTCATAGGCGACGGCCGCATTAGCGACGGGGATACAGCCGTCGCTAATACTCTCATTCTCGACGGCGTAGCCGTCACCAATGGGGCACGTCGCTAATGACCCTCCCCGGATCTAAATTTGGTGGGAATTTTTCGCGGGCGTGGGAAAAGGGTATAGGCGACGGCGTATGCCGTCAAGAATGAGTTTATATTTAATTACAGTACCGTAATATATTTTTTCATTTTTGCTTTCTTCCCCCTTCTTCCTCGCGCCATCGCCTCTCTTTCCCGTCACCCACTGACCGTCGCCGTCCTCTCTTGCCGTCGCCCTTCTATCTTGCCGTCGCCATCCTCTCTCCCCCTATCGTCACTCTCGACTGCAAGTAAGTATTCTCAATTCCCCTAAATATAACCTAAATCCCTTCTTCTACAATTTCAGTATATTTTCCCCAAATATCAATTGCAGTGTATTACTATTTCAAATGTTTACAAGTTTACATGAAAATTTTAATGTGTACAGATATCCAAATATTACAGTGTACTATATATTGCAATGTATAAATTGCTCAAACTCCATTGATAGTAATCTGTTGAGCTTAGAGATAGTGTATAAATGTATATTTATTGCAGTGTATAAATTGTTGTTGTGGGTGGGGTGGGGTGGGTGTGGGTGGGTTTTAAAAAAGTTCAAATTGGAAATGGTTGTGTGAAAGGAAACACTTGATTACTAAAGATTACAAATATAATAATTAGTGTACTGGTGTATCAATGAGAGTACTGTCAAAATTTATAGCTAATTGTATTGGTTTGAACAATGACCCTAATTGTCAATTTTATTTTTATTTTCATAGACTATTAAGAACACATACATTTCAAGGAAGGTCGAGAAGGAAAGGCAAGTATTGAACCCTAACTATAAAATATTACTAATCATAGATGTGCAATCTTTGTAACATTTTTTCTTTCCATTTTAGGTTTGTGTGACTATTTTGTTCTTGCTTTTGTTAATGTGACTTGTAAGAATCATGCGAGTTAATGACTGAACTGTGGTTATTATTATTTTTAATAAATTGGTCAATATCCTAATTTTACCAACAAAAAAGAGTTTCATATGCCTCTTTTTCATAATTTTTTATTGTATTAATAGTTTGTGACCTGATAAAAAGCTAGTATTCTTTTTTTTATACAAAAATAATCCTTACTTTTAGATGTGCATATTTTCATATAGTTTAGGAAGCTTAGAAACCCGTTTGAGATTCACTTAGTAGGAGTGAATCTCAAATAGTCCCCGTTTTGGGACTGTTCTTGTATGTTTCGATCTCACTTAGGTCGGTGTTAACGACTTGAGCACGTCTTTATATTTTTTAAATTTTCGGTCAGTATATATCTCTTGATGTTCTTCGGGTGCATATTTAGACTACGACGTGTTAGTCTATTTTGTGTACTTGAAGACCATAGGGAGGTGCTGCCAAAATTTCTTAAAATATAAAGATGTGTTTATGTTGTTGGCATCAAGTGGGGTGACACATTCGGGAATGGGATAGAAGCCTGACCCGTTATAGTGGAGATGAAGTTAGGAAACTCATACGCTTGCATATACATAAACTTGGAGACTTGATTGTGTTTGTCTGACTTTTCATATATATAGCAGACAGTTGTCCGAGATGTCTGTTGATCGAAGTTGGATGGAACGTAGGGTAGCCACTGATAGGAGTGGGCTTAGCTCTGAGTATCGTAGTGGGGTTGAACAGTTTCTCAACTTCACGTTTGAGCAAATCAGCGGCGATGAGATCAGATGACCTTGTGTGAGACCCCGAATTTTATGAAATAAAAGTATTCAATTTTTTTATTTTGGTAAATAGTTAAATTGATAAAAGTTTAAAGTTAAGGGTAATATGTGAAATTTTTTTTTTGCAAAGTAAGCAAGTTGATATAAAATATTCGTTTTGTCGGGGAATATTCTTTTTGTCGGGGAATATTAGTACGACAGTACAATCATTGGTGGACCCCACAACAAAATTATTGTCGGATTGAGAAAATGACAAAAATACTTTATGAAAATAACGGCGGAAGTTTTATCGTTAACTGTTGAAACACTCGGTGTTAAAAGTACAGTAATACGCGTGGTTGCATAGTAGTACACGATATTGATTATTGATGCTTATGTGAGAAGTCACTCAGTATTGTTCAATCGGGTATTCAGGACACTTTTTGTGTCAGAATACTATTCATGAGTTACTATTCATGAGTTACTATTCACGAGTTACTATTCACGAGTTACTATTCATAGAGTACTATTCACCCGTAAAATATATTTCTTTTCGGTCCAAATTATTTTTGGGTACAATATTAGTTCATGAGGAGATGTGCTAATTTTTCAGATCGTTGGTTAAAGATATAATAGTAAATCAATATGGACCGCTAGTGGATAGTTGTAATAGTAAATCAAAATGGATCGTTGGTTTAAAGTTTTAATAGTAAATCAGTATGGACCGTTACTTTAAGTTTTAATAGTAAACCAATATGGACGTTTAAAAGTAAATCAATCTGGACCGTTCATGAATTAGTTACTATGCAGTCCATTCTTCTATAAATTGAAGCTCATTCCTTCATTATTTCTTACGAATTCACTAAAACTCTAGAGAGAGAAATTATAGAGAAACTATAGAAAAGTATTTACGCTACTTCCTACTCTTATATCCGATTTCTTTTACGGTAAGAGGGTATTATTTCTTTTGTATTCATGAAGAGAACTTACATTATTCCATTATTTATTATTACATTGGAATAACTTTGTATATTCATGAGCTACCCTATACTTGGTGAAATTCTTACATTATTTCATTCTTTATTATTACATTGGAATATCATCATCATGCATGCGTTTACGTGGGACACAGTTCGATCTTTATTATTACATTTGGAATATCACATGCATGCGTTTCTGCGGGACTGGTTCCATCCTTTATTATTTTGTTGGAATATCTTGTTTGTGCGTTTTTTATGGGACCTTGTTCCGTTATTTATTTATTATTCATTGGAATAACTTTTGTGGCGATCTATCGCATGCACGGTGATTTCTTTTGTTATTCCATTCTTTATTATACTCAGTTGGTTAAAACTTTGACTTCTATACTCCATGAAATTAGTGGAATATCCTTGATATTTGCGCTTCATCTAGTATCTTTTCATGATAATATTTTTCTGAGCATTCTTGAATTTTACTCCACAAAGTAGTATCATATTTACAATTAGGACGTTATTGAGTTAAGGATAAATTAACTTATAAATCTTTAAAACTTATTCTTGAACTTGTTTTATTGAATTATTATGTCATTGTTATGATGAGTTATGTTGGTTATTATGTGAAAACATGAAAGTTTCTAGAAATCACAAAGGGTTGAAAATCAGATTTTGGTAAAAATGGAGTATGAAATTCAATTGATCATATCTCCTATTATATTTCGAATTTTTGAGTGTGGTCAAGTTTTAGAGTTAGATCTATGAGTTTTCTAACTTATCCAAGTGGAATCACTTGAAAAGGTGTTGTAGATTTTCGCATGGACTGATTTTAGTAAAGGAGTCAAAAACTGAAAAGTGCCAAAAAGCTACTTCCAGAAAATTTAAAAGGGCATTTTCGGCCACTTAAATTGTGAGAAAAATTCTAGCCGTTTGGGACATGAAAATATATGGTATAAAGTACCTACTGTCCAAAATTGATCTCATTCCGACTTAAAATGAGCAAGTTATGACTATTTTAATATTTAGATTTTTTCGACGAAAAATGCTATAACCGGAGTTCTATAACTCTGATGACCATGAAATTTAAACTGGAAGATCACGTTAACATGTGTAAGATCCTGCCAAGATTTGAGAATTTCTAGAGTTAACCTTAAGGTAGCTAATTTCTTAAGGAATTAATTAGAAATTGATTTTTGAAAAATAGTAAATGAATTTTAAAAATTCCGAAAAAAATATATGTTCAATATGAGACTATATTCTGCTTAATCCCAAAAAAGAATAATTTTTGGGACTAATTTGGTATTTTTCATGAAAATAATTTAGTTACGAACATATGAATTAAATATGTTATGTGAAGTTGAAAAAGTAAATAGGATTTTATGGCTTGAAAATCCTATATAAGGTATATGCAGATTTTTGATGAGTAAATTGATTATTGGTGATGAAATCTTATGAGTATGGCATTTTGAATGATTAAATGCATGATTTGGAAAAGTGTAAACAATTAAATTAAATTGTTTATAAGTTTAAGGAGTGATTAAAATATTGTTATAATATTAACAATATTAGATTATGATTTTATTAAGTGATTGATAATGTTTAGATAAATTTAAAGTCTTTAATATTTATCCTTGATTTAGATTTGACCAATGCTTATAATATTGTCATCATCCTCATGCTTATATTATGTTGAAAGTCAATGTGGCACTGTAGTGCATAGATGGACTTGGTATGATTATAACGAGGGATTATTCGGTATAATCATAGCTTAGTAATGTTACAAATGATGTCGAAAAAGTCCTCAATTGGCCCGTAGTGCATTGATGGGATGATTTTTGGTATGATTATGGCTATGGATTCTCTTTTGGTACGTAGTGCAAAGATGAATTGTTTTATGGCATGATCGGACCAGATTGATGAAAAACACGATTATCTTTGGTCGTAGTGCATGGATAATTCATGGTCGTGATATTAAAGAATATCCTTGGCACGTAGTGCATGGATGATTCGATGATGTGGATTAATTATTGAAATTTGAGTCTCAAACAATGAAATATTAATTCATGGATGTGATAATAATGAATATCTTTGGCCGTAGTGCAAAGATGATTTAATGATTACGAGCAGGAATTTTGATTTGGTATAACCATGATTTTTGATGTTTCAGGTGATGAAAATTATCTTCATCCTAAGTGCGAAGAGGAATTTAGAATCACAATTGTAATTATGAGTTATTCACATGATTGTAGACGGGAATTGTTGATTGATGTTACACGGATAAAACATTATTGGTGGACTTTTAACATAGAGAAGATAATAGACCTTATGGTCTATTTGACTCTTCTAATGGATTGCTCGTTCCGCTGCAACTATGGTTGAAAAATTTTATTATCTATCATATGTTCTAAATCTCTGATTTATTATTGATGAAAGCTATTGATAATTTAATTATCTTTAGTCATGATATTCTTTACTGGGCTAGTTGTGTTCACCCTTCTGCTTCATAATTCCTTTCAGGTAATAAGAGTGTAGCTAGGTCAGCGGGGGTATTAAGAGGATTAGAACGGTGGTCACTAGCTGTGGGGTTTTCCTAAACACAGTATAGAAAAGTGTGTTGTATTCTATACATCATTTAGTAGTTATATTTGGTGAATCATATAGGGTGAGGCGAACCCAACGTTGGAAGGGTGTTTTTACCACTACCATACAAGATGTCTAATGACATACAACCTCATATTATCATAAGATATGGTTGTGCACATACACTTGCTAAGTATATCTACGAGCACTACCTATATGATCTTGGAGTATTTTTGAAATATAATTTTTCATTTGGAGACAACGGAGATAATTATATGTTAAGAGAAGACTTACCATTGGAAAGAAGATGATAGTAATCTTCTTGTTTTTCTTTGGGGACTTTTGGGTCAACCATGGATAATTCTATGGACATATGATATCTATCATAACCTGGACGCATGGCCTCCCATGTACGAAGGTTTCCTTGAACACTTCCCAAAGATTTTAGTTTCTAAAATAATTTTTGACTATACTTTTATGTAAAGTACCATTGTAAGGTTGTGATCGAGGTACCATGAGAGTTACATACATTTGTATTAAAACTCATATTTAACTATGGTGTCGTATTCTATCTGACAACTCAATGATTAATATAAATGAAGTTGTATTTGAATTTTGTACCATGTATCTGACGACTTAGAATGGGTGATGTATACCTAATTTTGGGGGTGTCACATTTGGTATTAGAGCTTAGGGATATGGTCGCTGGCGGAAATAAGAGTCTAGAACTAAGAGGGGAGAGACGAGTTATATACTTCGCTAGTGTGTGAGTTACCTAAGCTGAAATTGTTCACTTGATAAGTTGACAAATTATAATATGTCAATTAACCTTTGTTTTAAAGCTATATTCTAGAATGATATCTGAAATACAGGAGATGAGAAATGGAAAAATCATGGTAGCGAGGAAATTACCGAGAAGGTACAATCTGAAAAGAAAGAAAGGTATTCTCATCTCTTCGAATATCAGGTACGTACGTAAATTTCGAGGGCGAAATTTCATAAGGAGGGGTGATTGTGAGACCCCGAATTTTATGAAATAAAAGTATTCAATTTTTCTATTTTGGTAAATAGTTAAATTGATAAAAGTTTAAAGTTAAGGGTAATATATGAATTTTTTTTTTGCAAAGTAAGCAAGTTGATATAAAATATTCGTTTTGTCGGGGAATATTCGATTAGTCGGGGAATATTCTTTTTCGGGGAATATTAAATGCGATGGTACAATCATTGGTGGACCCCACAGCAAATTATTGTCGGATTGAGAAAGCGACAAAAATACTTTATGAAAATAACGGCGGAAGTTTTATCAGATTAAGCTGTTGAAACACCGGTGTTAAAAAAATACGATGTCTGGCGTGGTTGCATAGTAGTACATGATATTGATTATTGATGCTTATGTGAGAAGTCACTCGGTATTGTTCAATCGGGTATTCGGGACACTTTTTTTCAGACGAGTTACTATTCATGAGTTACTATTCACAGATTACTATTCATGAGTTACTATTCACGATTCTTATTCATGAGTTACTATTATGATTCTACTATTCACTATTAGAATTTACTATTCCGTAAAATATATTTATTTTTTTCGGTCCAAATTATTTTTTGGGTACAATATTAGTCCATGAGGAGATGTGCTAATTTTTAGAATAGTTGGTTGAAGATATAATAGTAAATCAATATGGGCCATTTGGTGGATAGTTATAATAGTAAATCAATATGGATCATTTGGTTTAAAGTTTTAATAGTAAATCGGTATGGATAGTTACTTTAAGTTTTAATAGTAAACCAATATGGACCGTCGTTTAAAAGTAAATCAATACTGGATAGTTCATGAATTAGTTACTTATCTGATCCATTCTTCTATAAATAGAAGCTCATTCCTTCATTATTTCTTACGAATTCACTAAAACTCTAGAGAGAGAAATTATAGAGAAACTATAGAAAAGTATTATGCTACTTCCCTACTCTTATATCCAGTTTCTTTTACGGTAAGGGGTATTATTTCTTTTGTATTCATGAAGAGAACTTATATTATTCCATTATTTATTATTACATTGGAATAACTTTTTGTATTCATCAGGCTACCTATACTTGGTGAAATTCTTACATTATTTCATTCTTTATTATTACATTGGAATATCACATGCATGCGTTTTTCTGTGGGACACAGTTCGATCTTTATTATTACATTGGAATATCACATGCATGCGTTTTTACGTGGGACACAGTTCCATCCTTTATTATTACATTGGAATATCACATGTCTGTGCATTTTCTTGCCGGACTGGTTCCGTTATTTATTATTACATTGGAATAACTTTTGCTGTCTTGATCTATCGCATACTGATGATTTCTTTTGTTATTCCATTCTTTATTATACTCAGTTGGTTAAAACTTTGACTTCTATACTCCATGAAATTAGTGGAATATCCTTGATATTTGTGCTTCATCCAGTATCTTTTCATGGAAATATTTTTCTGAGCATTCTTGAATTTTACTCCACAAAGTAGTATCATATTGGCAATTTGGACGCTATTGAGTTCGGGATAAATTAACTTATAAATCTTTAAAACTTATTCTTGAACTTGTTTTATTGAATTATTATGTCATTGTCATGATGAGTTATGTTGGTTATTATGTGAAAACATGAAAGTTTCTAGAAATCACAAAGGGTTGAAAATCAGATTTTGGTAAAAATGGAGTATGAAATTCAATTGACCATATCTCCTATTATATTTCAAATTTTTGAGTGTGGTCAAGTTCTAGAGCTAGATCTATGAGTTTTCTAACTTATCCAAGTGGAATCACTAGAAAAGGTGTTGTAGATTTTCGTGTGGACTGATTTTAGTAAAGGAGTCAAAAACTGAAAAGTTTCAAAAAGCTACTTCCAGAAAATTTAAAAGGGCATTTTTGGCCACATAAATTGTGAAAAAAATTCTGGCCTTTTGGGACATGAAAATATATGGTATAAAGTACCTAATTTCCAAAAATGAGCTCATTCCGACTTAAAATGAGCAAGTTATGATTATTTCAATATTTAGGTTTTTCTGACGAAAAATGCTATAACCAGAGTTCTATAACTCTGATGACCATAAAATTTAAACTGGAAGATCACATTAACATGTGTAAGATCCTGCCAAGATTTGAGAATTTCTGGAGTTAACCTTAAGGTAACTAATTTCTTAAGGAATTAATTAGAAATTGATTTTTGAAAAATAGTAAATAAATTTTAAAAATTCCGAGAAAAATATATGTTCAATATGGGACTATATTCTGCTTAATCCCAAAAAAGAATAATTTTTGGGACTGATTTGGTATTTTCATGAAAATGATTTTAATTCTGAACATATGAATTAAATATGTTATGTGAAGTTGAAAAATTGGTAAATAGGATTTTATGGCTTGAAAATCCTATATAAGGTATATCTTGATTTTTGATGAGTAAATTGATTATTGGTGATGAAATCTTAAGAGTATGGCATTTTGAATGATTATATGCATGATTTGGAAAAGTGTAAACAATTAAATTAAATTGTTTATAAGTTTAAGGAGTGATTAAAATATTGTTATAATATTAACAATATTAGATTATGATTTTATTAAGTGATTGATAATGTTTAGATAAATTTAAAGTCTTTAATATTTATCCTTGATTTAGTTTGACCAATGCTTATAATATTGTCATCATCCTCATGCTTATATTATGTTGAAAGTCATCTGTGGCCTGTACTACATAGATGGACTTGGTATGATTATAACCAGGGATTATTAGGTATAATCATAACCGTAATGTTACAAATGATGAAAACGTCTTCATTGGCCCGTAGTGCATTGATGGACAGTTTTTGGTATGATTATGGCTATGGATTCTATTTGGCCGTAGTGCAAAGATGAATTGTTTTATGGCATGATCAGGACCGTTGATGAAAATATGATTATCTTTGGTCGTAGTGCATGGATAATTCATGGTCGTGATACTAAAGAATATCATTGGCCTGTAGTGCATGGATGATTCGATGATGTGGATTAATTATTGAGCTGAGTCTCAGCAATGAAATATTAATTCATGGATGTGATAATAATGAATATTTTTGGTTGTAGTGCAAAGATGATTTAATGATTACGAGCAGGAATTGTGATTTGGTATAACCATGATTTTTGATGTTTCGGTGATGAAAATTATCTTAAATCCTAGAGTGCGAAGAGAGAATTTAGAATCACAATTGTGATTATGAGTTATTCACATGATCGTGGATGGGAATTGTTGATTGATGTTACGGATAAAACATTATTGGTGGACTTTTAACATAGATAAGATAATAGACCTTATGGTCTATTTGACTCTTCTAATGGATTGCTCGTTTCATTGCAACTATGGTTGAAAAGTTTTATTATACGTCATATGTTCTAAATCTCGATTTATTATTGATGAAAGCTATTGATAATTTAATTATCTTTAGTCATGATATTCTTTATTGGGCTATTTGTGCTCACTTATACGCTTCACAATTCCTTTCGGTAATAAGAGTGTATTTTGGAATGGTGAGCGGGGGGTATTAAGAGGATTAGAGCGGTGGTCTCTATTTGTGGAGGTTCTCCTAAGCAAGTATAAAAAAAAGTGTGTTGTATTCTATACATCATTTAGTAGTTATATTTGGTGAATCATATAGGGTGAGGTGAACCCAACGTTGGAAAGGTGTTTTTGCCACTATCATACAAGATGTCTAATGACATACAACCTCATGTTATCATAAGACATGGTTGTGCACATCCACTTGCTGAGTATATCTACGAGCACTACCTATATGATCTTGGAGTATTTTTGAAAAATAATTTTTTACTTGGAGATAACAAAGATAATTATATGTCAAGAGAAGACTTACCATTGGAAAAAAGATGATAGTAATATTCTTGTTTTTCTTTGGGGACTTTTGGGTTGACCAAGGATAATTACGTGGACATATGATATCTATCATAACACAGACGCATGGCCTCCCATGTCTGAAGGTTTCCTTGAGCACTTCCCAAAGATTTTAGTTTCTAAAATAGTTTTTAACTTTACTTTTATGTAAAAAGTACCATTGTAAGGTTGTGGTTGAGGTACCATGAGAGAGTTACATACATTTGTATTAAAACTCATATTTAAGCGTGGTCGTATTCTATCTGACGACTCAATAGTTATAAATGAAGTTGTATTTAAATTTTGTACCATGTATTTAGAATTTTTGTACCATTTGGGGGCGTCACACCTTAGAATGAAGTGTGGGAGGAAAGGGTGATGTATACCTAATTTATGGGGCGTGGTTATCGACATGGATCTATCATCATGGGAAACTGGTTGGATGAACATGAATCGAACCGAATCCGGAGGTGACGTGAAACCTTTCGTACTGTTAACAACATGATAGTCGAAGCTGCTGGTTCATACTTCCAATGGAATACAGACAGGGAAGGCAGTAGCGTCGAGCAAGAGCCGAATGATGGGGCTAAGGGTTTTTATGAGTTATTGCATGAAGCAGCGACGCCACTGTATGATGGGCATGAAAAGTACACTGTCTTATCTGCCGTGACTAAGTTTTTACACTTCAAGAACGAGCATGACTGTAGTGAAAGAGGTTTTAATGAACTGTTAAGCATTGTGAATGAGTGCTTACCTGCAGGCAATAAGTTACCGGAGTCGTACTATGATATGAAGAAAATGGTCAAAAGGCTCAATCTAGGGTATGAGAAGATTGATGCTTGTGAGAATGACTGTATGTTGTATTACGGTGATGTCAATAAAGATAAGAGGTCATGTGATATTTGTGGTACAAGTAGATGCTGTGAACAGCACAAGAAAAAGGGAAAAGACGTGCCGAGAAAGATCTTACGTTACTTTCCCATTGCCCCGACTCTTCAGCGGTTGTTCACGTCAACACATACCGCCGAGGATATGAGGTGGCACTCTACATGGGACATAGTCGAAGGTCAACTGATGCACCCGGCAGATGGGCTTGAGTGGAAAAATTTTGATAACAAGCACCCCTCATTTGCTGAAGAGGTTCGCAATGTTAGGCTTGGACTTACTACGAATGGGTTTAATCCATTTAACGGGCCTTACACAAAGTCCTACTCAACTTGGCCGGTGATTATTGTGGTGTATAACCTCCTGCCTTCGATGTGCATGAAAGATCCCTACATGTTCATGCCTTTACTGATTCCGGGTGATAAGAGTCCGAGTAAAGACATCAATGTATACCTCAGGCCGTTAGTTGATGAGTTGAAGATGTTGTGGGAAAAAAGGGGTTCAAACTTATGATGTATCTCTTAAGCAGAACTTTGACATGAGGGCAGTTTTACTATGGACAATAAATGACTTCCCGGCGTTAGGAATGATCAGTGGATGGTCGACTCACGGGGGCTTGTCATGTCCCGTGTGCATGGGGTCAGTTAAAGCTTTGCAGCTCAAACATGGGAGGACTGGCTGCAGGCTACAGGGGGATCGAAGAAGGGTAGAGTTGTGGGCGTTCCCCGTGTCCCAGCCTACACAATAGTTCCTGCTGCGAGATCTCGACGTCGCCCACCCACCGGAGGTAGTGGTGCGAGTGGATCAAGCGCTGGCCCTTCATTATCTGACGACTTCTTCAGGCGGATCATAGAGGGGTGCATGGCGAGCAGTGTCGTGCAGTCAGGCGCACCATCACGCGAGCGAGTCTACCAGCTTGCTTAGGAGGTTGTCCACGGCTCTATAGATCCTACAACTGTCGCTAACGACCTCATAGGTGTAGTCCGGAGGAGGCCATCCGTGTATGTGCAATTGTCTTGGCCAACATTTTTCCTCCACATATTCGACAGGTAAAACTTATTATTGATGTATTTCCTTATTTGTAATTATATTGCTTATATAAATTGTCAAATAACTAGTTAACACACGTAGGCAATAGACACGCGTTAGAACTGACGGGACTCGATTCCGATATACGGAGACCGAGTTATCGCCTCGTACGCCTAACTTGAGAAAACTTAGGAAAATAGTCAAAAAAGAGACCAAAACCCGCCTCGGTCGTCTAGTTAACACGCAAACATAGGCAATAGTACCGCGTAGGCAATAGACACGTGTTACAACTGACGGGACTCGATTCTGACATACGGAGACCGAGTTATCGCCCAGTTTGCAAAACTAGCCAACACATAGCGAAAAAGCCGAAAAAGAGGTCAAAAACCCGCATCGACCATCCAAATGACACGCAAACACACACATAGTACCGCGTACACAATAGACACACGTTAGACCTGACGAGACTCGATTCCGACATACGGGGCCCGAGTTCGAGCCCCGTACGCCTAACTTGAGAAAACTTAGGAAAATAGTCAAAAAAGAGACCAAAACCCGCCTCGGTCGTCTAGTTAACACGCAAACATAGGCAATAGCATCGCGTAGGCAGTAGACACGTATTAAAACTGACGGGACTCAATTCCGACATACGGAGACCGAGTTATCGCCAGTTTGCAAAACTAGCCAACACTTAGCCAAAAAGCCGAAAAAGAGGTCAAAACTCGCATCGACCGTCCGAATGACATGCAAACACACACATAATACCGCGTACGCAATAGACACACATTAGACCTGACGAGACTCGATTCTGACATACGGAGCCCGAGTTCGAGCCCCGTACGCCTAACTTGTGAAAACTTAAGAAAATAGTCGAAAAAGAGACCAAAAACCTGCCTCGGTCATCCAGTTAACACACAAAAATAGGAAATAGCACCGCATAGGCAGTAGACACGCATTAAAACTGACGGGACTCGATTCCGACATACGGAGACCGAGTTATCGCCCAGTTTGCAAAACTAGCCAACACTTAGCCAAAAAGCTAAAAAAGAGGTCAAAACCCACATCGGCCATCCGAATGACACGCAAATACACACATAGGACCACGTAGGCAATAAACACGCGTTACAACTAACGGGACTCGATTCCGACATACGAAGACCGAGTTATCGCCAAGTTTGCAAAACTAGCCAACACTTAGGCAAAATAGTCGAAAAAGAGGTCAAAACCTGCCTCGGTCGTCCAATTAACACGCAAACACAGGAAATAGCACCACGTAAGCAATAGACATGCGTTACAACTGACGGGACTTGATTCTGACATACGAAGACCGAGTTATCGCCCAGTTTGCAAAACTAGCCAACACTTAGCCAAAATAGCCGAAAAAGAGGTCAAAACCTACCTCGGTTGTCCAATTAACACGTAAACATAGGCAATAGCACCGCGTAGGCAATAGACACTCGTTACAACTGACGGGACTCGATTCTGACATACGGAGACCGAGTTATCGCCTAGTTTGCAAAACTAGCCAACACTTAGCCAAAAAGCCGAAAAAGAGGTCAAAACCCGCATTGGTCGTCCGAATAACACGCAAACACACACATAGCATCGCGTAGGCAATAGACACACGTTAGACCAGACGAGACTCAATTTCGACATACGGAGCCCGAGTTCGAGCCCCGTACGCCTAACTTGAGAAAACTTAGGAAAATAGTCAAAAAAGAGACTAAAACCCACCTCGATCGTCTAGTTAACACGCAAACATAGGCAATAGCACCGCGTAGGCAATAGACACGCGATACAATTGACGGGACTCGATTCCGACATATGGAGACCGAGTTATCGCCCAGTTTGTAAAACTAGTCATTACTTAGCCAAAAAGCCGAAAAAGAGGTCAAAACCCGCATCGGCCGTACGAATGACACGCAAACACACACATAGCACCGAGTAGGCAATAGACACACGTTAGACCCGACGGGATTTGATTCTGACATATGGAGCCCGAGTACGAGCCCCGTACGCCTAACTTGAGAAAACTTAGGAAAATAGTCAAAAAAGAGACCAAAACCCGTCTCGATCGTCTAGTTAACACGCAAACACATGCAATAGCATCGTGTAGCCAATAGACATGTGTTACAATGGACGGGGCTCGATTCCGACATACGGAGACCGAGTTATCGCCCAGTTTGTAAAACTAGCCAACACTTAGCCAAAATAGCCGAAAAAGAGGTCAAAACCCACCTCGATCGTCCTGTTAACACGCAAATATAGGTAATAGCACCGCATAGGCAATAGACACGCGTTAGAACTGACGGAACTCGATTCTGACATACGGAGACCGAGTTATCGCCCAGTTTGCAAAACTAGCCAATACTTAGCCAAAATGGCTGAAAAAGAGGTCAAAACCCACCTTGGTCGTCCAGTTAACACGCAAACACAGGCAATAGCACCGCGTAGGCAATAGACACGCATTACAACTGATTGGACTCGATTCTGATATACGGATCCCGAGTTCGAGTCCCGTCCGCCTAACTTGAAGAACACAAACTAAAATAATGTAAATATGTTTTCATTTTGATTTTGTTATTAATATTTTAATTTTATAGGGTCTTGTTGACAAGACTCGTGGAGGTGGAGGTGGAGGTGCAGAACCGTGATGATGGCCGTAGAAGATGATGATGACTGACCTCTCCAAATCTGAGGTATGATGAATAGTCGAGTTGATGATGACGACCTCCTCCAAAGTCTGAGGTGATGACCATAGAAGCCGATGACATGGAGACAGGCGATGGGTTGTAGTTAGTTTAGTTTATGTTATATTCTGAGTTTCATGTATGTACTTGTACAGTTTTTGAGTTGTACAGACAACCATTATATTTTTGATCTATATATTTAATTTGGATTATTATTTCAATGGTGAATTGTATGATATTAGCTTGTTATTTGATGGTTGTTATTAGTTTATAACAGGTGTACGTTTATATTTATAATTGAACAGGGAAATTTTGAAATTAAAAAAAAAATTAATTAACAATAGTCATTGTCGACGGGGGTAATGGCGACGGCAAGCCGTCGCCAATGACATATAGCGACATACACAAGTTAGAGGCATTGCCGACGGCATTAAAAGTCATTACCTACGGCTACGCCATCGGAAATGAGGTTTTCATTGAAAAATTTTATGAAGTCTTTACCGATGGACTTGTCGTCGCTACAACCATCGCCAATGACAATGGGTCGTCATAATCTTGACACCCGATCGCTAATGACAATGATGCCGATTACCAATCCGACGGGAACGAGGCGACGACCTGCAGAAAGCACGGAGTACCGATGGCTGTTTTCGTCGCCTATGACCTCACTTCCGACGGCACGATAGTCATAGGCGACGGCAGTGGCAGTCGACAATGCCCTGTTTTTTTGTAGTGTCGACTCAGACTGTAAAAGTTTGACTTGAGGTTAGGTTTTATGTGTTTTATAGACTGATAGAATTATGTGGTAACGTGTTTAGGTTATTTTAAAATTGTGATGATATTATTCTAATTTGTAGATCAATATTATTTATAATAGGTCTTCAGGCAAAGCTAGATAAATTGTGTAACAGTAATCAACCGAACAGGCAAGTTTTTTCTTAACTCGACCTCGAGTTGCTTTATTCAAATATACTTGTGGTTAATCATTGTTGATTGCCATGTCTATGAATTATTGAATCGTAATCAGTGCATATTGCATAAATTCATCATGTATGAAAGGCTGATCACCTTCATTACCCTTCGGTCCAGATATAATTGATATGTTCATGTTCAATGTTCGTTCAGCTATGAAAAATTGTCCATGCTAGTTCACAATTATATTGTTGAATGTTAGCCAGCTATTATTCAAAATTCTTCCTATCATGATATATCTTTAACTTATTGAACTTAAACTTGTTGGGCAAACTTGTTGCTCACCCTTGCTATATCATGATTAACATTGCATATTAAGTCGAATACGTCGGATACAGGAAAGGTCAAAGCCAAGTCCAACTTGGCATTATTATTGTGCAGCTAGAATTGTAATAGTATAGTATGATAATAACATTGTATGTTAGATAGAATATTGGTCCAGGTATTATGTAAAGATTTTTGACCTTGGGGTTAGTGTGTAAATGTAATGTATAAACAATTTATGTTTATATCTTCCGCAATAGTTGTAGAATGATTGTACCAAATCCGCGGTGATTCGGGACCCAGATCTGGGGCCCTCATAGTTGGTATCAAAGTTGTAGGTTATGAACCTTAGGTAGGGTTACCTGAGACTAATAACTGCAGTGATTAGGATAAGATCTAACTCACATAGAGTAAGTGTGTCGATAAGATTCAAAGACGAATCTCGACGAGTTATAAAGATACAGAGTTCCCTAAATCTGATATTAAAGGTGAACAATAGTGATGAATAGATAGAGTCTAAAAGACTAAAAGTACAAGGATAAGAGGTCGTAAAACAAAACGATCATAGTATAGAAATGAATCGTAATTTATACGATGGGATCACCTCGGGATCTGATAAGGTGATAGCAGGGAACAGAATCAATCTAATGATTGAAAAGTTTACAACAAGATTGTTGTGTATCAGTTGTACTATGAATTGGTACAGATTAAGGAAGGGATTATGAATACGGATTAAATGAAATTCGTATTGAGAAGGGAGTTAGGATAATTATTGAAATGTCTGTGTCGCGCTATTTGTTATATGTGTGTTGAGAATGTCATTTTTTTCTCATGTGTATAATAGATAGATAGGTTATAGGTAGAGAATATAAGGTTAAGTACGAGTTCTTAAAACTCATACTTATGGTATATTTGTGACTCATAATTATATGAAATGTTTCTGAACCCCTCAGCGAATGGACGCCAAAGGTCTGACTAGGACAAGTTCTTAAACTCATATGATTGTGGCAAGTTCTTTAACTCATAAGTGTGGTAAGTTTAACGAACTGGGTAGATATGTGTGAAAGGAGTATTGAGGATAATAGGAATAGATAGCATTATTAAGCAATTAATTATTAGTGGAGACATAGGTTTTTCCAAATCTCCTAGCTATGCTAGACTTCAAAATTTTTGACATCAAGCTAAGTACATTCTATGTGCTTTTGAAAATGAATTTTTATTCTCAACTCCTGGTGACCATTGGGTATGAGTGAACTTCGGGCCACCAACACATCGTTACTTTCTGAGATGATAAAACTGAATTGCAATGGTTTTTGAACGGTTTAAAGAATAGTCTATGCTACTTGTTTCAGCTACACGATAATAATTTGAAATATCAAAATATATTTTTTATTTATCACTTATGTACCATGTAACTTGGTGCAGAGATGATAAAAAGTTGATGGAGTTGTAAATACAGGAATACTTAATGTTGAATTTGATCTAAAATCATTGTTCCACTATTGTATGATGTGTTATGACAAAGTCACTCGATGACGGCATCCTCAAACGAGCTGTTAATACAGTACGGCATCATGACGTTATTTTCAAACTAATTTTAAAATTTTAATTTGCCAACAAAGTTTGGCTATACCTAAATATTTCGATTGAATTGAATTATTGATATGTGTTTAAGCTATTCGATTCGGCTAGACCAACGTTTATGAAAACTCTAAGAGTTCTTTGAAAATTTTCCCGAACCAAATTGTTTTGGTGCGGATTTTGCTAAAGACTGAGGTACAAAAAATTTTGTGCGCCTAAGGCAGATGGAATATAAGGAACGGGGAAAAATTGTTCCAATCAACAGTACTTGGCCATTACTGGGCAGAACGGGATAATTACCCACTATGTTCATAAGACCAGAGCGGTTTGCGGATGAATTTCCATAAAATTTTTGCGAAAATGAAAGTTCGTAGTCTATATAACTCCTCAGCACTATTTGAAATTTTTAACTCTGGTGAGTGGTGTATTGGGTAGCATGTAATGATAAGAATGAATGGTGAATGGTTCAAGGTATAAGGTGTAAGGTAAATTTTGGGGACGAAATTTTTAGAAGAAGGGGTAAATGTGATGACCCAAGAATTTAGAAAAAAAAATTTAAATCTTAAATTATTGAATAAAGGTTAAATAATAAATCTAGACAGAAAATAAGTGAATGGATTTGTCATTTATGGGAAGAAATTTTATGGATTTAAAAGTTTTTGTGGTAAATTATTCAGGATTAAGTGAATAAGTGTATATGTTCTGTGTATATGGTATTACATGTGTACAGAATGTGGTTAAGGGTCAAGGGTTGACCAGATAACCTATATCAGTGGCAAACCCTAATATTATATTAAGAACGTCAACGTTCAGTTAGAAAACGCTATCGATTTGCTAGAACCCTAATATCGGTTTTGGAAAGCCTAATTTCAGTTCTGAGAATCCGAAACCATAATTCGAATTACGAAAAACCTAACTTGGGATCTCAGAGACTTAATTGTATTGATTATAAGATTAATTAGGGTAAAGCCTAACGAATTAGTTAAAAAAACCCTAATTTTAAATTTTGAAACCTTAATTGTTTCGTTTGAAACCCTAGTGTACAATTATGAACCTAATTGCTAAATTAGCAATTTTAATTAGGAAATATTAATCCTAATTAGCAAGCTTGAATCCTAGAAAATTGATTTTTAAGAACCTTAGGTGTTAACCCTTAGGGTTAAACCCTAAGAGTTAGTAAAGATTACAAGTATGCCCTTAAAATTATGTGCAAAATGTCCAAAGTACCCTTTTTAGCATTATTTATTAATTAGAGTGTAGATCTAGCCAAGCTTGAGTTGGTGACCAACTATGACAACCCCAAAATAGGTCCATTCCATCCAACCCATTCTGAGTCGCCAAATACATGGTACAGAAAATAACTACAACTTTATTACAACAATTGTCGTGCAAAATACAACAACACATATACTGTGAGTTTGGATACAAATATATACCAAATGTGACACATGTCCCAACTAGTGGACAAGACACCTCACAAGTGACACCTTACATAAAGGTATAGTCAAAAACTGTTTTAGAAACTAAAATCTTTGGGAAGTGCTCAAAGAAACCTTTGTACATGGGAAGCTATGCTTCTAGGTTATGATAGATATCATATGGCCACAGAATTATCCTTGGTTGACCCAATAGACCCCAAAGAAAAACGAGAAGATTACTATCATATTCTTCCCAATGGTGAGTCTTCTCTTGATTTATCATTATCTCCACTGTCTCAAATTGAGAATTATACTTCAAACAAACACCAAGATTATATAAGTAGTGCTCGTAAATATACTCAGCAAGTGGATGAGCACAACCCTGTCTTATGATGACACGAGGTTGTATGTCATTAGACATCTTATATGATAGTGGCAAAACACCCTTCCAACGTTGGGTTCGCCTCTCCCTATATGATTCACCAAATATAACTACTAAAAGATGTATACAACACACTTGTCTATATCTTGTTAGGGAGAACTCCATGACTAGAGACCATAGTTCTATTCCCTTGTTACCCCCGCTCGACCCAGCTACACTTTTATTACCTAAAAGGAATTGTGAAGCAAAAGGGTGAGCACAACTAGCTCAGTAAAGAATATAATGACTAAAGATAATTAAATTATCAATAACAAATCAGAGATTTAGAACATATGGTAGATGATAAAAATTTCAACCATAGTTGCAGCGGAACGAGCAATCCATTAGAAGAGTCAAATAGACAATACAGTCTATTATCTTCTCCATGTTAAAAGTCCACAACCAATGTTTTATCCCTGTAACATCAATCAACAGTTCATTTCCACAATTATATGAATATCTCATAATCATAATTGTAATTCTAAATTCCTCTTCGTACCCAGGACGAATATAATTTTCATCACATGTCTTTACCTGAAACATCAAAGATCATGGTTATACCAAATCACAGTTCCTGTTCATAATCATACTAATAAATTCATCTTTGCACTACGGCCAAAGATATTCATCCACAGTTCATCTTCTCACCACTGGCCAAAGATATTCAACAACAGGTCATCTTTGCACTACGGGCCAAAGATATTCATTAATCATTCATCTTTGGACTACAAAAGCCAAAGATATTCATCAACAGGTTCATATTTGCACTACTGAGCCAAATATATTAATATCTCAAAGAAATATATAATCATTTCGAATTTATATAAACAATAATTATAACCATATTGATCAATTCACCTTTGCACTTAAGCTAAAGATATTCAATTATAAATTCAATGGTCATGATCATACCACCACAATTCAACTTTTCACCATCGCCAAAAGAACCCTAGTCATGATCATACCAATAATCTATCCATCTTTATACTAAAGTGAAAGAGAATTTCAACATCAGGGTTATAAAAATGTTATATATGATAATAAAATCAATATAATCAATATATAGTTTTAATCTCCAGAGTAATATTCATAAATCAACTATAATTTGATTAGAAAAAGAAACCAATTTTGTAGTGAATAGTAACTTATGAATAGTAACTCATGAATAGTAACCCTGACACAAAAAGGTAGAAATTTCACAATAAAATCCATACCAATATTTCGGTATAATGATATTGAAAGAATAACATTTCTTAAACTTATAAACAATTTATTTTAATTGTTTACACTTTACTACATAATGCATTTAATCATCATAAAATGTCAAACTTATAAGATTTCTTTATCAATAACCAAAACCCTCATAAAAAATCTGCATATACCACATATATGATTCTCAAGCCATAAAATCATATTTTCCAATTTTCTTCCTTCACATAACATATTTAACTCATTTATTCATAACTAGTCTATTTTCATGAAAAATATCAAATCAGTTCCAAAAATATTTTTTTTCTGGGATTTAGCAGAATATAGTCCCATATAGAACATATATTTTTCTTAGAATTTTTAAAATTCATTTACTATTTTTCATATGGCCAAAACCGCCGAATATTTAGACATTTATAATAAATTGTACTTTTATCCAAAAATTCCGAAATTCACAGAGTACACTGATATTATATAGATGTACTCCCAATAAAAATTTCATCAATTTTGGAGTTAACCACAAGGAATTATAAGCGGTTACTTTTAAAATAGTCTTTTCTCATAAAATTCATAACTCTTAATCTATACATCCAAAAATCACCATTTTGGATACAATCAATAAAACTCATCAACATATCATTTCAAATTTTTCCAGAATTTTTGAAGGTCAGAAGAAGTACGAATTGAAAAACATAATAACCCTTAAAATCCCTTACTATCCCTTACCTCAAAAGAGCAGCACTTCTGACTGGATATCGGATATGACGCTGAAGGAAACTTGCACTGATGAATATCAACTCACCAAGTATCTAAATACTCACAAAATACACTCAATAATCTAGAGAGAGAAAGAGAGAAAGCTTATGTTTTTGGTGTGATTTTCAATTCTAACTTAGCCCTTTATTTACAGGAAAATTTTAGCAAACTTGACCTGCAACCTAATGGCTTTACCTGCTACTATTCCCACCCACCACATTTGAAATAAAATTCAGCACATTTCTTCACCAACCACAAGTGGGGCCCACTCAATTCTAGAATTTTTCACCAAAATGCTAAATTCGGATACTTCAACAATTTCTGAACCATTCACCTCTTAAAATTCATAACAAATCATACGTTCATTTTTAACGGTTCAAAATTTGTGGACATATACTCAACTTATATATGTATAACATATCCAAAAATTACAACGATCCAACGATCGGATTAAAAATTATAACTCACATAATATATCTCAAAACACCTTTGGTTTAATTTTTTAATACCTTCATTCCGACAAAAATCTTCGATAAAATACCTCAACATTAATTCCTTCATTTATAACCACATAAATAAATCCATCATTTATATCCACATCAAATAAATATTTCCTTATCATATAAATTAATAATTAATTATTCACAAATAATATTATGTAATCACAATTATGACAACCAGTAGTTCTCGGAAAGAGGGGCTTACAATAAGAATTTCTCCTCATTGGCGTGCAATTAGGTGACCAAACCTCTCCTTTACGTAACTTTCTAGACATTGCCAATAATGCTATCTAATAATATTATTCAAATAATATGAATTATTGATCCGATAATGAGAAATATTGTGCGTTGATAATTATTGAAATAACAATAATATAAAATATCAATATGAGCAATTATTGAATCAATAAAATAAAATATTGAGCAGTAATTCTTGTAATAATTATTGAGTAGTGCCTTTCACGTAAGAATCAATAATTCAAAAATATGTGTAATACCTGTGTGCAACGTGCAACAACGCGTATTATTTTATTTTACCAAACGGGTATTCCAACAAAGTGTTATGAGTACTTGATTACACCGTTATTTATAAAAAACTTAATTTTGTCATTTTCTTCATCCTATAGTTATTCTGTTATGGGGCCCACAAATGGTTGCATCGTCGTACGAAAATTCCCTGACAGAAAGAATATTCCACGATCAAATGAATATTCCCCGACAACAATGAATATTTTATAACCACTTGTGTATTTTGAAAAAAAATTCATATATCACCCTTAACTTTAACTTTTATCAATTTAACCATTTACTGAATAGTAATTATAAGAAAAATTGAATACTTTTATGTCATAAATTTCGGGGTCTTACACCAACTCTAAGACTTCCATGTGCCATATATCTCTAATATCAGCAGCCATCTCAGCTAAATTCATTGAAACAAAAATAAAAGTCAAAAAGTAAGAAAATTTTCTTACTTTACTTAGCAAACTATCCAAGACCTTCTCTCTATAATTTTCGAGATGGGGAGTGAGAATGAGTGAGAAGATAAGCTAATATCACCTCTTAGCTTTTCCAAGAACAGATCATGAGATCAGATTCAAAAATCTAAGCCTAGAAGGTATAAACCTTAAATTTTGAAAATCATGTGATCTTATGTTAGATGTTGTGATTTATTGTTTAGAACAGTGTTAGAGGGTGTTAATTAGTGATCTGGGTCCATAACATCTAGATCCACGAATAGCATTTTTCAAAACTAATTATGAACCCTAATTTGTTGTCTGACAAGCAAATGTAAGAGGTTGTATATCCTTCCCTGTTAATGATTTGTTTTGTTTTAAGTTATAGACTTGTAGTATGTTGTAAGGGCTTTTCTCTGGAACTTGAATCAAGCCCAGATCATGTGTAGATTAAAAGTTATAAGCAGTCAAAGTGCGTTGACCGACATTGACCAACTGGTTTCTGGGCAGCCCAGAAACCCAGAATGGTCTGACAATGACTTTTGAGACCCTAGATCTTGTTGTGGTTTAATAGTTTGGCCAAGTTGTTGTATTGATGTTGTAGTCTGACATATGGACTACATATCTAAGCCTTTAGATCACCCAGATGCTTAACGGAATCAAAGTTATACAAGGTCAAACTTGGGTTGACAGTCTGCCTATGAAAATTTCTGGGTTTTCCAGAAATGTTCAAGAGTAGTTTTTCTGGCCTACTTTAACCGGTCCAGATCTTATGTTGGTGATGTTGTTAAGTTGATATTATGTTATATAATTGTTCCTTGACATGTAGTCTACATGATTAAATCCTGTAATCACACAAACGAGACCCAGGATACAACATATGAGGATTCAAAGTAGCAACCCTGACCTGTTCTTCATTTTTGGGTAACCCAGAAATGAAGAACAGCTTCTGAAAACATGTTTGGTGCTTTATATTTTCTGGATCTGTTGCAGTTTAGCTATGAAATGAAATTTTGGTTGTAGTATTACATAAATACTACAACATTAACACTTTAGACAAACCATAAACCTTAAGATCTATGATCTATGAGTGGTCAAACCTAGCACCTTAGTAACTGACATGAAGATCTGGGTTTTGGCCAAGAACACCAATAGCCACGGTTTTGTCACTAAAGCCACCTTTAGCGACACTTATTTTCCAAAATTAATTATTTTAATAAATAAATAGAAAAAATAGTTTTTAATTCTTAAAAATGCACAATAAATTACTAAAAATTATTTTAAAGCCTAAAAATGGGTTTTTAATTATTTTGAATATATTTCATTAATATTTAATATTTTTAGAATATTAATGGTATTTAATTTATTTAATTATAATATTAAATAAATTAGTTAAAAATGATTTTAATACTTGAAAAATCATGAAAACTTATATTATTGTATAAGAAAATATTTTAAGTTATTTTTAATGACTTTTAATATTTTGTAATGAATTTCATTTATAAATTAATATTAATAGTAACTAATTTATTTAATAAATGTATTAAATAAATTATAGAAAAATAGAATTAATGATTTAAAATCATATAAAATGATAAAGTGTTATAAAATATTCTAAGTTATAAAATATAACTTTTGATATTTTGTTATAAAAATATTAATATTTTAATATTAATAGCATTTATCGAGATAATGGATTTAACATTTTAAAAATCATATAAATATGATTTTAAAGTATTAAAAATACTTTGTGATATTATAAATATATTATAATATTATGATATGATTTTCATTAATATTTAATATTAAATAAATATTAATGATAACGGAATAATGTGGTATTTAATTCATATAAATAGAATATTAATGATTGAAAAATCATTATAAATGATAATAATTATGTGAAAATTATTATGAGACTTGGAAAATTATTTTGATTGATAATATAATTATCTAAGATAATCATTAAAGTGTTTAGGCATAGTTTAATTGAACTTAAAATCGATAATTATCCGACTAGGCCGTCGGGATGTCAGAATTGTACCAAACTCAACTCAGACTGTAAAAGTTTGACTTGAGGTTAGGTCTTATGTGTTTTATAGACTGATATGATTATGTGGTAACGTGTTTAGGTTATTTTAAAATTGTGATGATATTATTCTAATTTGTAGATCAATATTATTTATAATAGGTCTTCAGGCAAAGCTAGATAAATTGTGTAATAGTAATCAACCGAATAGGCAAGTTTTTTCTTAACTCGACTGTGACGCCCCCAAAATAGGTATACAACACCCATTCTGAGTCGCCAAATACATGGTACAGAAAGCAAACTACAACTTCAATAATACAATTATCGTGCAAAATACGACAACACATACTGTGAGTTTAAATACAAATATTGTCTTCTAGAAAATATCCACACTCAAATAAGTCCTCGTTATAATTATTCAAACACTATTTTACGAAATAGTGAGGATCGCTAAAATATCTTTCTAGAACCATCACTCCGCACTCGACTAGTTCCTCGCTATGTTCTCACGTCCGAGAAAAATGGAACAAAAGGAAAAGGGTGAGCTCAACTAGCCCGAAAGAAGAATATTATGACTAAGATAATATACAACAAATTATCGTTAGTCTTCAACAGAAAAAAATCGATAAAATATAATAGCCAACAAGTTTTAGATTAACAATCTGAAGCGGAAAAACAACAATCCATTAGAAGAGTCAAGTAGAGAATGAGTTCTACTATCTTCTAAGATTTAAAAGTCCATCATCAATATTTTATCCCTGTAACAACAATCAATATACATCTTTAATCAAATATTCATCTTTGCACTATAGGCCAAAGATATTCATTTGTATCACCAGTTGGGCATGTTCATCTCAACACTTGTTCATCTTTGCACTACGGGCCAAAGATATTCATCAGTTAATCATTTATCTTTGCACTACAGGCCGAAGATATTTAGTAATATCATCATTTAGGACTGAGGATGATGAAAAATATTTTAAAGAAAACGAATCCAGTGAAACGGAAGGACAAATAGTAGGGATTCGTATAACAGTTTATCCAAGATCAATAATACTTCATAAATACCAATTTTGAAGCAGAATTCAAAAATAAAGATCAAAACATGGATACAATCAAAGATAATAACCATAATAGACATCTTGGACAAAAAGAAGAAAATTTCATTTTTCGGTGAATAGTGTTGTATTCGTGAATAGTGCCGTATACGTGAATAGTGCCATATACGTGAATAGTAACCCCGACACAAAAAGTTCCAAATTTGATAAAAATTCAGATCAATACTTCGGCATAATGATATTGAAGAAATAATATCATATATGAAGAAAATAACATCCCTTACCTCAAAATATCAGTACTTCTGATCGGAATATCGGTATAAGGCTGAAGGAAACTTGCACTGATAAATAGAAACTCACAAAGTATCTAAATACTCACAAAATACACTCAATAATCTAGAGAGAGAAAGATAGAAAACTTGTTTCTGGTGTGATTTCTAATTCTAACTTAGCCCTCTATTTATAGGAAAATGTTAGCAGACTTGACCTGCAACCTGATGGCTTTACCTGCTACTATTCCCACCCACCACATTTGAAATAAATTCGGCACATTTCTTCACCAACCACAAGTGGGGCCCACTCAATTCTAGAATTTTCCACCAAAATCATTTATAAACCTAATCTCTGAATCAGACGCCTCTTAAAATTCATAACAAATCATACGTTCATTTTTAACGGTTCAAAATTTGTGGACATATACTCAACTTATATATAACATATATCCAAAATTACAACGATCCAACGGTCGGATTAAAAATTATAACTCACACAATATATCTCAAAAAACTTTGGTTTAATTTTTAATACCTTCATTCAAACAAAAATACCGATAAAACACCTCAACATTAACTCCTTCATTTTTAACCACAATAAATATATCCAACATTTATATCCACATAAAATAAATATTTCCTTATCATATGAATCAATAATTAATTATTCACAAATAATATTACGTAATCACATTTATCACAACCCGGTAGTTCTCAGGAAGAGGGGCTTTCCAATAAGAATTTCTCCTTATTGGTGTGCAATTAGGTGACCAAACCTCTCCTTGACAGAACTTTCTAGACATTGCCAATAATGCTATCAAATAATATTATTCAAATAATATGAATTATTGATCTGATAATGGGAAATACTGTGCAGTGACAATTATTGAAACAACAATAATATAAAATATCAACGCAACAATTATTGAATCAATAAAATAAAATATTAAACAGTAACTAATGTAACAATTATTGAGTAGTGCCTTCTTATGTAAGGATCAATAATTCATCAATATTGTGCATCAATGCGTATTACTGTATTTTAACCACCGGGTATTCCAATAGTGTTAACGGTAACAACTACGACGTTATTTATAAAAACTCAAACTTGTCGTTTTCTTCATCCGAAAGCGATTATTACATTATGGGGCCCACAAATGACTACGTCGTGCATTTAATATTCCCGACAACAAGAATATTCCACGACCAAACGAATATTCCCAAATACAATGATTATTTTATAACCACTTGCATATTTTGCAAAATTTGCACATTTCACCCATAACCAGAGAATTATATCAAATTAATACCTTATTATTCACAAATATAATTAGAGGAAATTCGATTTTATTTATAATAAGTTGGGGTCTTACATCGATCGCGAGTTGTTTTATTCAAATATACTTATGGTTAATCATTGCTGATTGCCATGTCAATGAATTGTTGAATCATAATTAGTGGATATTGTGTGCATTCATTATGTATGAAAGGTTGATCACCTTCATTACCCTTCGGTCCAGATATAATTGATATGTTCATGTTCAATGTTTGTTCAGCTATGAAAAATTGTCCATGCTAGTTCACAATTATAATGTTGAATGTTAGCCAGCTATTATTCAAAATTCTTCCTATCATGATATATCTTTAACTTATTGAACTTAAACTTGCTAGGAAAACTTGTTGCTCACCCTTGCTATATCATGATTAACATTGCAGATTAAGTCGAATACGTCAGATACAGGAAAGGTCACAGCCAAGTCCAACTTGGAATTATTATTGTGCAGCTAAAATTGTAATAGTATAGTATGATAATAACATTGAATGTTAGATAGAAAAATGGTTCAGGTATTATGTGAAGGTTTTCGACCTTGGGGTTAGTGTGTAAATGTAATGTATAAACAATTTATGTTTATATCTTTCACAATAGTTGTAGAATGATTGTACCAGATCCGCGATGATTCAGGACCCGGATCTGGGGCCCTCATAAAATCGCTTTGTATATTTGTTATGAAGTGTTTTGTTGGTGATTGGACGATTCGTATGAATCGTATGAGTGTTACAGAGAAATAAAGAAGAACTAGCGGATTCAAAACACTAAATTATATGTGCAAAGTGAATCGTAATCAACATAATGATAAAAACAAAGAACGTGGTAAAAGTTGTTGATGGACAAATTTAAAATCATCTTTAGGATGTTGTTGATGGAAAAATTGAAAAACATCTTTAGTAAGTTTTTGATGGACAATTTTAAAACCATCATCCATAAACGGATTAAAATCATGTTATAACGAAGTTATGACGAAAATTTAACTAAAATATGTTAAATGTTGAAATTGTGGTTTGGTATGACTTCCGAACAAAATTATGATATAAAATAATAATCTAAATAATTAAGGTTTCATAAGAATGTTGTATAACGTAGAAAATATGAGCCATGGGCTAATTAATGAACTCATTCCGGGTTTGGATGAGTAAGTTACGAAGAAATGAATGCTAAGTTAGAAACAGTCCAACGAGAGACTTTTGATCCAATATTTTGACTTATTAGAGGATTAGAAATGATAATCTGTCTAGGGGAAGTTTTAAAGAATGTTACGAGTTAGAATATGGCTCAAGAACGGACTCGTTTCTATAACGGAGGGTCATGTTATGACGTTACAAAGTGAATACGTCATTAAGAATAGACAACCCATTTTTGACTTCAGGTCCAAGAAGTTTTGAACTAAAACAAACAGGTTTTGCTATCTGGATTAGTATGACATCACTTACAGTAGGTTTTATACTAAAACAGACAGGAAAACAGATGGGTTAGGCTGTCGGGATTGACAGACAGGGAGTTAAAGCTAAAGTAGACAACATAAAGTAGACAGGTCAAGCTGACTGCTTTATACTTGTAACGTAAAATGTAAAATAGAAGTTGGGCATATTGATTAAATCATAGAACGCGAATAACATGAAATGAGAACTAAAGTAAATATAAAACACCTTAACTTAAATTAAGGGGTGTTATGAAGGATTATAGGGTCATGTTAAGCATATGCAAAGGCATGTTACTTGGACATTCATGAAAGCTATGATGAGCATATGGCGAATGAACGCCAAAACATTATGACAAGTAATAATAAACTTGAAAAGTATTCTGAGTCTAATGACACAAACATGAAAAGTAAGATGTAAAGTTAATATAAACCAATATTTGACATCAATTATGTGACTAATTGGTATATGTATGTAAACATAACTGTGTAGGCCATTTGACCAAAAAATTAGCGTAAACTCGTAGAAGAACGCTTAAGGCAAGTTCCTTGAATTTACTCTGATTTATTTGAGCGAGTTTCTTACTTTGTTTGATTGTATTCTTATGAAGCTTGTGTGACGTTTTAGAAATAAAATGAACACAACTCTTGTAGGATTGTGTAAATTTCATACTTATGCAAATCTTAGTATTTGTACAAGTATTCAAGCTATGTTTATGACATGAATTGTTTAAGGAAGTGTCGATGCCATTTATTTTGGCTTGACAACTGTTTAAATGTTTTATCGATTTGATACTAAACCTTTGAAATATTATTGATGGTAAGTAGCAATGTCCAAAGCAAATTGTTTTGGAGCAAATTCAAAGGTAAGTTTGAATTTGAAAAAACAAATGTCTTTAGTCGACTTTTCGAATGACACGCATGGTGTCAAGATTTAAACGTAAATACATTTAACAGATGAGTGTTGATCAACATAGGGTATTATAGGTTGATCGCCTAGACGTATTCGTAAGCGATATCGAATTTACGGTCTTAATAACTAGGGTTATCCTTTTTAATGAAATAAAGAAAGTTTTTGGTCTGATGACCATCTTATTACAAATGACTATTATGTCATTTCGAAAAATGTTTTAGAGTGATGAAAAGTTCTATTCTAGTTTATTTTGTGTATTATTCCAGTTTATCGAAGTAGTTCATAACTATTATTCAGTTGTTGAATGAAATCATATGATTCTTGATTTTGTTATTGAAATGCTATACCTGATGGGCAATTTAATGCTCATCCTTGCTTAAACTATATGATTTCATCTAAGGACGAATGTATTAAAGAATTCATTAAGGATAGAGAAAGGAAATCGAAGAAGGATAGAAGATCTTATAAGAGTTTAATATTACTGTGTAATATGTAATATTATAAGATTATGAACATGTAATGGTTACAGAATCTGGGATTGAACGGATTTGATGTAATAATATATTGATTACATTTGTGTCATTAAGCTTATATAGCTAAATATGTGTGAATATTGTAGCACCGTGTAGCACCGAACTTGGGTTTAAAGGTACCCGAATTTGGGGGCGTCACAATGAATTTCCCATGAATAGTTCTTGAAGGTTCATAGGCTTTAAATATTGCTTTATTCTTGGCAATATGCTTGGTTGCTCCAAAATTGATCCACCATTCCACGTCATTTCCAATAATGTTAGTCTCCATTATCATAGCAGCAATATCTTCATTGTCTACCATATTTATTTGGTCATTCTTTTGTTATCTTTGCTTCAAATACAAAATACATTATTTCTTAAAGTGTCCTGGATTACCACACTTCCAACAAATACCTTTCGGTTATTTATTTCTGAATGTGTTATCTTGACCACCACATTTTCTTTTGTTGTTGCCATTTGGTTTAGATGCATTTTCTATGACAAGAGCATTAGCACTTTTGTTTTATATTTCCAATTTATCCAAGTTTCAAGGATTTTCTTCAACTTGGAGAAATTTAATGAGTCATTGCATCTTTCTTTTGTTTCTATTCCTTTCGACAATCTTTCCACGAAAATGGTAACATTGAAATGATTGTCGACACTTGATGTGATGCCCCCAAAACAGATATACATCACCTATTCTGAGTCGCCAAATACATGGTACATAATACAAATACAACTTAATTATACAACTATCGAGCAAAGTAAGACAAAACATAAGCTGTGAGTTTTAATACAAAATATTGTCGTCTAGACAATATACAAACTCAAATTCAATATTATTACATTTATTTTCCCACTATTTCACTGATAGTGAGGACTACTAATGCTATCATCTGGTTCGTCACTCCGTTCCCCGACTAGTCCCAGCTACGTTCTTATTTCCTGAAGAGAACAATGAAAGTAAAAGGGTGAGCTCAACTAGCCCAATAGGAAATATTATGACTAAGATAATGCAGAATATATTATCGTTAGCCTTCAACAGTGTTAAACTGATATAATATAACAACCATCAAGTTTAAGCTGCAATGAACAAGCAATCCATTAAAAGAGTCCTGAGAGAATAAAATCTACTATCTTTTATGATTTAAAAGTTTTTCATCACTTTTATCATTGGGACTCATTTTAATAAATAATCCACATCATCGAATCACCCTCGCACTACTACCAAAGATATTCTTTAGTATCACGACCACAATTATCCATGCACCATGTGCCAAGAATATTTGTGTATTCATTAATGGTCATGATCATGCCAACAACTGTCCATCAATGCACTACGGGCCAATGTGGACTTTTACCACATCATTTGTAACATTACGGTCATGATTACGCCGAATAATCTCTGGTCATAATCATACCAAGTCCATCTATGCACTACAGGCCACAGATGACTTTCAACAAAATATAAACATGAGGATGATGACAATGATATAAGAATTCAATAAAACAAGTTCAAGAATTATTTTATCCAGGAATCAATAACGTCCAAATTGTCAACATGATACTTCTTTGTGGAGTAAAATTTTAAGAATGCTCAGAAGAATATTTCCATGAAAAGATACTAGATGAAGCGCAAATATCAAGGATATTCCACTAATTTCATGGAGTATAGAAGTCAAAACTTTAACCAACTAAGTATAGTAGAGAATGGAATAACAAAAGAAATCACCAAGCATGAGATAGACCACATGATAAAAGTTATTCCAATGAATAATAAATAACAAAATTGAAGTCGTAAAGAAAACGCATACGCAGATAGGATATTCCAATGAGAATAATAAAGACGGAATCGGCCAAAGATGACGGGATATTCCAATGAATAATAAATAATGGAACCAAAGTCACGCGTAAAGCACGGACAGGATGTTCCAACAGAATGATAAATAATGGAACCAGGTCCGGCGTAAACGTACAGACAGGATGTTCCAGCAGAATAATAAAGAATGGAATAACAGAAGTTCTCTTCATGGATAAGAAAGAAATAATACTCCCTACCTTAGAAAAACTGGATACTGAAATAGTGAGGTAGCAGACTTCTCTTCTTCCTTCTCTTTATAATTTCTCTCTATAATAATCGCTCTAAAGCTTTTGTGAATTGGTGAGAAATGAAGGAAGAATGAGCTTCTTTTTATAGGAAAATATAGTTTCGATAATTGCACGTTTTGGGGCTCAAAAAAATACAGTACAATACCTCCAACTTTTCTTTCATTTTTAATTTAGTCCTACAAGTATTATCAAACTTGCACCACCTTCCCTAATAGTAAATAATGTGAATCAATAGTTCAATCATGTGAATCAATAGTATAATCATGTAAAAATATGAATTACAGTATAGTACCTCCATCTATACCTCCATTTTTAACTTAGTCATGCAAGTATTATCAATCTTGCACCAACTCCCCTAATAGTAAATAATGTGATTCAATAGTACACACATGTGAACAAATAGTTATATAAGCATGTGAATTAGTAACAATTAATTGCTCATTTATTCGATAAATTACCCGATTTATCAATATAACCCCCAGACATCAATTATCATCGGAATAGATGTCGATTTACACTAATACTAATAATCCCAACACGATGGAACTATCAAAATTCATTTTTAATAACCACAACTTATTCATCATTAATATTATAACTCACAATATTTAATAAACAAAGTTATTCCGTGAAAGAGGGGCTTTCGATAAGGATTTCTCCTTATTGGCGCGCAATTAGGTGACCAAACCTCTCATTGACAGAACTTCTAGACATTATCAATATTGCAAATAATAATATGAATTACTTTGTCATCTCAATTATTGATTTAATAATATAAAATATTATGCAAATGATATTGTGACAATAATTGAATCAATAATATGAGAGATATGATGCAGTAATTACTGTAGCAATAATTGAGTATAACTGAGTGACTTCTCACGTAAAGCATCAATAATCAATACTGGTGTGTTACTATGCAACCACGCCAGACATCGTATTTTTTTAACATTGTGTGTTTCAACAATTAACGATAAAACTTCCGCCTTTATTTTCATAAAGTATTTTGTCATTTTCTCAATCCGACAATAATAATTACGTGGTGGGGTCCACCAATGATTGTCTCAGTTGTATTTAATATTCCATGTTAAAATGAATATTCCCCACCAATCGAATATTATATAACAACTTGCGTACTTTGCAAAATTTGTAAATATTTCCCACAACTATAACATTATATCAAATCCACACCATAATATTCAAAAATATATTTCGAGAAAATTTAATCTTTATTCAAAAAGTTGGGGTCTTACACTTGAAACCCTTCGTCAAGGCTATGGTCTTCTGACACAATTTGATTCATAATAATTTAAAGTTCATGTACTTGCAGCATAACAAATTTATTATCTATCATTTGATAATCAAATAATTAACTTACTAAAAAAATTAATTTTGGTGTCCCCGATTTTGTACTTGTTGTCGAGATCCTCCCATAATGCTCTTGTCATCTTTTCCATATACATCGTACAATGAGTTGGATAACGCTTTTAGAATATACCCTTTACACATGAAGTCATATTGTTCTCATTTTATTCGACTTTTCATTTCTGTCGGTCTCATTTTATTTTTCTTCCATTTTCTCTTCATTCAGCACATGAGAGAGTTTAAATGCTAGTTAAGCAAAAATACATTTTTCTCTTACAACGTCTGAAGAATAATCCATCAAATTTCTCGAGTTTGTTAATTTGATTCAAGCTATTTTTGTATTGTTGTGCTACATTGTTATTGTAGTCTTAAGACTATTGTAAGCCGTTTTGTAGTTTGATACAGAACAACAATATTACCGTCTGAATCGAATGGTTGACCACTCTTTCCTTAAGACAATATTTGCCCCTTACTTTTACTACACGTGGTTACTGTTCGGATAAGACAGACCTAAATCGAATGGTTAACCACTCTTTCCTTAAGCCTATATTCGCCCCTTACTTTTACTACACATTGTTACTGCGAATTAATCTCCCAAGATAATCTAATTCTCCAAAGATAAACAAAACTGGTTTTCGTCATAATTTACTCTACAATTAACCATTGGCCAAATTAATTAATATTAATTAATTGCAATGTAGTTTACATCTTTAAAAATAAAATTTTCTTAATGTTGTTGTCATGACATTACAAGGACTTTTTCTTATCCAACTAAATAAATTCATATGTTGGCAAATAGCATATAATATATTTATTATAATTTTTTTAGATAATAAAAATATCCAACATTACCTGTGGAGAGAAGGCGAAAGAGCCAATCAAAACAGTGGATGCGAAAAGGTTCTCAAGATCAAACCCCTAAACAAGCCATTGCCAAAGCATAGTGAGAAGGCAAGCTACAGCATGATCACGGGCTTTGACAATATGATGATTGAACTCCAAGAGATATCGTCTACCATTGAAGAGGGGTCAAAAGCTTTGATAGAGGGGAAGAAGTTCAAAAAGTTCTTTGATCAAATCGTCCAAAAGGAAGAAGCATGGTTGGTTGCCACCAAAATCATCATCAACGTAGTAGACGCAAGAACAATGCATGCAAGTAGACAGCCCCATACAACTTTAGAAGGATCTAATTAGATTTGCTTCACGGAGGCAAATCAGGAGGTTAAGTATGTGTATAATAGGTCTCTATATGAGACGGCAGTCATCAATGGATTCGAGGTGAAGAGAGCCTTCATTAACAACGAAGCATCAGTGAACATCACGTTGTGGAAGACCTTCCAGCAATCGGGGATTCCAAGAGAAAACCCGAAAGAGCATTGACATATTGGGGTTCTCTCCCAAGAACACCCGCACCATTGGGTATGTAAGGCTAGACATGCAAGTGGGAATGATAAAAAGCTCGGTGACCTTCCACTTACCTGAATTTGATGCACTATATCATGTCCTCCTAGGGAGGGCTTGGCAAAATGTTCATGCAGTGATGCCTTCCATATATCACTTATGTATCAAGGCTATTTGGAACAGGAAAGAGTTCAAGATACCAACTGTTGGGCCATGATTATTTGGGCCTTTAGAGTGTAATGGGCCATTAATTATGTGGAGTTATTTGGGCTTGGACCAGAAGTGGAATTAGTGGATGGGGGATTTATGGGTTGAGGTTCCAATTATATTTGGACTCTGACTTTGGAAGGAAGAGTTGGACTATGGATCTACTTCCTTAATTATAGGAGATTTGATACAATCCTGTCATGGATTGGTCATTGGCTGGGAGCCTTAATCTGATTCGGAGAAGGATTGCTTACAAGGCGGTGAGATCATTATAAATACAAGGCACTTCATTGATTCTAAGGTACATGTAATTTATTACTTTCCAGCACTAGAGCATTAAGCCTCCATTGTTAACCTTATATTAACCTGTACTTATTCTCACACCAGAGCTATCCCCCGGTGGCCCAAGCAATCAAGCTTTCAGTGTTTACCCATTTTTGTGCAGGATTGGACGCGCTTTAGTGATTGGAGTGCATAGGCGGATCTTGGCGTTAACATTGGCGCTAGAAGGAGGGCTTTTCTAGTGTTTCTGGATTTTAATCACGTTCATTAAACGTCCTACATCAGAAGTTATAGAAAACAGTAGGATGGCTACCGTGAAGGGCAGCCGACGACGACAAGTTCTTCTCAACAGAGAATTTCTGTTAAGGATAGGTTGGGGCCGTCAAAGAGTGTCTATGACAGACTTGGGCCACAAGGTGCCCCAGAAAGGTCTCAAGCGAGAGGCCACGATGATGTTAGGAAGAAGTTGTTTTCCACTGGCAGTAAGGGGTCTGGTAAGGATTGGAAAAGGGTAGAAGGCACTCCTCCTAGAACCCAACACCGAGAAGATCAGGCAGATAAGGAATCTACTATGGCCAAGATGGCACAAGAAACTGATAAAGCTTTGAAGGTGCTGCTGCAACAGAGGGAGGAGATTGCCAAACAGATGGTTCTTATGGCCAGACTAGAGGATGAGGCATCCAGTTATACTTGACCAAAATAATATGGCAGGTCTCCGGTTAAACGAGTTAGAACACAAAGGGATGAAGATCCCAGATGGTCTGAAAGTAGGCTTCGGAGCCATTCTCGAGACCGAAGTAGAGCAAAGAGTTGTAACCCCGAAGATCCAAAGAGGGCACCTCACCCTGAGGATTCTCGAGATAACGATAATAATAGGCGATGAAGCAGATCGAGGGGACGCACACCTGAGGGTTCAAAGAAAGCACCTCACCTTGAGAATTCCCGGCGCAGATAGACGTCGAAGCAGATCGAGAGGTCGTACTCCCGAGAATCCAAAGAGGGAACATTGCCCTGTAGAATCTCGTCACAGCTGGAACAACAGACGAAGTCCCTCTAGGGCAACCAATTTGGATAGAAAGGAACGATCTGATTATAAAAAGAATGGATCCCCAAAGAAGGAAGTCTATTCACAACCAGAAGGGGTTGAACTGTTAGCCAGAGAGGTGAAGGAGCTTCAGAGGCAACTGACTGAAGTTCAATAAGGGAAGGAAAGCTCGGGCAAAAAGGTGTCTCATTTCTCTCCGAAAATTCTTCAGGAGAAGGCGGATCCCAGTAAAAAGCTTCCTTATATGGAGAGTTATGATGTTTCGGGGGATCCTTACGACCACAACCAGGCATATGATAGGCTGATGGATTATTACGATTATTCAGATGCAGTCAAGTCTCAGACCTTTGTGACAACATTGAGGAAAGACGCCAGGCAGTGGATGGGGACTTTAGCCCCGAACTCAATTTCATCATTGGAAGAACTGTACGACAAGTTTCATGCCCAGTTCGGGAGTAATAAAAGAAGAGGGAAACTTACCGGGTCATTGGCACAAATTCGGCAGTATTCTAATGAGACTCTGGGCCAGTATGTTAAAAGGTTCAAGGAAGTAGTGGGTCAGGTGACCGATCTCAACGATCTGCAGGCCGTGGGATTATTTCAGAACAGTTTGGACCTGGTGATGTGACACCCCCAAATTCGGGTACTTCAATTCCCACGGGATTTGGTGTTCACTGTACAAACATCACATGTCTATCTACCCATAATAATTGAAAACCATAAAATAGATAGAAATAAATCCTCTCCTTAAGGAGTTACAACATCTGAAAATAAGTACATCAATCCCAAGTTATACTAACCTTAAATCTCAAATGTGGAAACATAATCAAGTATTAAGTCTTACACAAATTAAACACAAGTCTGAAACATAACATAACAAATAAACAATGAGTCTTCATCACTTGTTAATCTTTCCCTTGCCTTTGCTAGTGGAAGGCTCGTCGGACCTTTCGTTCTTAACTACAATGTTATTATTACGCAAGAGTGAGCACGATTGCCCACAAGTATAAAAATGTACAACAATATAATAACATATGAGTGAATCAAAGACTTATGAAATAAGAAACTTAACTTTTGAATCAAGAATGAATAACAAGAATCAAAAGTATTTCTAAGGGTCATAAGACCTTGAACTATGTCCTAGGTTGTCAAGGGTTATACTTGAAACTTTTAACTGTCATAAGACTATGGACTCTTCTACTCGTACTTAGGGGGATCAGCCCTTAGTACCATACTGTGCACAATATCTTAATGCTAAAGCATAAGTAATCACCTATAATAGGGTTGTTCATCTCGGTTTGACATTAGAGTCCGCACCAAAGGAAGTTTGGTTTGGATAAACTCGACAATGGTTCTGAAATTTAGAATGTTCATCAACTATGGACTAGTCGAATCCACAAAGGTTCGCTAGTCTTACAAGGTTTAACAATAAATCATATTCAAATTAAATAATAAACTCACGAGGTATACAATGGAATAGGTATTGTATAACAAAAATCATACTTTGAAAAGATTAATAACCTTTAATATAACATATTGAACTTGATCAATAAATAACAAGAACTTGCTCGATATAAAATAAAAGTCTAGAATTTGCTCAATGTAAAGAGGTAAGGTTTATAAACTTGCATAACGATAACAAGTAGGGTTAGGAAACTTGCATAACGATAACAAGTAGGGTTAAGAAACTTGTATAATGATAACAAGTAGGGTTAGAAAATTTGCCTCGTGCGTGGGTTACATGTTAATTATACACGTTCCTCGATTTAAATCCTATATACCATTTACATTCACAATACTAGTCAATTATAACGTAACTAGCATCATAAATTTGTTCTCTTTTATCTAAACTATGATTATGATTATACTAATCAAATCACAACACTTGTTTTCACATAATATTAGACTTCACGAACGATAAGCTAACTATGCGTTCAACAAATCAATCAAACATGTAAATACCTTATTGATATATTAAGAATCTATTTTAACATCTCACTATATGTCTAACACATTTTTATGTTCATTAGATTAGGTTACTATTACATTCCTGGACTTGAACAATTTTAAAAAAATCATTTCTGAACAAACTGCAGAGTGGGGCAGCAGCGCCACCCTATAGGATAATCAATAGGGGCGGCTAGCGCTTCTGATACTGGCATAATGCAGTGTTGCCAAGTGAAGACTGTGAAGAAGCGCGAACATGAAGACACAGGTTCAAATTTACTTTCTCCAGATTAAAATTCTGTAATACGGCCAAAACATGGCCAAAAATTAATTAATTTATTCACAAGCATACCCGGACACTATAATACACATATAATCACTACCCAACCCTATTAGCATGATTTTAACAAGTTAAAACATACAATTACTTGAATAAAATCATGTAATTTCATTGTTCTTGGTGATTTTGCAAGTTATTGAAGATAATCATGGAATTTGACATTGTAGGTTCGTTATAATTCCGAATTTAACCATTCAACATTTGTTTGCTTCATTTCAACATATGTTATCACAATATACAATTAAACTTCAAGTTAAACAAAAATTCAGGGCTTACCGTAGCCCAAAAGGTCATGTTTATGCAACTTTTGTACTTTGTACTTTCAAAAATCTAATTTACGATACGTTTATATAAAATTGATGTTATGAAAGTATACGTATATGGTAACAAACATATTATGATAATACATTATCATATATAAACATATAAATCATTACTTTTTCAATTACAGAGACTTAAAAGCCATTTTTCATGAAAAAATTTAATAACGTAAATTAAAACTTGAGATTAAGGGTTTACCCTTGATTACTCCGCTTGGATTACACAAGGACGATAATAACTTCTTAATTTTCCACACTTCTTCTTCTTTAATCTCACTGACCCTCAATTTCTCTCTGTGAACTTGTTTTCCAGATTTAGAAAGAAATAAAAGAAGGCGTATATAATTATAAGAAACTGACGTTGTAATACCCAAAAAAAAATATAATAATGATAATAATAAATAAAGTAAATAGCATTTAAATCGATATTTTAAATATAATAATTGGGCTTGTCTTTAATTGGGTCAAACTAATTTTTAAATTATTTAAGTTTGGGTTTGTTACACTTATTGAGCCTAATACAAATTGATGGGTCGAAGACCAAATTATAACAAGTATAGCATATTATTAAGTCAAGTCAGGGTTTCCCTAAAATTAATACTCTAGAAAATGACAAAACAAAGAGGCGGAACGAGAGATAGAGGGAGGCTGAAAGTAATAGGGTTTGAGAACAAGATTATTAAGATTGTAGTCATCATATTCTTCTCCTAAAAAGGTAATTATTGTATTTGTTATTGTATTCAAAATATTTTATTATTATTATTATTATTCTGATTTCAATAGGTATTATAACAATTTGTTGTGTCGCCTGATTAATCATCCAGCGTGTTGCTAATTTTCAATTGAAACTGATAATCTGAGATTTGTTTAAATATTGGATAAGAAATAAATTTATTAATATGAGTTTGGTTTATAAGCAGTTTATATGTGTGTATAGTGTCGGCACAATTATGAATAAGATAAGTGGAGAACTTCCTTGTTTTCGTGGTTGGTATAATTTTTATCTATGTATATGTTATATATCAGAACAGGTTAGTAGTCAGCAGGTTAATACATATATATTTATAATGTTAATAAGTTAGTCGTCATTATAGTTGTAGTATGTTAATAGATTTAATTGTTAAGTTAGAAAATTCCAGTTCCAAAATTTACAGTTCGCAAAAAAAATACAGAACAGGGCCAAAACACCCAATTAATTTATTCACAAGCATACCCAGACACTATAATACACATATAATCACTACCCAACCCTTCTAGCATGATTTTAACCAGTTAAAACATACAATTACTTGAATCAAATCATGTAATTTCACTGTTCTTGGTGATTTTGCAAGTTATTGAAGATAAACATGGAATTTGACATTGTAGGTTCGTTATAATTCCGAATTTAACCATTCAACATTTGTTTGCTTCATTTCAACATATGCTATCACAATATACAATTAAACTTCAAGTTAAACAAAAATTCAGGGCTTACCGTAGCCCAAAAGGTCATGTTTATGCAACTTTTGTACTTTGTACTTTCAAAAATCTAATTTACGAAACGTGTATATGAAATTGATGTTATGAAAGTATATGTATATGGTAACAAACATATTATGATAATACATTATCATATATAAACACATCAATCAGTACTTTTTCAATTATAGATACTTGAACTTTCAATTACAGAGACTTAAAAGCCATTTTTCATGAAAAACTTTAATAAAGTAAATTAAAACTTGAGATTAAGGGTTTACCCTTGATTACTCTGCTTGGATTACACAAGGACGATAATAACTTCTTAATTTTCCACACTTCTTCTTCTTTATCTCACTTACCCTCAATTTCTCTCTGTGAACTTGTTTTCCAGATTTAGAAAGAAATAAAAGAAGGCGTATATAATTATAAGAAACTGACGTTTTAATACCCAGAAAAAATAATAATATAATAATGATAATAATAAATAAAGTAAATAACATTTAAATTGATATTTTAAATATAATAATTGGGCTTGTCTTTTATTGGGTCAAACTAATTTTTAAATTATTTAAGTTTGGGTTTGTTAAACTTATTGAGCCCAATACAAATTGATGGGTTAAAAACCAAATTATAACAAGTATAGCATATTATTAAGTCAAGTCAGGGTTTCCCTAAAATTAATACTCTAGAAAATGACAAAACAAAGAGGCGGAACGAGAGATAGAAGGAGGCTAAAAGTAATAGGGTTTGAGAACAAGATTATTAAGATTGTAGTCATCATATTCTTCTCCTAAAAAGGTAATTATTGTATTTGTTATTGTATTCAAAATATTTTATTATTATTATTATTCTGATTTCAATAGGTATTATAGCAATTTGTTGTGTCGCCTGATTAATCATCCAGTGTGTTGCTAATTTTCAATTGAAACCGATAATCTGAGATTTGTGTAAATATTGGATAAGAAATAAATTTATTAATATGAGTTTGGTTTGTAAGCAGTTTATATGTGTGTATAGTGTCGGCACAATTGTGAATAACATAAGTGGAGAACTTCCCTGTTTTCGTGGTTGCTATAATTTTTATCTATGTATATGTTATATATCATAACAGGTTAGTAGTCAGCAGGTTAATACATATATATTTATAATGTTAATAAGTTAGTAGTCAATATAGTTGCAGTATTTTAATAGATTTAATTGTTAAGTTAGAAAATTTCATTAGTAGTCCACTGAAATAAGGAAGTAATAATATTCATTAATATTTTATTATTAGTTCTAGAACATGTTTATATATATATATATATATATATATATATATATATATATATATATATGTCGTAGAACATAATTATTTGATTTTGCTGTAAGGCTCATGTACAAATACTAAAGTTTTTTTTAAAATTTATAAATTATTAAAATTTATAATTTAGTAATCTAATTTAAGGTATTGCATTATTTTGGTTATTAGTTTGAATGGAGAGAGTCTAAACGAGTAAAATTTAGAGTATAAATTTTGGGTATTACATTGTTTAATTCAGGTACGGATTCCGTACTCTTTCAGTGATACTTTTGTTAAATTTGATTTGTTCGTTTGTTTCCTTATTTCGAATTCTGTTATGATTTCACATAATTGTTTCCTGTGAAATAAATATATTAATTTCATTTTAGAGTTGATACATATGACTCGTATTTGTACTCTAATTTGAATTAGGTTATCATGTTTAGTACTATTTATTTTGATAATTGTAGAGCGGTACATGTTGCTATCTTCTTTTTGAAACCTTGTGACTAGAATTTGATTTGGTTCAACATGTACATATAGAACCCTTTTGTTGGTATTATGTCGCATGTGTTGTGACATGGTATTTTTGATAGAAAAAATACCGTAGGGTATACCTGAGCTATAACCACCTGTGGGGGTACCACAGGCATGTCGTCTTGGTACGAGAGGCATGACACTTTCCGTGGCAGTGTGATTAGTCCACGGCGTCTCCGTTTGGGCTCCGGAGGAAGTGGGTCATTTGGTGTTTTTTTGTGGGAGGCGTATAGGTTAACCCTAGTTTTCTGTTCTGCGGATTTGTGATGTTGTGCCAAACACACCTATCCGATTTGCATACATTTGGATTTGCGGTCCAATGTGTGAGTGCCTGTATGGCATCATTTGATTTGCTTGGGTGGCATTATTTTGACTTGCTTGTGTGGCATTGTTTTGACTTGCCTGTGTGGCAATGTATATTTCTAAGCTCATTCGGTATGAAATAACACCCAACCATTTGATTCAGCCTATTATTTCATTGTATTAGTTTTGTTTGTTTCTGTTTAGTTCAATTCATTGAGTTAGTTACTTCAGTTCGTTATTTCTTTACTCTTCCATTGGTTTCGTTAAATCTGTTGATTTGGATATATTCTATTCAGACTTTGGATATCATATTTTCGTCTGTCTTTAAGCTTGAGGCTTTGTTAAGTATGTTACTTCAGTTGTTTTTGTATTTCAGTTATACATCTTTGTATTATATGTATCCGTACTGGGTAATTGGCTCATGCTGTGTTTTTCTTTCGGCAGGTTTGCAGGGGTGATTCAGGGCTAGTGTGATGAGAGAGTTGCCTTTGACCATCTAGGTTTATTCGAATTTTAAGTTTTGATTATTTTGAATCTGTTTGGAGAATTGTATTTAGTACTTTATTAATGGATCACCACTATTAATATATTGAGGTTGTTAGTGCTCTGTTTATTTATTTTGAGGTTCGTTGTGCTTTGCACGTGACCTCCCTTTCCTTTTCGGGTAGGGGATGTTACAGACGTTGTTGTGGTCAGTTAATCCAACTCGTGGGTTAACTGTCCAACTCCCATTAGGGCCTCGTTTGGCTAGCCTTAAAAGGCTCATTCCCATTTAATTTAATAAATCTCTTCAATATAGTTTTAATAATGTCACACCCATTTAAACAATAAATCGAATATCTTATTTAATTTAAATAAAATATAATAATTTCTCATTAATTCACATAGTCACATAATTAATTTTCTCATTTATTAATTATGTCAAATTATTAAATCTCTAATTAATTATTAATTAATTAAAATAACATTATGCTTATTAAATAATTTATTTAATCCAATAAGCTCAATTAATTACATACTCTGAATAATAAAATTCTCCACATTAATTTAATCAATATAACACATATACTTAAATTAATCTACCACAAATTCCACAATTAATTATTTAATCCAATAATTAAATCATCAAAAAATATTTATTTAATTCAATAAATATTCAAATTAAATTACACAAATCTCGTTCGTCACATCTTTCCCCCCTTAAAAGGATTTTGTCCCCAGAATCACGACTCAATCAATTCATCATGTTACATCTCCCCCCCCCCCCCCCACAAAGATTATGTCCCCAAAATCACTTACACATAAATTAAGTAAATAATTGAGGATAATTCTTCATCATATGCTCTTCGAGTTCCCACGTAGCTTCTTCAGCGTTGTGGTTCCTCCAGATTACCTTAACAGAAGGTATTACTTTATTTCTTAGTACTTGCTATTTCCTGTCAACAATCTGAACAGGAATTTCTTCGTAAGATAAATCTTTTTCAAATTTTAGGGGTTCGTATTCAATCACATGCTTATAATCGAATTTGTAGGGTCGTAAAACTGAAATAAGGAAGACGTTGTGGACATTCTCGAGTATTGGAGGTAAGGCTACCTCATACGCAACTTCTCTAATCCTTCGCAGTACTTCAAAGGGTCCAATGAACCTTGGGCTTAATTTTCCCTTCTTTTTGAACCTGATCTTTCCCTTCCAAAGAGAGACTTTCAAAAACACATAACTACCCGATTCAAACTCAACATTTTTACGGTGTGGATCTGCGTATTTCTTCTGCCTATCTTGAGCTACTACCAGCCTTGTTCGGATTACTTTAACTATTTCTGTTGTCTGCTATACCAGTTCTGGACCTAGTAATTGTCTCTCGCCAACTTCATCCCAGTATAGCGGAGTTCTACACTTTCTGCCGTACAACGCTTCATAAGGCGACATGCCAATACTAGCGTGGTAATTGTTGTTGTAGCCAAACTCTACGAGCGGTAGATGATCATCCCAATTTCCTTTAAAGTCCATTATACAAGCTCTTCACATATGTTCTAATGTTTGAATCGTTCTTTCACTCTGCCCATCTGTCTGAGGGTGATATGTTGTACTCATTCTCAACTGCGTACCCATGCATTCCTGTAGTCGTTTCCAGAAGTTCGATGTAAAGTACGGATCTCTATCGGAAACAATTGACACTAAAACTCTGTGTCTCGAAACAATCTCTTTTATATATAATTTTGCCAACTGGTCTAAGTTGAATTTGATTCTGATCAGAAGAAAGTGTGCGGATTTTGTTAGTTGGTTAACGATAACCCATACTGCGTCATAGCCTTTCTGAGTTGTCGGAAGGCCAACCAAGAAATCTATCGTAATGTGTTCCCACTTCCATTCTGGGATCTCTAACGGTTGTAGCAATCCACTCGGCCTCTGATGTTCTGCTTTCACTTTCTGACACGTCAGACACTTGGTAACACACTCTGCAACATCTCGTTTCAAATTTGGACACCGTAAATATTATCGAAGATCTTGGTACATCTTGGTACTGCCAGGGTGAATCGAATATCGTGAGCTATGAGCCTCGCTCAAAATGTCTTCCTTAATCTCTGACACTGGCGGTACCCAAATTCTGCTCTCAAATCTCAGTATTCCTTCATTGTCAATTTTGAATCTCGGTTTGGTGCCTTCAGATATCTTCTTTTTCACCTTTTCACATTCTTTGTCCTGAAGTTGAACCTCCTTAACTTTATCTAGTAAAGTTGTACCAGCTTGCATCTGGAATAGCTTCTCATCAATTTCCATAGGATACTTCACTTCCAATTCCAACTTCTCCATTGCTGAAATTAGGGCCTTCTGAGCGGTCAACATCATCAATTTCTCCCGACCCTTTCTACTTAAGGCATCGGCAACCACATTTGCCTTACCCGGATGGTATAAAATCTCACAATCATAATCCTTAATTAACTCCAACCACCTTCTTTGGCGCATATTCAAGTCCTTCTGTGTAAAAATATATTTCAGACTCTTGTGTTCTGTATATATTTCACACTTCTCCCCACAGAGATAGTGCCTCCAGATTTTTAAAGCAAAAACCACTACAGCTAACTCCAAGTCGTGGGTCGGATATCCCTTTTCATTGTCCTTCAATTGTCTTGACGCATACACAATGACTCTGCCGTTTTGCATAAGCACACATCCTAATCCTTTATGCGATGCATCACTAAAAATAACAAAATTTCCTGTATCATTCGGAAGAGATAACATAAGTGTTGTACTCAACCTCTTCTTCAGTTCTTGAAAGCTTTCCTCATACTTCTCCGTCCAAACGAATTTCACAGCTTTGCGAGTCAAATTAGTTAGCGGAGTTGCGATCTTGGAAAAGTCCTAATTGAATCTTATGTAGTATCCTGCCAATCCAAGAAAACTTCTTATTTCTGACGGCGTTTTTTGCTGATCCCAGTTTATCACAGCTTCGACTTTGGATGGATCTACCGAAATTCCATCTTTATCAATCACATGTCCGAGAAATTGTACCCGCTCAATCCAAAATTCTCATTTCAAAAACTTGGCATACAACTTCTTCCTTCTCAACGCCTCTAACGTTACCTTCAAATGCTCTACATGTTCTTCCTTGGTCTTCGAGTATACCAAAATATCATCAATAAATACCACCACGAATTTGTCCAAAAATGGCTTGAACACTCCATTCATTAAGCCCATAAAAGCTGCATGAGCATTCATTAGACCAAATGACATCACTAAAAATTCGTAGTGATAATATCGTGTTCTGAACGCTGTCTTCGGTACATCTTCTGGGCTCACCTTCAGTGGATGATAACCACTCCTCAAGTCTATCTTTGAAAAGTATCTCGTTCTCTTCAATTGATCAAACAGTTCGTCGATCCTCGGTAATGGATATTTATTCTTAATTGTGACCTTATTCAGTTCTCTATAGTCGATGCAGAGACACATCATCCCGTCCTTCTTCTTTAAAAATAACATCGGCACTCCCCACGGCGATACGCTTAGTTGAATGTACTTCTTGTCCAGTAACTTGTGTAATTGTGCCATCAATTCTTTCATCTCTACTGGTGCCATTCGGTAAGGTGCCTTCGATATTAGAGTCGTTCCTGGCGCCAAATCGATCACAAATTCAACATCTCTATCTGGAGGAAGTCCTGGCAGATCGTCCAGAAATACGTCTGTGAAGTCCCTCACTACTGGTATCTCCTCTATTTTTGGATTCTCTTTACGACTGTCGACTATGTAAGCTAGATATCCTACACAGGCTTCTCTTAACAACTTCATGGCTTTCATCATCGTCAGACAACTCGCTTGTCTAGGCGACTTGCTAACATAAAGCACAACCTTTGATGGAGTCATAAGGTTAATACGCTTCTTCTGGCAATCGATTACAGCCTCGTAATTGAATAACCAATCCATTCCCAAGATAACGTCAAATTCCCCAAGTCTGATAGAGATAAGATCTACGTTCATAATATTACCCTTAATATCCACCCTACAGTTCTTATGTACGTACTTAACAGGGATTATTTCTCTATTCACAATTTCTATATTCATAGGGTATTCTAATTCATCCTTAGGCAATTCTAAGTTTTTAGCAAAGTCATCGGATATAAATGAAAAAGTAGCACCCGAATCAAATAGTACATAAGCATTAACTTTATTGATCAGAATGATACCTGACACCACATCACGAGACTGCACAACATCCTGCACTGTCATGTTGAATGTCCTGGCGGTCGGTCGGTTGGTTGTGGTTGGTCCTGTGATAGTCAGAGCTCTACCCCCGCTGTTTCCTCTATTCCCTCCTGATCCTTCCCCTCCAGATCCCTTCCTAGGAAAGTCCCTTGCCAGATGGTCCTTTGAGCCGCAAGTGAAGCAGGCGCCCATTTTTGGGTTAGGACAGTTAGGTGTTATGTGACCTTCCTGACCACAATTGTAGAACACCCATTTTCCTTTCATGCAAACTCCTAGATGAGCTTTCCCGCAGGTCGGGCATGCTTCAATCCTCTTCTTCTGACCTCCTTAGTGATTTCCACTTGATGAGTTGTCAAACCACCTTCTCTTTTGATATTTACTTCCTCTCGTGTTACTTCCACTAGCTTTATTAATTCCCTCATTTTCACTCTTCTTCTTCTTTTGATCATGATTATACTTAGTCACCGCATCGCTCCCACCTTCAGCGAGTATGGCCTTCTCCAGTACTCCAGCAAACGTCTTCAACTGAAACATCGACACTTTACTATACAACCAGGGCTTAAGTCCTTGTTCAAACCTTTTTGTTTTTCTCACATCCATGTGCACTTGATATGTGGCGAACCTAGCCAACTCATTGAATTTTGCCGCATAGTCTTGCACGGACATATTTCTTTGCTTCAACTCCAGAAATTGTACCTCCATTTGGTTTTGCGAACTTATCAAGAAGTACATCTCAAAGAACATCTCCTTAAACCTCCCCCAAGTGATCACACCTTCTCCTCCACGGACCTTATTTGTTTTCCACTAATAACTGGCTTCAAATTTTAGCATGAACGTTGCGTAGGCGGTTTTCTGGTCCTTTCTTACTCTGGCGACATCAAAAACTTTCACCATCTCCATAACCCAAGTTTGAGCTTCAATTGGGTTCATGGGGCCTTTAAACTCTGGAAATCCCACCACCTTGAAGTCCTTGACTGTCGTATTGGATGGAGCTTGAGGTTGATTATGAATCACTCCAGCTAATAAGTTCACCAATTACTGAACGGGGTTAGCATTAGCGTTGTTGTTGTTGTTCGTCGATTCTTCTTAAGCTGGTTGACGGTTTGGTCTTCTTCTCGGTGGCATATTTCTGTTAAAATATATGCTTATTAGATCTTTACCCAATTCTCTAAATATTTAAGGCTTAACTCAAATAATTTAACATAATCACTTAACACATTTTCTCAAACAACTTGATATATTTATTTAATCAAAAGTTTTAACAAACTACGATAGCATCACTGCTATTTACATCAACTATCCCGAGATAAAGAATCTACAGGATTTAAAACATTAAAATATTCCTTTATTTATAAACACATCGGAATTTTCACATAATTAAACTATTCCTATCACTGCCTGCTAAGGCGTTGAATAGCCTTTCTACGTTCTTCTTCCATAATACAGGACATCGTCCTGCGATCTAGCATGGACGATGGTAGTCCTTTGAACTGAATTGGGTATCTCATAACTCGATCATGGGCCTCATCCATTGCATTATGAAGCGTAGATTACGTCTCCTCAAGCTTAGCCTTCCTCACCCTACAGTTCTCTTCTGCAAGATCTGCACGTCATGACTCCCTTACCCAGGCCTCCTCTGCTAAGGTTAGCCTTGCTGAGTTATCTTTCAGTTCATTCTTCAACTTCTCTATTTCCTTAGACTTCTCCTCGGTTTGACCCTTCTCGTGAACCAAATCTCACTCTACGTTTCCTAGACGTGTGTGAAGAGTCACTACCTCCCTATCCCTCTGTTTGATGGTAAGCTGTTGAATAACCATCCGCTCATTCAGCTCCTGAACAGTATCTCGTAACTCTATGTTATGGTCATATAGCTCGTCGTACATCTCAACACTGATAGAGTTCGGTGGGAACTCATCTTGTTCCTCTTCTTACTTAGGATCCTCCTCTGGATCAATTTCAGGATCATGCTCCTAACCAACAACGGTGATCAACGGAGATGGCTCTCTCTATACCAACCGCTCCCAGATGACATGAATGTCTCGGGGCTCCTCCTCTGTAGGTACTCGGGGTTCCTCCTCCCCAGTTCGACTAGATCCTCTAACATCCGACATCCTGACAACACAGTTTTTAAGTTATAGTTACTAATCGATACTCGCGAGCACATAAGCACATAAAGTCTTTTATTATCTTTAATGAATTAAGGAATTCATTTCTTAGAACTCGATAAGAGTTTACCACCACTATGTTCTCGATCTCTTATAAGGCTACTACCTAAGGTTGTTCCCCACCTAAGGTTCATAACCTACAGTTTTGATACCAACCTGTGACACCCCCAAATCCGGATACTTCAATTCCCACGATATTTGGTGTTCACTGTACAAACATCACATGTCTATCTACCCATAATAATTGAAAACCATAAAATAGATAGAAATAAATCCTCTCCTTAAGGAGTTACATCATCTGAAAATAAGTACATCAATCACAGGTCATACTAACCTTAAATCTCGAATGCGGAAACATAATCAAGTATTAAGTCTTACACAAATTAAACACTAGTCTGAAACATAACATAACAAATAAACAACAAGTCTTCGTCACTTGTTAATCTTGCCCTTGCCTTTGCTAGTGGAAGGCTCGTCGGACCTTTCGTTCTTAACTGTAATGTTATTATTACACAAGAGTGAGCACGATTGCCCACAAGTATAAAAATGTACAACAATATAATAACATGCGAGTGAATCAATGACTTCTGAAATAAGAAACTTGACTTTTGAATCAAGAATGAATATATAACAAGATTCAAAAGAATTTATGAGGGTAATAAGACCTTGAACTATGTCCTAGGTTGTCAATGGTTATACTTGAAACCTTTAACAGTCATAAGACTATGGACTCTTCTACTCATACTTAGGGGGATCAGCCCTTAGTACCATACTGTGCACAATATCTTAACGCTAAAGCATAAGTAATCCCCTATAACAGGGTTTTTCATCTCAGTTTGACATTAGAGTCCGCACCAAAGGAAGTTTGGTTTGGATAAACTCGACAAGGGTTCTAAAATTTAAAACGTTCATCAACCATGGACTAGTCGAATCGACAAGGGTTCGCTAGTCTTACAAGGTTTAATCAATAAATGATATTCAAATTAAATAATAAACTCACGAGGTATACAATGGAATAGGTATTGTATAACAGAAATCATACTTTGAAAAGATTAATAACCTTTAATATAACATACTGAACTTGATCAATAAATAACAAGAACTTGCTCGATATAGAATATAATTCTAGAATTTGTTCAATGTAAAGAGGTAAGGTTTATAAACTTGCATAACGATGACAAGTAGGGTTAGGAAACTTGCATAACGATAACAAGTAGGGTTAGGAAACTTGCCTCGTGTGTGGGTTACACGCTAATTATACACGTTCCTCGATTTAAATCCTACATACCATTTACATTCACAATACTAGTCAATTATAACGTAACTAGCATCACAAGTTTGTTCTCTTTTGTCTAAACTCTGATTATGATTATACTAATCAAATCACAACACTTGTTTTCACATAATATTAGACTTCACGAACGATAAGCTAACTATGTGTTCAACAAATCAATCAAACATGTAAATACCTTATTGATATATTAAGAATCTATTTTAACATCTCACTATATGTCTAACACATTTTTATGTTCATTAGATTAGGTTACTATTACATTCCTGGACTTGAACAATTTAAAAAAAAAATCATTTCTGAACAAACTGCAGAGTGATGACATGGCTACCACCCTATAAACTAATCAATTAGGCCATGACGCGACTAGTCTTCAGAGTTCTGGATAGTGGTGATGGCGTGAGATGAAGACAGAGTTGGCGTTGTGCACAAAGACTCAGTTCAAAATACTGATTCATGAAAAAAATATGAATATGGCCAAAACACCTAATTAATTTATTCACAAGCATACCCAGACACTATAATACACATATAATCACTACCCAACCCTTCTAGCATGATTTTAACAAGTTAAAACATACAATTACTTGAATCAAATCATGTAACTTCACTGTTCTTGGTGATTTTGCAAGTTATTGAAGATAAACATGGAATTTGACATTGTAGGTTCGTTATAATTCCGAATTTAACCATTCAACATTTGTTTGCTTCGTTTCAACATATGCTATCACAATATACAATTAAACTTCAAGTTAAACAACAATCCATGGCATACCGTAGCCCAAAAGGTCATGTTTATGCAACTTTTGTACTCTGTACTTTCGAAAATCTAATTTACGATATATTTATATGAAATTGATGTTATGAAAGTATACGTATATGGTAACAAACATATTATGATAATACATTATCATATATAAACACATAAATCATTACTTTTTCAATTACAGAGACTTGAACTTTCAATTACAGAGACTTAAAAGCCATTTTTCATGAAAAACTTTAATAACGTAAATTAAAACTTGAGATTAAGGGTTTACCCTTGATTACTCCGCTTGGATTACACAAGGACGATAATAACTTCTTAATTTTCCACACTTCTTCTTCTTTAATCTCACTGACCCTCAATTTCTCTTTGTGAACTTGTTTTCCAGACTTAGAAAGAAATAAAAGAAGGCGTATATAATTATAAGAAACTGACGTTGTTGTGGTCAGTTAATCCAACTCGTGGCTCATTCACATTTAATTTAATAAATCTCTTATAATATAGTTTAATAATATCACACCCATTTAAATAATAAATAGAATATCTTATTTAATTTAAATAAATATAATAATTTCTCATTAATTCACATATTTACATAATTAATTTTTTTTATTTATTAATTATGTCAAATTATTAAATCTCTAATTAATTATTAAATTAATTAAAATAACATTATGCTTTTAAAATAATTCATTTAATCCAATAAGCTCAATTAATTACATACTTTGAATAATAAAATTCTCCACATTATCTTAATCAATATAACACATATAATTAAATTAATCTACTACGAATTCCACAATTAATTATTTAATCAAATAATTAAATCCTCGAAAAATATTTATTTAATTCAATAAATATTCAAATTAAATTACAAAAATCTCGTTCGTCACAGGTGAAGTCAGAAAAGTTGGTGAAGAAACTGATGTTCAACCATCCGAAGAGCTTGGTCGAAGCGTTTGAGAAGGCTGAGGGCTTCATAGTGGTAGAAGAAGCCATGGGCAGCTTAAAGCAGAGCTCTTCGAAAAAACCAAAGGACAAGGACAAGGACAAATTGGATGGTAATCAAAAGAGGAACGGGGGTAACAACGATCGGTCTGATGGGAATTCGAAGAAGTACAATAACACTTGGGGTTCGGGAGGAGGACGCCCGCCTTTCCCGAGCCATAAGGTGAACAAGGTGTACACAAAACTTAATACTGATCAGGCTACCATTCTGGAGCAAATAAAAGACCAGCCCTACTTCGAGCAGCCTCGTGACAACCTTAAACCAGGGTCTGGGAATCCTTACAAATACTGTGATTACCATCGGTGACGGGGCATGATCACAATTCTTCTTTGGAATTTGAGAGAATTTATTGAAAAGAAAGTTCAAAGTGGGACGTTAGTTTAGTATGTGGCAGGACGAGAGCCCCCGAGGGAGCAGCAAAGGAATAGTATGCATGTAACGTCCACGAATTTGAAACTCCTTATTTAATTAAATATGTGATTTAATTTTTAATGAGTTAGTTTTATGAGTTTATTTAAACCTTATGTGGTTATGTGAATTTATGAAATGATTAAAGGGAGTCACTAATAGTTATTTAAATTAGTGGACTAACCCTAAGAATTTGATATCAAGAATTGATAGGATTCTTAATAATTAAATATTCAATTTATTTAAATATAGTAGCAAGATTTGAACATATTGATTTATGTCAAGTACGGGTATATCACCATTCAAGAAGTTAAATTATCCCATATGAAACTTATGTGGTGATAGGAATTGGAACTGGCTTGAAGCTAACCTATTTTGGCCTTTGCCGAGGACCCAGCAAGAATTGCTTACCAACCCATCAAGATAAAATGGCAGCATTGCCAAAGATGTCCAAACTTAGAAAGTTAAGTTCTGCTATAGAAAATGAATTAGAACATTAGTGTAATGTGTGACATGCATAAAATTATATGATAAGAATATATTTTAATGATATGAAGTGTCAAGTAGTACAATAAAATCATAAGTGATTGTTAAACAGAGATAATTAAATATTTGTGTATTCCAGAAATTGAGGAAAGAAGTTATGTGTGCACACTGAATAGATAATATTAATTAATTAATGATGTGTTGATTAATAATTATTATGAATAAATAATAATTAATAAGTAAGAGATTTATGATTATTATATAATTATATTTACTCGATTAATTTGTGTGAGCATACAAATGTAGTAAATCTTTATTATATGGTAGTTACCTATATATTTTATATATATAGTAAGGGTTATTTGCATTCATGTGAGTTGAATAATAATATTGTTAATATGATGTGGATTGTGTATACGTATTTTATAACCAAAGTTTATATTATGTGTATATATGGTATAAGCCAATTGTTGCATTTCATTTCTTTTGCAAATGCTGAGTTTTGTTCCTTGTCCCAAAACTAACTTATGTATTTTCCAAATTGGATAAGCATTGGTAATGATTTCTAGGTTAATGGCTATAAGAATGGCTGGTATTGAGTTGTTCAACCACTCTCTAGTAACCATTGTGTTCCTCCATTACACCATGAACTCAACCTTAGTGCAATGTCATTATCTAGTCCAAGTTTCCATTATAAATAGAAGCTTCAATTACAATTTTTGGTTGCTTATAATTCTAAGTTGAGTAGTTCTAAGTTGATGAGCATATTGTAGAATCATACTCAGTGTGTAAGGAGTCTAATTCAAGCTAAAGAGGTATAAACTTTAATTGTGTTCTTTGTAACGACCCCAAAATAGGTCCATTCCATCCAACCCATTCTGAGTCGCCAAATACATGGTACAGAAAATAACTACAACTTTAATACAACAATTGTCGTACAAAATACAACAACACATATGTTGTGAGTTTGGATACAAATATATACCAACTGTAGCACGTCACAATGACACCTTACATAAAGGTATAGTCGAAAACTGTTTTAAAAATTAAAATCTTTGGGAAGTGCTCAAGGAAACCTTCGTACAAGGGAGGCCATGCGTCCAGGTTATGGTAGATATCATATGGCCACGTAATTTTCCTTGGTTGACCTAATAGACCCCCAAAGAAAAAAATGAGAAGATTACTATCATGTTCTTCCCAATGGTGAGTTTTCTCTTGACATATCATTATCTCTACTGTCTCAAATTGAGAGTTAAATTTCAAATAGACTCCAAGATCATATAGGTAGTGCTGGTAGATATACTCAGCAAGTGGATGAGCACAATCCTGTCTTATGATGACTCGAGGTTGTATGTCATTAAACATCTTGTATAATAGTGACAAAACACCCTTCCAAAGTTGAATTCACCTCACCCTCAACATCTATAGACCACCGTTCTATTCCCCTGTTGTTCCCCGCTTGTCCCAGCTACACTTTTATTACCTGAAAGGAATTGTGAAGCAAAATGGTGAGCACAACTAGCTCAGTAAAAAAAATATCATGACTAAAGATAATTAAATTATCAATAGCCTTCATCAATAATAAATCAGAGATTTAGAACATATGGTAGATGATAAAAAAAAAATTCAACCATAGTTGCAGCGGAACGAACACTCCATTAGAAGAGTCAAATAGACCATAAAGTCTATTATCTTCTCCATGTTAAAAGTCCACCAACAATGTTTTATCCTCGTAACATCAATCAACAATTTCACATCCACAATCACATGTATAACTCATAATCGTAATTGTTGTTCTAAATTCCTTTTCTCATTCAGGACGAAGATAATTTTCATCACTTGTCTTTACCTGAAATATCAAAGATCATGGTTATACCAAATCACAGTTCCTATTCATAATCATACTAATAAATTCATCTTTGCACTACGGCCAAAGATATTCATCAACAGTTCATCTTTGCACTACAGGCCAAAGATATTCAACAACAGGTCATCTTTGCACTACGACCCAAAGATATTCATCAACAGTTCATCTTTTGCACTACTGAGCCAAAGATATTCCTCAACGATTCATATTTGCACTATGAGCCAAATATATTCATCAACAGATTCATATTTGCACTACTGGACCAAATATATTAATATCTCAAATAAATACATAATTATTTGAATTTATATAAACCATAATTATAACCATATATGTTGATCAATTCACCTTTGCACTTAAGCTAAAGATATTAAATTATAAATTCAATGGTCATGATCATCAAATCAACAATTCAACTTTGCACTCTTGGTCAAGAGAACTTATAGTCACGATCATACCAATAATTTATCCATCTTTACACTCAAGTCAAAGAGAAATATCATCATTAGGGTTATAAGAATGTTAAATATGATAATAAAAATAATATAATCAACATATAGATTTAATCTTAAGAGTAAGATTCATAAATCAATGATCTCATAACACCTTAATCAAAATGTTATAAATCACTTAATAATCTCATAATCTAATATTATTAATACTACCACAATATTTTAATCATTTCTTAAACTTATAAACAATTTATTTTAATTGTTTACACTTTACTAATAAATGCATTTAATCATCTTAAAATGCCAAACTCATAAGATTTCATCACCAATAACCAAAATCCTCATCAAAAATCTGCATATACCTCATGTAGGATTCTCAAACCATAAAATCCTATTTTCTAATTTTCTTACTTCACATAACATATTTAATTCATTTACTCATAACTAGTTCATTTTCATGAAAAATAACAAATCAATTCCAAAAATATTTCTTTTTACGGAATTTAGCAGAATATAGTCCTATATTGAACATATATTTTTCTCATAATTTTTAAAAGTCATTTACTATTTTTCACATGGCCAAAACCACCGAATATTTAAACATTTATCATAAATTGTACTTTTATCCAAATATTCTGAAATTTACACAATATACTGATATTATATAGATGTACTCCCAATACAAATTTCATCAATTTTGGAATTAACCACAAGGAGTTATAAGCGATTATTTTTAAAATAGTCTTTCCTCATAAAATTCATAACTCTTAATCTATACATCCAAAAATCGCCATTTTTGGACACAATCCACAAAACTCATCAAATTATCATTTCAAATTTTTCCAGAATTTTTGAAGGTTCAGAAGAATTTTGAAATAATAACCCTTAAAATTCCTTACTATCCCTTACCTCAAAAAAAAGACTTCCATTTGGAATAACTTATTTGAAACGAACTTGCACCAGATAGCAATACTCAAAGTATACTCAAAATACTCATAAGAATACGCCGATAATATAGAGAGAAAACTTTACGGTGTGATTTTCAATTATAACCTAAGCACCTATTTATAGGAAATTACTTAGAACACCAAAGCGAAAATTTATTATAATATTAATATATTATATAACAATTCCTACGCACTCATTCTAGAGTTTGATTTCAGCCACTTAGCATTTCTCACATGCCACCTTCTAGAAAAAGTAATAAAAAACGTTTTTTATATAATAAATAATTAAAACTTCCAAAAATCAATTTTTTTGAGACTTGAACTTTAATAATTCATAATAAATATCCCTTTTATCGTAAAATTTGAATCTCGAGAGTTTTATAGAAAATTCAATTCTCTACAACTTCTGAGAAGAAAGTTTTTCCAAATTCTAAACAAAATTGACCGAAATCCACAAATGGCGATTTTACACGCTTATAATCAAATTTTAGTCAAGAAATGGGGTCCATGCAAACACACATAAAACATGCTTTAAATATTTTTGGTAACAAAATACTCCTCCCCCACATATACTCATATATCCCACATTCATCGTAAAAATAACATCATTAATATATTATTAAAATAATACATTTAATTGAATTATTTTATCAGAAAAAGATAAAATATTAATTTTCAACAATTGTCACATTAAAAATTTTCTCCATCTATATCCTCATAAAATCAATATTTTTCTCATCATATAAATTAATAATTAATTATTCACAAATAATATTACAGAAACACATTATTGACAACCAGGCAGTTCCCAGGAAAGAGGGGGCTTTCCAATAAGAATTTCTCCTTAATGGCGCGCAATTAGGTGACCAAACCTCTCCTTAGACAGAACTTTCTAGACATTGCCAATAATGTTTTCTAATAATATTATTAGAGATAATATGAATTATTGCTTCGATAATGGAAGAGAATTTTGTGTAGTGACAATTATAAAATATCAACGCAGAAATCATTGAATCAAAAATAAAATATTGAACAGTAATTACTGTAACAATTATTGAGTAGTGCCTTCTTATGTAAGAATCAATAATTGGTGTAACACCGTGTCTCTATTGCGGCAACAACGTATTACTTTACTTTACCCACCGTGTATTCCAACAAAGGTTAATAAAGAACTACTACGCCATTATTTATAAAAACTTTAATTTGTCTTTTTCTTCATCCAAGCTAGTTATTACATTATGGGGCCCTAAATGGTCATACCGTCATACGAATATTCCCAACAGAAAGAATATTCCACGACCCAACGAATATTCCCCGACAACAATGAATATTTTATAACCACTTGCGTATTTTTGAAAAAATTTCATATATCACCCTTAACTTTAACTTTTTATCAATTTAACCATTTATTGAATTGTAATTATAAGAAAAATTGAATACTTTTATTTCATAAAATTCGGGGTCTTACAATCTCCCCTCCTTATGAAATTTCGTCCCCGAAATTTACGTACCTGGTATTTCAAAGAGTTGAGAATACCTTGATTTTATTTCAGATTCCATCTTCCCTGTCATCATAATTTCTCCAATGCTCATCTCCTGTATTTCAGATATCATTCTAGAATACAGCTTTAAAACAAGGGTTAATTGAACAAATTAACATATCACATAATATCCCGATATTATGGTGACCAACAAATAAGCTTAGGTAAGACACACTAGCGAAGGATTTACTCATCTCCCTCCTAGTTCTATTCCCACGATCTCCGCGGAGATCATATCCTAAGCTCGATACCAACTGTAACTTTAGACACCAACTTGTGTCAAGACCTCACATTGATACCTATCGGGTTTGCCACCGCATGAGCAGGCGTCCCCTACGGAGAGTCTCGGGCGGTGCATTCCCCATCAACAGAAGTCACCGGTAGCGAGGCTGGGCTCTTTACTTATAGCTCGATACCAACTGTAATTGACCCCAAAATAGGTCCATTCCATCCAACCCATTCTGAGTCGCCAAATACATGGTACAGAAAATAACTACAACTTTAATACAACAATTGTCGTACAAAATACAACAACAAATATGCTGTGAGTTTGGATACAAATATATACCAACTGTAGCACGTCACAATGACACCTTAAATAAAGGTATAGTCGAAAACTGTTTTAAAAATTAGAATCTTTGGGAAGTGCTCAAGGAAACCTTCGTACAAGGGAGGCCATGCGTCCAGGTTATGGTAGATATCATATGGCCACAGAATTTTCCTTGGTTGACCCAATAGACCCCAAAGAAAAAATGAGAAGATTACTATCATGTTCTTCCCAATGGTGAGTTT